>JAJJMC010014687.1:8290529-8321001 GCA_023531435.1 Papaver californicum
GAGGAAATTAATATCGCTATTTTATGGAATAATGACCGCGTTGCTGAAGCCATGGCGAAGGTTGAGAAATTAGAGGAGGAAAATCGCAGGCTTTGCATAGAGCGCAAAGGTATACTTGCTGAATTTTCTCAGTATATGTCACATCATGACTCCAAACACTTAACTTTTGTAGCGCATCTTATCAAGGAAAAAGATAACGCAGCTGCGGACTCTCATGCTAGAGGAAAAGCTCTTTCGGAAGCTCAAGCACAAGTTTGCAGCTTCTCAGATAAATTCCTTCATCGAGATTGCGATATTCAGCGTTTACAAAGAGAAATTGATAAATGCACAAAGAAGATCAATTTGTTGCAAGATAGAGGATTAGCGGATGAAACTGAGATTACGCAATATAAACAAGATCTCCAGCAATCCAAGAATGATTATGCTAACCTTCTGAGCGAATTTGAATTCCTTGATCTTTCTAATGATAAAAACGTCCAGGATTTACAAAAGTTTGAGTCCCTTGCTAGAGGTAGCTTATTTTTTATCAAAGAGTTACTCCTACTTGCTTTTTACATGGTCTAACAATTTTCTATTTACTCTGTAGGTTTTGAGGAAAAATTTAAGAGAGTAGCAGTCAAGGCTGAGGAGTCTAATAAGGAGATGAAGAAAGTCAAGCTTTTGTCCGTTGAGGTTGAAAAGGAGCTTTCTAAAGCCAATGATAAGCTGAAGGAAATAAATGAACAATTTGGAGAAGCCACAGCTAAACTGGTTGAGGCGCAAGACCAAATTACTCTCTTAACTTCCAAAGCGCAAGAAGCGGATGTTAACTGGCAGACTGCTATCAAGGTTGTTTCTGATGACCTGGTTGTGTCGGAGGAAAAGCTTGCGCACTGGCAGAAACAAGCTTCTACGGCTGAGAGTCGGGCTTCAACAACTGAAAGTAGGGTAAAAGCATACGAGGATGCCCTTAAAGCTTCACGTGAGAAAATTAGAGTATATGAAAATTGAAACACAGGGGTATTGCTCTGGAAATTAATAATACCCTTGATAGGGTTGAGAAGGAGGGTTGGACCAAAACCTATGTGCGCAAGAAGGTTCCTGAGCATGGTCATAGTGCTACCCCTGCTTTAGCTTCTGATTCTTCTTCTGGTGTTGACCCGGCTCCTAACACTGATCCTGCTTCTTAAAGTTTTTCTTGTGTCTGGATACTGTTGTACACCATTTTTGCTCTTGTAAACTATTATGAAACATAAATAGAAATAATTATTTTCTGATATTCTCTTCATGCGTTTGATATTTTACTTTTGTTCCTGCAGTAAAATCATAAAAAAAATTGATTAATGAGTGTGTAGTTTGAGACCACAAGGTTTTATTGTACCTTGGGCTCCTTTTGAGGGTGCGCTCACAAAGTAATTTCTCTCTGGCCAGGAGGAAACTACCCATGCGGACCCTGAGAATCCCCTAAATTGGGTGACGCCTGATACAATAATTAATGTCATGTAGAGCATCTCTTGCTAGCGGATGTACCCAATAGTCAACACTCAAGACATTTACATGGGTCTCCTATGAGAGATTGCATTTAATTGCTTTACCCTGTATGAGCAAAAATTATCGTACGATTGCATTGATTGTCCCTGAGCATCCCCTAAATTGGGTGACGCCTGATACAATAATTAATATCATGTAGGGCATCTCTTGCAAGCGGATGTACCCAATAGTAAACAAAGACATTTAAATGAGTCTCCTATGAGAGATTGCATTTAATTGCTTTACCCTGTATGAGCGCAAATTATTGTACGATTGCATAGAAAGTTAGGGATAATATGGTTTAAGTATTGCGCATTCCAAGGATGCCGCAAGACTTCTCTATCCATATTTCACAAATGATAGGATCCTTGTCCTGCAATGTCATGTATGATATAAGGACCTCCCTAAGTGGGCGCAAACTTCCCTGCGTTTTTATTCTTTTGATATTCTGGAATTTGTCGCAAAACATACGGTCCCTCAACAAAATTGCGCAGCTTAACTTTTTTACCATATTCACTTGCTAACCTTCTTTGATAATTTTCCATCTTTTGTAATGCAACTTCTCTTCTTTCTTCCAGGTCATCCAACTTTTCTAGCATTAAATCTTTATTTAAATTCCTTTCACATGCCTCTGTCTTGGTTGTTGGTAAAATTATCTCTGTTGGTATGACCGTTTCTGCCCCATAAGTAAGTAAGAATGGTAATTCTCCAGTTGCGGACCTCCTTGTGGTGAGATATGCCCATAGAGTGTTATGAAGTTGCTCACACCATCGCTTGTGATGTCCTTCCAGAGTCTTCTTGATATTGAGTGCAATAGTTTTGTTGGTAGCTTCCGCATGTCCATTGCTCTGGGGGTAAAGTGGAGTAGACTTTCTTTTTTGGATGTTGAAAGCTTCAAACAACATGTCAATAGTTTTTCCTTGCAGCTGTTGTCCATTGTCCGAAAATATTGCTACTGGGATTCCAAATCTGCAAATTATGTCATTAAACAAGTATTTGAATACCTCCGAGTCTCTAATATGTGCAAGCGCTCTGGCTTCTAGCCACTTGGTAAAATAGTCCGTTGCTACGATTAGATACTTCTTCTTCCGCGTTTCTTCAGGTAGGGGTCCGATAATATCTACCCCCACTTTGCAAATGGCCATGGACTTAGCACTGAATTGAGTTCTGTTGCCGGCGCTATGATCTTCTTTGCAAAGCATTGACATTCTTCGCATCTTTTGACCATATCTTCTGCATCCTTTTTCATAGAGACCCAATAATATCCTTGCGTTTTTTCTTTGAGGGCCAATGATCGTCTTCCGCTATGATTCCCACGTCACCATAATGTATATCTGTTAAGATATGATGTCCTTCTTGTCGTGATAAACACCGAAGTAGTGGTCCCATGAAGGACTTTCGATACAAAATATCATCCCTTAACTGATAGTTAGCAGATTTTGATTGTATTTTCCTTGCTTCCTTGGTGTCCGTAGGTTTTTGCAATCATTGATGCAGCGCAATCCTCCAATCTTCTTCCGTGGGTCTGCCCTTTGGTTTTTGGGGTATATTTATATCGTCCTTTATGGATGGATCTTCAAGATCTTCGCTTATTTCACCTTCCATGTTCTCAATTACCTATACTCTGATTGACGGTTTATAAATGCGTCGAATCTTGATGGCAGATGTATTTGGATCTTTGATCATTGAGAAAATAAATGCTAAGGCATCTGCATGACGATTCTTCTCTCTAGACAAATGGAGAAAAATGATGCTTGGAACTTGGGATGCTAACTTTTGCATGATACTTTTGTATTCAATCAACTCTTTATCAATTGCTTGATATTTCATCTCAACTTGTCGGATGATCAACTGTGATTCACTTGTCAACCGTGCATCAGTAATTCCTAGTTCAGTGATGAGTCGGAGGGCATGAACCACAGCCTCATATTCTACTATATTATTGGTATGCTCCCCAAATTCTAAACGGAATGCATGAATTAATCGTTCTCCTGTAGGTGTCGTTATTACAATCCCAATTCCTGGCCCCTCTTTATTTCTAGCTACATCAACAAAAACTTCATATCTTCGTGAATTAACAGGATTCAAAATGTCCTGAGAGTCATCCTCTTCTATCCCTGGTAATCCCTGGACTTCAAAGTCATCATCTGATGGCAAAAATGCAAGAAAATCTGCCAAAACCTGGGACTTTTGAGCAGTTTGCATCTCAAAAAGAATGTGAAACTGTTCCAACTGAGCATTCCACTTTGCAATTCTTCCAACTTTTCCTGCGTTTTTTAACACTGATTCCAGCGGAGCCTTGCTTGGTACTCGCACGTAGTGTGTTAGAAAATATGTACGCAACTTCTGTGTGGCAAATACCAGTGCTAATATTAACTGTTCAATCTTGGTATAATTCCTCTCTGCAAGGTTGAAAGTCTTGCTAATGTAGTAGATCGGTTTTTCCACCTTACCATTTGTTCGCACCAGCACTGCGCTCATAGCATCTTCTGTTGCAGCTATATACAAGGCCAAGATCTCCTCAGGCTGCGGTTTCTGTAATGCTGGCAAAGTCGCAAGATAGGTTTTGATGTTCTGAAAGGCTTGTTCACAGTTTTCATTTCATTCAAACTTGTTTTTCTTCTTTAGAGTATCAAAAAAATGGTTTACACTTATTTGATGACCTTGCGATAAACCTGCTAAGTGCTTCTAGGCATCCGTTCAACTTCTGTACTTCCTTAACATTTCTTGGGGATGGCATATTTAAAATAGCCTGTATTTTCGCCGGATCGACTTCGATTCCTTTTTTTGTGACCAGATTACCTAAAAATTTCCCTGATGTAACTCCAAAGATGCATTTTCCGGGTTGACCTTCATTTCGTATTTGCGCAAAGCTTGGAAAATCTCCCTTAAGTCTTGTAAATGATGCTTTGCAATCTTGCTTTTTACCAGCATGTCATCTACATAAACTTCCAATGTGCGTCTTATCCATGGTTTGAAGATTGCATCTACTAATCGTTGGTAGGTTGCCCCTGCATTTCTTAATCCAAACGGCATTCTTGTATAACAATACAATCCTCGCGGGGTAACGAACGCAGTATGCTCTTGATCTTCCTCGGCTAGCGCAATCTGGTTATATCCTGATTGTCCATCCATAAAAGAAAGGGCTTCGTGTCCTTCAACAGTACCTAATAATTGATCAATGCTTGGAAGTGGATAGATATCTTTCGAACATGCTTTATTCAAGTTGGTGAAGTCTATGCAAATTCTCACCCCTCCATTCTTATTTGTGACTATAACCATATTTGATATCCACGTTGGGTAGCGCACTTCTCGAATGAATCCTGTGTCCATTAGCTTCTTCAATTCTTTTTCTACCGGATCATGGTATTCAGGTGCTACCTTCTGCATCCGCTGCCGAAATGGTATGGTGCCCGGATGTATACGCAGTTCATGCTGAACTATGCTTGGGTCAATTCCTAGCATGTCTCCTACTTTCCACGCAAATACATCTGCGTACTCTTCAAGTAAACTGATTAGATTTTGCTCCCTTTCTGAGTTCATCAGGGTCCCAATTTTAACTGCTTTTGGAAATTCTGGCGTTCCAACATTGATGCTTTTGGTTTCCTCAACAATCGAAAAAGTAAACTTGGGGACTCCTAAGAATGTGGGATCCCCCTTGAGTTTCTATTGTGAGGTTCCACCCCCTTTTCCTGCTTCTAACTTATCTCCTTTGACCACAGAATCTCTTCCTTCTTCATTGACTGACTTGCTGGCTGCGACTTCAGCCAAATACTGACTTATTGCTCATTCCTTAGCTTGGAATTTCCTTTCTTTCTTCTTTGATTTCACTTGCTGAGCTCTTTCTTGATTTATGTGTGCTTCTGTGAGGACGCACGTTCTCGCCATGCTCTGATCTCCCTTAATTTCTACTTCTCCCTGAGGCGTCGGAAACCGCAAATACTGATGATACGTTGCTGCTACCCCTTTCAATTGATGAACCCAATGCCTTCCAATGATGTCATTGTAAGGTGAGGGCGCTTCTACTACACTGAACTTTGTTGTAACACTCAAGGGTCCAGCCATAATTTCGAGTATGACTTCTCCCCTTGGTTTTGACGCTACTCCATTGAATACATAGATGGTGTAGCCAGATAGCTCCAACTGATCTTCTTTCAATCCCATTTTCAGAAATGTGTCATAAAACAACATATTAAGAGAACTTCCTCCATCTATCAGAATCTTTGTGATATTCCATCCAGACACAGGCAGGGTGAGAACCAGCGGGTCGTTGTGAGTTTCTACTTCTTGATCAACCTCTTCTGCTGAAAATGTTAGTGACTCTTCCTGCAACTTTCAATACTTCATGGTTGATTATTCTCTTGTGCAGTTTTGTGTCAATTGCTGTATTCATTGATAATTGATGCGACTCCGTGAAAGTGATTGTGTTAATGGTGGGATTGTTCCCTGGAATGTTTATTGTCTTTCCAGCACTTGACCTTGGAGGGGGATTAGGTAAGTACATAAATTCATTGAGTTCCCCTGCATCGATCATTTTTTGTACCTGAAATTTCAAATTCTTGCATCTATATATGGGATGTCCATAAAAGCAATGATATTCACAGTATTCCTTTGAATTTTCAGCATGCATTGGATGCCTTCCCTTTGTAATTGGACATTGGAATTCATGCATGTTTTTGTGGCATTTAGAATTTGTGGATAAGGAGTATTTAACTTTGTAAAAAACCCGATCCAAATTGCTGGTTAAACCTTCTTTCATGATCAAACCTTCCACGCTTAAATTGATTGTGAGGGCGCTCATCTGTTGCTCCTTTTTCAAGATTGGCGGATGGCTCCGCATGGATGGCTCTGTTTTCCGTTCTATGACGATAGGTGGTTGCTTTTGGAATTTTCCTTTGGATGTCTTGCAACCTTGCATGCTTCTCAATGATATCCCTCAAGGCCCTTCAGTTTTTGGATTTGCTGTGTGTATCTCCGTAAAAAGTGGGCATGTTCTATTGGAAATTCCCCATTTATAGCTATTGATTACGATCTCGGGGGTGACATTTCCAATGGCCTGACAAATGGCTTGCCATCTATCGGTGTAGTCTCGAATGGATTCCTCCGCTGATGATACTAACCCAAATAATCTTTCCATGCCTGCATCTGCTGGCTTGTTATACATGTACGTTTCTAGGAACTGTCGGGTCAGTTGTGCATATGAACATATTGAACCTTCTGGTAAACTGTCATACCATAGTAACACTGTCCCTTTTAGGCTTGATTGAAAATATCGACACATGATTATATCATCCTGCCCCATCTAGTCATATTTCGATTGTAGTATTCCAAATGAGCAGAGGGATCTTTTGTCCCATCATAACAATCGAAATCCGGAAGATTGCACTTATGAGGAATTGGAGCAAAGGCTAAGTACGGAGCCAATGGTGTCCGTTGTGCTTCTCTCAAAACTTCTTCAGTCGTCCTCCCTCCTGCTTGTTTTTCATGGCTCTTAATTCTCCTGTTATTGCTTCCAGATCCTCAACATACTTGTTCCAGTTTTTGCGCGGTGGTATAATACCATCAAAATCCAATACGCATGTTCTGTAACGCTGATTATATCTACTTTGCTTGAAATGCTCATTAGCATGAGTTGGTGGTTCAACCACCATCACTCTCTGGTCCTGATTAACCTTTGTTTTTCCTTTGGCTGATTTCTTTGAACGCTTTTCCTGACTTTGTAAACTGGAAGTAGATGTTTCTTCATTTGCTTTATTCTTAAAAGCTTGATTTTCTTGTATTAATAGAGCTATTGTCTCTGCATTATCCTTTTGTACCTTGCGCATCTCATTCAATTCTTCTAGAAATATGCTGATGGGATTTTCCCGGATTTGTGGTACCTCTTCATTCGTTTGACGTGTAGTCTGATCATTTTCATGGGAATGGTTATCAAGTCCTTCCCTTTGAGGCCTTTGTTCTTACGTTTGTTCATTGATTTGCATTTGATTTCTTTCCCCCTGTGCTTGTGATGGAATGTTATTTATGACACCCGTTCTTTAACCTCCATTGTGAATTGCTTGATTCTCTTGCCTAGACGTTTGGGGATCTCTTGTAATTTCTACCTCTGATGTTATGAACGATTCTTTTTCTTTCTTTGCGGCTGCTAATGAGACTCCTTTGCTAATGTTAGGTAACTAATTTAATTTAGTATTCAAATATAAGTTTGTATGATAATACTTTACTTTATAAATACAATGATTTCATGCAAAAGGTAAAAAAGCAGTTTAATCACCAACCAATTTTCTTAAAACAAAATCAATACGGGCTTATAAATAGAATTTACAAACTTCTTGAATCAATTGCCAATCGAAGCATAATATTTAGAAACAAAATTAAACTATTGGAAAATCATTTAAATCCAAATTCCTGTTAAAGGATTTAAAATATCATGTTAACATGAAATGTTACAAACACGTTTGATTACAAAACTTTTTCCATAAAATGATGATTACGAATACCTTGAAAATATGAATAAGAAAATTTCGAATCAATGAAACTAAGCTCATAACTAAGGGAAGATTTTCTATACTCGTAAGATTTAAAGATTTTGAAAACAAAGATTTGACCAGGTAGAATAAATTCTTTACTACCTTCCCTGTTTCTAGCGCCAAACTGTAAATACCGAAAATCTGATGGTCATGGACCACCAAAAATCCGTTAGAACATCAAGAAGAATTTTGATGAATTCACATGATAATTAAATACTTTTTTTAACAATTGGAAGGAAAATGAAGAAGTCTCTAAAAGAATGTCAAATGCATCACTAAATGAAAATGAAATCAACTCAAAATATAATGTGGTTCGGCTATTATGCCTACATCCACGTGATAAATATGGTATCTTATTTATAATCGTTATCTTTGTACATATACTAATATAAAGAATTGAAGTACTTAAAGATAATAGAGTAATGTTAGCTTTTTCCACTTCTCGATTTTCTTTCAGAGTTTTTCCTCTTACTTCCGTTGTGTCCTTCTTTCTACTTGGGGGTCGGTATTTATAGCAAAATATGATGGGTCCCTCTTCCTTACTTATTCTTATCTTTATTTGACCTGTTTGATCTTATCTTGACTTCGGGCGCAGCTCATTTTACTCCTTTTGTGATGCTTCTTGCAGATTCCACTTGCTGGTGCGCAGCTTCTCTTTGGATTGAGCAATTGTTGGTCCTTTGTCTTTATTTTGTGGGTGCTGGCATGTGTGACATGTGGAATTTGACGTGTGGTCTTTTTCTTTTGGGCTATGTATGCCTTACACGTGTTGAAGTTATATTGCTTTGTGTCAGCATTATTTTGCCAAGTGTTGATGTTGATTGCCAGATGTCAATGCTTATTGTTTGTTACTTGCAGTTGTAGCCATGTGTCCTGACTAATGCCATTGTATTTTGCCATGTGTACTGTCAGGTATCACTGTATTTTGGTACTGTGTTGGTAATCTTCCACGTGATAGTCCTGATCTTATCCTCATACATTCTTTGTTTATCGTTGATGTGGAGCATGGTTGTGCTTTCAGAATTGAAATTTATAGTGCGTAAGCGATAGGGCGCAAGTGACTGTAGAGCGCAGGTGATAGTAGGGCGCAGATGATTGTAGAGCGCAAGTGATAGTAGGGCGCAGATGATTGTAGAGCGCAGATGTTTGCTTTGGCTATCAATGATGCTTTTTCTCGTAACTTGCATTCTTTCCACGTGTCTCACATACGTTAAGCTAGTCTGATTTTACTGCTTCCGATGTCAGTTGATGTGTGACAAATATATTATAGCTGTCTTCCTTTATCGTTAATTTTATTCTTGTACTTCTCGGTGCACCATAATGCGATACTTTCTTCTCAAGTGTAAACGCGTGGAACAGATGAATTTAGACCCCTACAATACTAATGGCCCTGTTTTTGTATCTTCAGAAACTGAGTCCTTGTTTGTTCTTACTGCTCATCTCAAAGGTTATAGAAGGGAAAGAATAAAGATAAATGAAGATGGAACTCTAATATCAATAAGTGGAGATAAAACAATTCAAGAAATGGCGATGGTGAGATGGACAATGTACAAAAAAGAAGTAGAGATTACGGGTTTTGAGAAAATTTTTAGAATACCAAATGGTGTAAAATTAAACAAAATCAAAGCAAGGTTCAATCAGGAAGAAACTATGTTATCGATTTTTATGCCGAAGTTGAAGAAAGGAATCCAAGGGGTTGGCATTGAAGAAGTTACAGAAGTCGTAGAAAAACAAGAAGAAGAAAAAGGTTGTTGAAGAAGCTGTTGTGGTTCAAGAGAATGAATCAGAAAAGAGATTGAATTTACAGAAAAAAAAAGAATTAAAATCACTAGATATTCCAGATAATGAAACAAAGGAAATTAGTAGCAATATTAAAGAAATTCCTGAAATGGTGATTCAAGAAGATCAAGAAACGATTGAAACCCAAAATGAAGAAGCTCCTGGTGAAGTAGTACAAGAACCAACAGAGAATGAGATAACTCCTCAACCTGAAACTGTATTTTTGAAAGAGGAGGAAGTTGAAGAAGATGAAGAAATCCACGATGAAACTAGTTCTACAGAAAAAGAAGAAGAATTTATTGAAGAGATAGTTAAGCAGGAAGATCTTGTAGAGGATACTTCAATTACGCCTGTGGAACCCGTAGAAGAACCCTTAAAACTTGAACATGAAGAAGAACTTGTAGAAGAGGTAGAAGAAATCATTGAACAACAACTTCAAGGAAAAGAAATGCAGAATCATGATGAGGGAGAATCTTCAATTGAGATTAAGGCAACAAGTTCGACAAATGGAACGAATCCGTGGTTGCGGTATCCAATTGGTGTTCCTTCTGGTTTCATTGTAGGATCAACTTTATTTGGACTACTTATAGCTCTATTTGTTCATTTTCTTAGTGAGAATAAGAAACTAAGAAAATACGGTACAAGTTAAAATATACATGATATATTCATATTTCATCTCTCAAGTTTTGTCATTTGAATGGTTAGTGATTTTTGTTTGAGTGCTTTTGAATCTTATTTGTGTTGTTTGAGTGTGATTGATTTTAGTATCTTCTGAAATAAAAATCGTGGTCGTTTTGTGTTCAGCGGGGCAATGAACATTCTCAAAAAAAAAAAAAACCACTAGTGTTTCAATGGATGGGAATCAAGCGGGGGAGCCAAGATTGGAGGAAAGGAGGTGCAAACTTTGTCTACAGTCTACACGCCACAGGCTAGACAGGGTTGTAATATGGGCTTGGGAGCCCATTTAATGACTAAAAAATGCCATAATAGTTATATTGGGCTTGAAAACTAGCTGGACTGGATGTTATTATAAAGATGGATTGAAAACTACACACCCATATTTTAAGATGGCTCCGCCCTTGAAATCAAGCACCATAATCCCACTAACACCTTCACCTAAACTTCGTAGAGTGGTGGTTATTGATCAATTTAGGTCCAAAACTTTTCAGAGGATGTGATTATAAATTTTTTTTCAAACCTTATAGATATACCGTTAAATAATGCGAAACATGAAAATCTGGCAAAGAATTTGTCCTAA
This sequence comes from Papaver californicum, assembly GCA_023531435.1. NCBI lineage: Eukaryota > Viridiplantae > Streptophyta > Magnoliopsida > Ranunculales > Papaveraceae > Papaver > Papaver californicum. Next base: position 8,301,603 of record JAJJMC010014687.1, read on the forward strand.
CACCTGAGGCTTCGGTTGTATCCTGTATGTGCCAATGATTTACTATTAACATTTTTATAAACCAACTTCACACATTAAGTCCCGATTATACCCGATCAAATCTCATCCCTGGATAAAAAAAACTAAGAAAAAATTTGATCTTTTTTCTCCTTTTTTTATATGGCACATTTATAAGAACGATAGAACTTCCTATATCTTGCTAAACTGTTGAGTATAGCAAAATTTTACACCATTCTATTGTAGAAGATAAAGGATTTTATTTTATTTTTTTTGTAGAAAATTGACCTATTTAGAACGCCAATTGTACAACCCTCTTCAATTTAATAAATCGAACTATTTCCACCTTTATTCCGTCAAATGAGAGGTTAAGCCAGTCACATGATCTACTTTTCAGATTTGGATTGGCATAGAAACCCTGAATCTTCATAACCTAACTCAACATGGATTTGGCCAAACATTACAATTGTTGTCTTACTATAGGTTACACTAGATATTTTCAAGTGTAAAGCTTCATGGCCTAGTTAGTAATTCAGAATTCGGCAAACTATAGAACGATGAACTTAAGAGTATTATACGGATTTATAAAATTCAAATTCGGTCAAAAATTCGGTCAATGTTCCGTGATTCGGGAGTAACTCGGAACGGCATATGTACGTGTAAAATTCGTTTTTGAGATACTAATTCCGCACCCAAAATTCGGCTACGTTAAATTATCTGAAAAGAGCTCTTGAACACAATGTTACATAAAAAACATGCTAAAAATGTGATATATCCATATTATATAAAGAACTTTCAGCAATTAGGGTACATCCCAATGGTTGGAGTCTAGTATAATAACCTTAAGGTCAAAGGTTTAATACTCTCATGATCCAAATAACCAGTTGTATATGGTGGCTTCCAAACGTATAAAAATTAAGGGCATCACACCAGATTGACACAACTCTATCTTGCGTTACTCTTGGAAGTGACTAGAGATCGGACAATTTAACTTTTCTCTAGAGTGTGATTAGTTCAGCTCTTCTCTAGAGCTCGACGAGCTCCACTCACACTTTGCTCAGCTGAGTAAAATTAGGGTTTTAGCCAAACCAAAAAAAATCCAGGGCATGAGATTCCACGAATCTCATTCACATGAGCTCTAACTGACTACTAGTAACATCTACACTAGACGCGTTATATGCTCTCAATCTCGTCCAACACGAGACAATCAAGCACATTAATAAGCCTCACTTTCGTTTTTGTGGGGAACACCACAACAACTCCATGAAACTATGCCTCATTGGCACGACCATAACAACTCCATGAAGATGACCACGTTATCAGAGCCACGCAGGCTCACCTTAATCTCGTATAAACACGAGATAATTATCTTAGGCGTTCTAACAAATCTCACTCTCAGTCTCATGAGCATGTCCATGACTAACTCTATAAATTTGAGCCATGTGGGCACATCCATGATTGACTTCATGATATCAGATCCACACGAGCTGACACTAAGCCCTAGCTAAGCTATGTTACTCCCTAATGCCCTCACGCTCTAATAATAGGACCCACTAAAGGGAATCTCGGCCGAACTGGCCGGCCGTGGTAGGTTGATGCTCAACCCCAACTGATCTTGTATCTCACATATGACCTACATTATTAACTCGTGATTTCTCGTTCTACCACATGACACAGACTAGTCGCCACACTGGGGAATATTCCTATATTTTAGTCAGCATTGACAACGGAGAATATTGTTACCCTGCCAACACATCATACACGACAACTAACAATTAGACATGGGGAATACCTTTAGAGTCTTGGTCTGGCAGTTTACGATACATGTGAGTATTCAGCTGTACTCGTACAACAAGAGAATAGTTGGTCACTGTAGTTGTGGGGATCAAGGAGTAGTGTGTACTGATAAGTGCTTAATTTACATATTTGTATTCGTTAGATTTCTTGCATTTTATCATGTATTACTCTTGTTTTATTTTATATATTTCAGTGAGGTGTATCATCGAAAAATCAATCGAAATAGCTCTAAATATGGCTACGCAATAAAGTATTACAAGTATCCAAGACCTAAGACCAAGTGGAGCGATGAATACGCGACAAAAGTTGAGGTAAGTCCACCTGGACCAAGCTAACCACAATTATTCACCTCCATCTTGTAAAGAATTAAAATACAATTCAAATCAGTCAATTCCCATACAGAACGAAGAAGTTACGAGCAAAACAATGAAACACAGTTGGATGTGGTTTTTGTTGGTTGTCGGGTCTAACTGTGAAGGAAAAGAAGAAGTGCTTTTTGGGCTCATGTTTGGATGAGATTTTGCCATAATTTTGGTATTTTGCAAGTGAAAACTTCACAAATTTGGATGTGACTTGTGTACAGGCTCTATCCTATTTTATCTAGGTTTCCTAATATGATAAAGATTAAAAGGAGGTTGTAAAAACCTATACGAATGAGAGCTTAAAACAGAATCTACAAATATTGGTTTACCTCTAGGTTTCCTAATATGATAAAGATTAAAAGGAGGTTGTAAAAACCTATACGAATGAGAGCTTAAAACAGAATCTACAAATATTGGTTTACCTCTTGAAAGTAGAGAATTAGAATATTTTCTCTTGTTCTATTTTTCTTGTATATTTTTCATGGATATTAAAAAACTCATGAAAAAAGCCATTTCTCTTTATTGGCTAGTCGAATTTTGCAAACATGTTGTTTGATTAAATTATTTTTGTCTCGTAATTATTGTTACGTCCGCTTACGATTTTTGCAGTACAAGCCTGGCACACAAAAAGGGGGAAAGGCAGCCACAATCATTAACAAGGTCAAAAGCTCCTTATTTGTATGGAGCACATAACAAAATGGTTTAGAACTACTATGTTTAAGGACCTTGTCACAAATTGAAAAACTGTAATGAATAGTAATTGTAAGCGAAGTGTACACTGATATCTGCTCTCCTGTACTTTCTTTCTTCTTTCTAATAAAATCATAACATTTTCCCCTCAACAAACTATGGTTCCAAACTTCCAAAACTCGAATTAGATGAAGAGTCAGGTTTTTTTTTTTATGTCAATCCAAGTCTCAAATGAATAATTGACCATACCGGAAGCTAAACCCCCTTATTTTAGTTCTTGTCTCTGGTTGTGAGGTATATTTGAAAATGGATCGACTAGTTATCCATCTGATCCATTTACAGGTATTAAAACCCCATGCAAGACAAACTGCAAAAGAAGACCTGGTTTCTCCAACGCCTAGTAGCCTCATTGACACGCCCCAAGCTAGACTATCCAGTTAAAACAAAAAAATAAATAAATTGAAACTCGAAACTGATGGACCACATAGTGTAGGCTCCTAGGAACACTCAATTTTGATCTTATTAGATTTGTTTGCAAATGTTGTCTGCATAAAGTATCAAGCGTGTATGACTTGAGCCATCTTTTCATGTTATTTGAAATTCTTGTCTTTAAAAGGGCAGTAGGCCAGTTTCGAAGGCAGATCCTGCGATTTGTAACATGACAATAACTTTTATTCGTGTAAAAGAGACAACAATGAACTGTTTTTTTTTCTTCTTTTTACTGAGTACTGTTGTAAATATTACTAGAAACAAGACGGTTAAGCTGAAACCTTGCATATAGTTAGTATTAAGAACAGTTAACAATTGAGATTTCAAAGAAAGAAAAAAAGAAAAAGAGGATCTAAAAGATTTCCTGTCGGTTACTGTGCTGCCACAAAACCGGTTACAATTAGGTTTTACATAATCCTTCAATGATTCTTTCTCTCAACATTCTTCTACTAATCCTACTGAGAAAGAAAAGAAAACTGACAATTTACGTGTTACATTCCCGATTCATTTCTTACCATGGTTGGGCTACTTTTTCCTCTTTGTCCTCCTTACTATTTATTATTCACAAGCCAACTTGGTGTCGAAGCTGCTTAAACAGATAGCAAAAGCCTGAAATGCAGAGAGAGGATAACGATAATCCATAGTGAACATATCCTTTCCGACTTTACCAAATTGGAGAATGACCTTGTCGTGTTCTGGTGGGGTTGGCTGTGATGGTGTTGGTGCACCAGCTGCAGGCTGCGTGGCAGCAATTAATTGGAAATTTTTAACAGAAGCAACTGTTACTCGTCCACGGAAGTTCAAACACCAGCACTGCAACTGTTCGTGCCATCTTGGAGCTTTGTTTCGAAGAACCAAAGGTCTCTCTTTACCTTCCTCGTCATCACCACCATGTGCACCTACAATATCTGAGAAACGGGAACTACTAAAGTCAACCGACTGGTCAACAATTGACTTGGAGAAAGGGATGCTACCGAATGACTCTTCGAGTGCCCGTGGGAGGAGTTCAGTTGGGCCTGGGACTATTCCACCTGCATCTAGGGATGATGCAGGAATGGAGTGCATTGTACAATGCATCCTTCGGGGACCACGAGTTCCAAGTACATTTAGTTCGTAAGTGACTTGAGCAATGTCATAGCTACCGCTTGGAACTTTTGGAGATACTTTCTTGGAGTAGAATCTCCGACTTGTTTTTCCAGGATGGGGGACAGTAGCACCAGTATGTGGAGGTTGGGTGTCAAAGATTAAGAATTTTGTACCAAGGAAATTGGACCTGAAAAAAAGAAACATAACTGACAGTTAGAAGGTGTTTAAAAAGAGTTGGAACTAAATAAATGAGAAAAGATGATGCATCCTCGGTATGAGAAGGCATCTACTGAGTGGTTACAAGCTTATCATTTCACTTGTTGTTCCGTTACCTTAGTTTTCCAATGTAGGTGCTACTTGATCTTGATATGTTATCAGCATGCATTGAGATCACATACTCGGTGCAAGTAGTTCGTCGATTCCTTTTCGCAGAAAGAAGGAATTTTCCATTTTCAACCAGCAATGCTGTAAATTTGAGATTGAATTAGAACTGGGTAACAAATACTAAAGCACATCGGAACACAAGACAAGCGAGCAATAAAATAATAATATCAATTTCTTAATGTCAACAAATTCAGCACATCTTTTTGTTAATCAACACTTCTATTTTTGTTCTGGCTGAAATCAAGTAAAGTACTTGAGACAGGAGTATCTTATGAAATATATTGCGGGTCATTGATTATGCAGATGGCAGTATGGAAAACTAATTGAAAATAAAGCAAGTTTGGAATTTAGGATTAGGATCTGTATATCTAAGGTTTAGGGTTACAAACTTATAAGTAAACCGTATAATCAACAAGTAGAAATGGCATTTCATACAAGGAGTGATACTCACCAGGACTTAGGCACAGAAAAAGGTGATAAGTTAAGTTAGATTTGTCCCGCTTAATAAAACACTGAATCGTACCATCGCGAGGCCCTGGCTGTAGAAATTCAACGAGGACAGATTGGTAATTGGTACTATAAAATTTCTCATTAACACAAGACTCCTTCTAAGAAATAACTCAACAGTGACATTAAACAAAACCTTACCTGCTTTAGGGACACAGGAAAAGTAAGCTTCCCGCAAAACTCTGGACCTTTAACAATTTCTTGGCACATTTCTCTCCATGTTCTGCATACAGCAGCACATGCAACTACATGTTTGCGAGTCGGCCATGTGCTTTCACTTGCCTCCAACCTCCTAATAACATCACGAAGTAATTCTGGTGGAAGATTAGCCCAACGTCCATTCTGAATCACCAAAGCAGGTTGATCGTGTATCTCATGGACAGAACCCTGAGACTTTCCCCTATTATGTCCAGGCAACCTCACCTCAAAACTACGTCTGGATAAGCTCCCAAACCCATCCCTAACATCACGCACTATACTTCGAAACGACATTTACCTTGAACCAGAAAATTTCCACAACCTATTTCCTCCGAGATGCCCACATAAATAAGTATCCTCTTGTTGGCAATAAATACTAACAGTTACAGAAATTCAAATACAAACACCTTTGACTGCAAAAAAAAAAGAAAAAAAAAAGTGTGTTAATTCAAATTCTTGCTCCACAACTCAGAAACCAAAGATGAAAAGAGAAAAAAAAAACAAAGCAAAAACTAAAAGGAAAAGAGATGCTCACTAAAAGAAGACCCTAGATGCTAACTTTAAGCAACCAAAAATCAAAGTTGTAAACCAAACTCTCCTATACTAATTATGAGAAAACTACAACCACATCAAACATTTCAAACTAACTCAATCAAAGTACTTTTTAACAATTCAAATCAAAAATAAAGAAAAAAATAGATAAGATAAGATATATACGAGCGAATTTTGAGGCACCAAGGCAATGAAATTCTAAATGAGTAAGAATATTTAGACCAATAAAAAAAGTAGTAGTAGTACACAAAATTGGAAAATCATACAAAAGAGTTAACCAGCCACATGAGTAAGAGAGTAATAATAACTTAGGGTCAGATCTGTATGTATCTATTTTTTGCCCCCTAATATTTCGGCCATGACTGTACCATTTTGAGATGAACCCTAATTAAATCCTGGAAAAACTAACCTCTTCCTTAATGACCGAAAAATCTGGATTATGAGGCCACGTCTTCTGATAATTAAGACCACCTTCAGTAACAATTACCCCCACTACCTGAAACACATAGCCAAACTTCTTCAAAACTAACCAAAATTACCTTAAAAATTCAATTTTTCCCTCATTTTATTTTAAGTAAGTAAAACCACAGAAAATCAACCAAAAAAAATCAGTTTTTTCCATGTAAAACAAGTTTATTATCAAAAATAGGAAGAATAAAAGTATTTTATAGCTCAAGAAAATGAAATTAGTAACCAAATCAGATCTTAGCCGAAACCCAGACCAACGAACTACAAAATTTCCACAAACCAACCTGAAATTTTACAACAAATTCTAGATTTGGTAACTTTTTTGGTACTACTAAACATAAGATCTATGCCAAAAAATTGCAAAAAAAAAAAATGATCTTCAAACATCAGTACTTTCTTAACAGGTTTATACAGAAGAATCATCAGGGTAGTACTAGTACTAGTATTTACCTTGTTCTTCTAGCATACAGAGAAATAGAAAGAGAGAAGAGGGCATAATATCAAATCAAGATCCTCCTCTTGCTGTTTGCTTTAACACACGGTTTCTTACCAGCTATTCTCTTCCTTTTTTATTCTTATTTCTTTTCCTCTCTCTTTCTCTATCGACATCTTGATACCAAACCACATTAAATTTACTTCACACCTCACAGAAACAAACGAAAAATAATAATTATTTAATAAATAAATAATTGTTTTGATATTCCCTACTTTTGGACTAAAAAAATCGTAGCTCAGTTTGACTTTTCCGTTCCGTTACTTTCAGAAGGGGACAAGTGGAGTATTGTACAAATTTCGGTTCGTTTTTAACTTTGATGTTAGGTGCTCAGTTCAGTTCAGTTCAGTTCAGCGCATATTAGTACCTTACCTTACTGCTACTATCATGCTTCATGCACGACTAAATTATACTATAATTAATCATCTTTTAAAATTTATTAACAATTAAGTATTGCTAAAAAAGAAGAGTACTTCGATGTAATTTGTGTTTTCGAATATTCGGGTGTCCATGGAATTATAAGTTAGCACGTGGTCTAATTGTTTGAGAATAAAAGTGGGTACCGTTTTGTCTGTGTAAAACATTGCCACGGTTTCGTGTTTTTATGGAATGTAGTTGGGTTGGGTCGGGTCATGGGTGTTTGTCGGGAGTGAATACGTTTAGCTGAGGGTTATTTTGTTGCCATGTCGCGATATCTGCCTTTATCTATGTTTATGATATCTTACTTATTCTAAATTCTAAACAAGTTGATCTCATTGATTTGAGATTCACTGGCTCTTTTTTTTCTCAAACCAAAAACCTTTATTAAATCAAGAAATAAAGGTTTATAAAAACAAAAAAACAACTAAAAGAAGTCAAACAAGGTACAAATCAGATAACAAGTCTCATGTTCAAAAGACGAAACAAGACAACATATCCCAAGTTGAAAATCAACCAAACCTGTTATAAAAAATGCCAGGGAAGTTTACATGGCTATAGGTCTAGCATCAAATTTAACCACTTGGCCCTTTAAAAGATGAACCCCCTTCTTGGCAATGCGGAGACATTTATTTCTATGTAAACATGGTTAAAATAGATACACCTTACTTGTCTACGAATTAGTTTCTATTTGTTCTAAACAAACCAAGGTAATCTTTTTTTGGTGAAAAAAATAATAATAGTTGTAGAGTCATAATTGATAACCACAGTAAGTTTATGGTTCACAATAGCCCATTCCAAAGCACGTATAGTTCCTGTTATTTCTGCAATGAAATTTGTTGTGATACCAAAACCACCACTTTTCGCAGCAATGAATTGACCATTGTAATCTCTAAACAATAAAACCATACCCAGAGCATCATGGATTACCTCTTGATGCTCCATCATAGCACAACAAAATCTTGTCGACATCCGGCAGAGATAAATGTACATTCAATGGCTCTGAAATTTTTAACTTTTCTACAACCAATCTCAAAGGTTTTCAGAAGTCATAATCAGAATTATTCATAAAACCCTTAAGCCTCGTTTCACAATCATGAACCATTCTAGATACTCTTTTCTTAGCTTTATTGCTATCAGGAGGAGTATCTTCAAAAAAAATCATGTTTCTAGTAAGCCAAATATCTACTATAGTATGAATAGCTACTATAAACCATATTTCTTGCACCACATAACTATTTTGATTGCAGCAACTCACAACCTCTTCAAAGGATTTTGGATTTTTTTGAATGAGAAAATACCACCAATCCAGTTCCATAAAATTTGACCATAATCAAAATCCCATAATAGGTGATTCATAGAATCATGATTCTTATTGAAGATCTGGAAGTGTTCTGACTGAATAAAGGTTGGATAGAGGTCTAGCATATGATTCTTTGATCCAACTCTACCCAAATACTACTATTACAAATCTTCTAGATATTCTAACCAGCATCTCATCTTTCTTAACTCCACTCCTAATTTAAAAGGTGGCTCTATTCCTTTCAAATTCTTTGGTCCATAGCTGAACCTTGAGGACTGCAAGAAAATTATTGTTGTGTGTTGAAAGAAAGATTTGAATGGTACTTCAGCTTTCATCATTGCTAGAAAGCTGAAGGATGTTAAGATCAAATTTAAACTCTGGAATAAGGAAACTTATGGTAACACAAAAACCAATGTTGAAGAAAACAGAAAATAGTAGAAATGGTACTCCAGGAACTACTTTAGCCATAACAGAGGCCAATGTATAAATGTTGCTAGAAGGAAAGTTAGATATTGGGAGGATATTGAGGAAAATTTCTGGAAAATCATATTGGGGATAGAAACACTAAATTTTTCCACATAACCACCAAGAAATAGATAAGATGTTGATGGAAATTGGCTAATTGACTCTGATGTTGTCACCCAACTTTTTACCAACCACTTCAAGACTATGTCAACTACTGAAGACAACACCCTAAACTTTGAGATTATTAATTTGATCCCAACCACAATCAATACACATGACAATACTACCCTAAACGCCACCAAATCATATGGAAATAAAAAAAATTCTCGTCGGTATGGAAGGTAACAAAGATTCGAGTCCAAATCCCCCCTAGGATTCTTTTAAGCCAATTGGGACATTGTGGGTGAAGACATTACTCATATGGTCCAGAATTTCTTCATACCTAGGTATATGCTCAAGAAAATGAACTCCACCTTCCTCTCCCTTATCCGAAAATAAGATAATCCAACATCTCCTGCTCATTTCATGCCTATCAGCCTCTGGAACACTACCTTTATCCGAAAATAAGATAATCCAACATCTCCTCCTCATTTCATGCCTATCAGCCTCTGGAACACTACCTTTAAGATAATATCCAAACTCATAGCTCAGAGAATGAAACCCCTGCTTTACAAAATCATATCGCCCTACCAATCTGCTTTATACCTGGGAAATAGATTTCTGATAACATTGATATTGCCCATGAAATCATTAACAATATGAATGCCAAAAGAGATAAGAAATGTGACAAAGGCACCATGGGAATCAAGAATGACATGGAAAAAGTTTTTGACAGAGTGGATTGGGAAGTTCTCATAGCTATAACGCAAAAAATGGGGTTCAGTGCTAAATGGTGCAAGTTGATACACCAATGTATATCCATCACCAACTTATAAGTGCCTGTTAATGGAGTGTCATGAGTTTTTTTCAACCCTTCTATAGGTCTCAGGCAAGGGGATCCTTTATCTCCTTACTTATTTCTCTTTTACATGGAAGCCCTCTCAAGAACTCTTACCCATGCTAAAAACACGGGTCTCATAACTGGTATCAAAATCTGCAAGAATGCTCCATCAATCAACCACCTCCTATTTGCAGATGAATGGATGGCCTTCTGTAATGCTAATATGACTGAATGCACAAATCTGGTTACCATTTTCAAGACCTTCAGCAGTACCTTTGATTAACTTATCAATTTTAACATATCTGGTATATTTTTCAGCAAAAATACAGATAAAGACCTGGGCCCTCATATAAGTTCTCATACGGGAGTGCAAATGATTGATATAAATGATAAATATTTGGGATCTCTTCTTTTTACAAACAGAAGCAATATAACCTCTTTCAAAACCTTTGTGGGTAAACTCAAGCATAGACTGGCTAGCTGAAAAAAAAATCATCTAAACCCAGCATGCAGAGCTACTCTAATTAGCATTGTCACTTCTATATCCAGCATCTACCAAATTAACTGCTTCAAACTACCAAAACGCACCCGTCAGGAGTTAAACAAGATTTACAGGGATTTTTTATGGGGAAATATTTTGATAATCCAAAAGGTTACTATCCAAAAGCTTGGGGAGTAAGGCTGCACATCGTCCGGTCAGCTCAGTGTTTAGCCAAAACCGGCCACCGAGCTAACCAACCTTCGGTTCAATTCGATTTATTTTTAAACCGGCCCGAGTCGACTCGGATTATTTTTAAACCGGTCCGAGTCGACTCGGTTCGGTACCGATCTTTACATCGGTTTATACCAATTCAAATCCATAAATAATTTTTTTTGAAATAAGTCATCTCATCTCTTTTTCAATTACATTGATCTGTTAATTACAATATCATTTTTAAGATTCATATAAAATTACACTCAAATCATTAAATTATACAAAATAATGATTTCAATTACACCCCTGCCGGTGATCAATCAATTGAAAAAAGATATTGTAATCAAGTCTTGGTGACTTCCTATCATGTTACTCATGTTACAGATTCAAAACTTCTTCAAAAAATCCTCACTTTACTTAACTTCACATCTTCACAAAGAAACAATTTATCAACAAAAACTAAACCCTAATAAATCCAAGAAAAACAAAAATCAATTCACTCATTGTTAACAAACAAATCAAACAACAAAATCAAAAATTAATTCACTCAATGTTAAACAAACAAATCAAACAACAAAATCAAAGATTCAAAATCAATAATTCATTCACAACAGATTGAACTTTTTCTACTATAATTTTTTGACATAACATAAAATCAAACAACAAAGACAGATAAGAAATCATTACATATTTATTGTTGAGAACAAACCCAGATATTCAATCCAAAATTTTCTTCTCTATCTCCAGCACTCAATATCATACAGGAAGTTGCATTCATCATCAGTAAAATAACAAAACAAAATCAGGCTTTTCAATAACTAAAAACAAATATAAATAACAAATTAAAGTAATGGGTTTTTGAAATTATTATTACCAACAGTAGTACCTGGAAGAGCAGATTCAACATTGAGTGTTGTTGTTGCAGGTGTAGTTAAAATTTAAAAAGAAAAAAGAAAAAGAACTGAAGAAAGAATAAGAATAATACGGTGGTGACTGTAATGGTCCTGATGGAGTGGTGATGGATGTAATGGTGAATGGCAACAGTGAGTGGTGAAATTTAGGGAGAGGAGAAGAGGTTGGCTGCTGCGGTAGCTGAAGAGAAGAACAAAAAAAATGATTTAGGATTTCTATTACATAGATAATAATGGATGGGTAGGATCTAATTACATGGACGGTTGACAGTGATCGGCTTTTTTGGCTTGGTTTGCTCGGATTTCATGTTGAAGTCGTTGATCGAGCCGAGGATGATCGGTTGTGATGTTTTGAAACTATTAACCGAGCCGAAATCGGTTTTGGCTCCGGTTTACCCGGTTTTCTGATGGTTTTCTCGGTCCAGACAGTTTCATGTGCAACCCTACTTGGAAGTTAATATGCAAACTAAAGAATTTTATAGGATTCGGCTTTATCAACATGGACCTCTTCAACAGCTCTATGATCACTAAGATGGTGGAGACTGACTCAAGACAAAAACTCTCTTTGGTACCAGATAATGTTTGAAAAGTATTTCAATCACAAGAATATTCTGAACACGAATACAAACCAAATACAAAGGACTCATGGATTTGGAAAGGTATCCTAGAAGGTATTGAGAACATTCAGCAGTACAATAACTTGAAGGTGGGAAATGGAAGTTGCATAAATATATGGGATAATAAATGGATACCTGACCCCAACATTCAAATCCACAAATCAGCTGATTGCCCATAAGATATTATGTTTTTCATGCATATAACAGGTGACCGAGGAGATTGGTATATCAATAAGATCAACGAATGGTTTACTGAGGAGGAGGCTTTAGCCGTTCTCAATCTACCATCCATCCAGATGAAGAAGACCAAATCATATGGACCCTAAATGAATGCGGAGATTTTACTGTCAAGTCCCTAAACAAGGTAAAAAATACTCAAAAATATACAACAATGACGCTCATAGAACTGAATGGAAAATGGAAGTATCTCCAGGAAATGCGCTCATGGAATCCTCCAAACAAATGAAAAAAAAACAAGTATTTTGCATTATATTGACCCAATATGCAATTATTTCAAAAGTGGGAAGGAAAACATGTCACATCTCTTCATAAATTGTCCTTTTGCTACCGAGGTTTGGAATGATCTTTGGGATCAAACCATGCAGAATTTTAAAACTGCAACAACTTTGGTGACTGGTTTAACAGTTGGTTAAATAACACTATCAATAGGGAGCATGAGATATGCTACTGGATGTTGGTTTATTTGGAAGGCTCGATGTGGCTACATATTTAACAACACAAAGATAGTTGTTCATTAAACTGTCACAAAAATCAAAAATCATCTTTGTGATTATCACAGAGTTCATAACCTTCATGATCATATTTTGAACAATGTTCATTACTAAAAAACGATAATATTCAAAATAGAAAATTTTCTCTGAAAGGGAGAGGGAACTTTGGAACTAATATTAAAGTTTGTACTATGAAGCACCCAGATTCCCTTAATATCTATACTGCTCTAATTGCTTTTGATTTTACAGGAATATGCATTGGGGCTAGAGGATATCCCAGATACCATGGACATGATGAACATTGGACAATAACAACTCTAGCATTTCAGTGGGAAAAAGAGATGAAGCAGATAAATGTATCCATTGAAGATGAAGACATGGCAATCCTTAGATACTTCAAATTTTTGTATCAACATGATGTCCGAGGAAGATTCCTAGTGTGCTACCATGCTACTTACTAAGGCAACAATGATGACATACCCAACATGGTTTCTTTTGTTTTAGTTTATCTGAATGTAATAAATAGAACCCTAAATTAAAAATATTTCAATCTTGTATGCATTTTTCAGGACCACAACCTCTCATATCCAACTTAATGGTATAGAGATATTTTGGAAATTTTAATTTGTAACCTGAACCCTGACCAAACACTGGATCTCTTTAAAGCTGGTCAGGCTCTTCAATGTATATATTCAGCATAGGCTCTGTTTATTATTTTTTTTGTTAAAAAAAATGTTATCAAACATCTTCTTCTGCAATTGAAAAAAAAGAACTTACTTTAAACATGACGCGCGTCGTTTACACAACAAATTAAATCACTTCTTTCCAAAAAATTAACTATTAATATAACGACAAGGATTTCATTCCCACGAAGAGCAGTGAGTTTCTAATTGTTATAAAGTAACCAAAAGGGGGTTCTTAGATTTTGAATGAAAGTAAATAATAAAAAGCGAATAATAAGAGATTATTTCAAACAATGAGAAGAAAGATGACTAAGGAATCCTTCGTCAAATGAACCAAAACTTAATCATACAAGTTTATTTCTTGTTGAATTTATATTGCTACCAACCGTAAAATAGTAATAAGCTCTGCTACCCCCGAATTTCCTTTTTTCACTGGATACGGAAGTGCTCGACTACCAGATTCTATCCAACTAACCCACCAAGAATAAGCTCTCAGGGTGTAAATTAGTCAAACGCTTTTCACTTTATGAATTAGGTTGATCCTAGCATCATACGTATAGGCTCGACCCGCTTACTAATGTTATCTCTATACATAATTGCTTAACAGAATCTCTATGTCAGTTCTTGTGATGTACTACTTTTATAAAGAGTTGAGTGACAATTACACGTATCACGCAACTCAGAACTAGTAGAAGAAATATTGATTGGTTAATTTAATTGATCAATTTAAATAACCCATCAATATTCTTAGACGATAAAAATAATAGAGATAATCAACAATAAGATTAAAACTCAAAAGAAACTTGATTTAAGAAATTAAAATTTTATTATCCAGGACTTTGAAATCATCCTTAATCAAAAAAACTTAGCTAGACATAGCTAATAGTATTTAAAAACTAAATAAAAAAAGTAAAGAAATAAAACTAAAACGCAAACTGGAATATCATCGTAGCCAAAAAATGTCTCTAACTTTTTTTCTCTGTATCTGAATATGCTATAGAGTGCGGCTATACAAGCCTTTTTATAGGAAGTGAACCAAATCTCAGCAAGAGTAAAAATCTTGGTTTGATAAGGATTCAAAGTCGGTCAATAAAGTTTTGAATCTGGGAAATTAAGTGATGCTGATTCGATATTTCTCGAAGTACCCTAACAAAATGACTACATCATGTGATTGGTATTTTAGTGGAACCTATATGAGCCAATGTGTCATCTTTAGTTACGGTTGATGTATCCAACCTGATGTACTACTCTGTAGGAAATTCTTCTTTGTATCTCTTTTTTCTTGTTCTTGCTCAGAAATCTTCTCCACACCAGCTCATCTCGCCTATGCTTTCTCGGATCGAGATCAACCCAAGATATCCGCTAATCGAACGTGTTTGAGTTAAATTCTAATTGTCTCATATACGCATCCAACAGACTTACTGCCATGACTGCGTCTCTGCCACCAACCATACCACGAGCTCATCTTCACCATAACTTTGCTCGAGTTCACGCCATTCATCTACAAAGTCAGAACTCCACCTGAACCACAACACCACAAATTCAGCTCCCATTAACTTCCTCCAACAGATTCAATCGAGATCATCACCAACATCCACCATTAATCTCTCGAGCCATATCTCTCATACCTAGCTTCTTGTTTATGCCAAAATTCCCATTGACATCAACAACCAATGATTTGATGAAAAAACAGTAAACAGAAAGATTTTAACTTACAATTTGATACATAAAATCCTCCCTCTTTTAAATCAATTAATAAGAAAATTTTAATAATCCATTCATTTACAGATATTAAATCTGATCAAATTACAGTCACAAATCCATAATCTTTTGAATCAAGAAAATGAATCATGATAGTGGAATTTATAAATTCTATCTTACACAATGTATACATACCTAATGATATTTTTCCTTTTACTCTGATTATTCTTCCTTAGCCTTTTCTTCACTTCAATTTTCCGACCCCCTCTATGTTGAATACTCTCTTCTATTTATAGATTATCTAATGGGTCCCTCTTGTCCCGATACCTTCTTCCGTTCTTCTTATTATCTCTATATCGGGATGATTGTACGATTGACAGGTCATCCCTTTTGCTTTTTGGTCCGTTACCTTGCATGATTAACACGTACTCTTCGTTCCTTGAGAATCAGCTTTGTCCCGATCATATGTGTCAGGCGTGTGACAAAAGTAATTATTCTCTTACTTTCCCGCTCCACGTTCATCATTACTCCTACTTTCCCGCTCCACGTTCATTATTATTCTTACTTTCCCGTTCCCCATTCATCATTACTCCTACTTTTTCGTTCAATAAGCATTTAATGTTATCTGTTTCGATCAGTGTGATATTACTTTCCCGATCTTATGTGTCGATCATGCAGAGATTTACTCAGTCTTTCACATCTGTCCTTTTTCGATCCTTTGATACGGCTTTGATTGTGTGCTTCTCATTCTTCTTAGTTTCACTGTCTCCTTCGTTAATCGTCTTACACGTGTCGCCCTCCTTTTATTTCCCAACAACTTGCCCCCTTCTTCTTCTTTTTTTCAAAAACTTTTAACGGTCGATCCAAGGTTTTGAAAAAAGTAGAAGAACAATTATTACCTTCCGTTTTACCATTACTTCTTTTCACACGTTACGCGAACTTTTCGCAAGCAGTAACTTCTATTATCACGTTTATGTCAGTTATCTTTTTTTCGAGGAAATCAAATCTTTGCCTTGATTAATGCCTTTTCAAATTGTGACGGTTTCTATTCTTCGCTTTAAATACGATGCAGTATTTTCCACTTCTGTTTTTTACCTCTTAAAGTTGCTACTCTTTATCTTCCTTGAAATTTTCAAATACTTTCGTTCTCCCAACTGTTCAGGAGCTTTTAGCATCAATCACATTTATTTTACCTTTGATCAAGTAATTGTTTATCTTCTTTCTCCAGGTATGTTGAGGATTTTTTACCTTCAGTATCTTACTTTAATATTTAACCATGATTAGCTTTTAACAGATATGATTGAACTGATAATTGTTTTTTGATTTCTATGATTGTTTCTTTACGATCTATGATGATTTCTTCACACATTGATCCTTTGAAATTTTCTTTTCAGATAAAACGTTATGTCTTCCAGAAATCCCAATGTTGCTGGTGATCACCAAGAATCTGGAAGATCTTCAAGAGTTCCCTCTTCTAGATATGATGTGTCTCGGTTTGTTCATAATCCAGCTCCTGAGGCTTCTACAGCCGCTAATCCTGCCCCCAGAAATAAGCGGGCTCATGCGACTTATAGTTACCGGTCGATGAACATTGAGGTTTTTAGGAGAAGACATGATCTTGAAGGATTTAAAGTCTCATTCTATGACAAAAATACTGATGTACTAACTTTAGGAGCGATGCAAAGCTTTAACTATTCTCCCAATAGTTTACTAATTTCTGCTGGTGCTTTAGAGGCCGGACTTCGTCTCCCATTATATGAAGAAGAAAATCCTTTTCAATATGAAGTCCTTGCAACTCGTGGTGATTCTCCTCATGGACTTGCTCGATCCATTACTCAATACAATGGAAATTGGTGGCGTATCCTTGATGAGTGTAGCCTCCGAAGTGAAGGGCGGACTAATCTTACTTGTTACGTTCCAGATTTTACAGAACGTAGCAGTTATACTGTTGAAAATTTTCATACTACATATGGAGATTGCATTACTAACAGGAATTACGTGAAGTGGAGCGTTAGCCCTGTTCGCAAGTGTCTTTCGGGATTTCCCTTATTACATGAGGTCGACGATCCCAAAATCAAATTTATTCCCCATACCAAACTTGATTTTCCCACAAAAGAAAGAATTCATCAGGATCATGACTATAAATGGTATCGCACTCCAATTGTAATTGAAGGTCCTTGGATTTTCGGTAACATCTCGAAAGATGAAATTCAAGAACTTCGTAATCGTTTCCCAAGCTATTGTCCTTGGCGGTTAAATTTTGAGGACTATAAGTTTGATTATAAGGTTCGTATTATTCTTTATTTCAATATTGTCCCGAACTACCATTGAATTTTTTCTTACGGGACAAATGTTTGTGTTTCAGGTTGAACCCGACTCTGAACTCCACACCGATGTTCCTCCTCCTCGCCCAAGTCTTGGTATTCAGATCGTTGAAGGTAGGCAAAGAGTTGAGGAAGAAGTTATTGAAGGTAAGGGAAAACGAAAATTGGTTTTCCCTGAAAAGAAGAAAAAAAACTGAAAAGACCATTGTACCCTTCCGAAGTAGAGGAAGGGGAAATTAGAGATTACTTTGTTGAGGGGAACAGCAGTTCCGCTCTTATCACTGCTGGGGGACAGGACGTTGAAGGTTCGGTCCGAGCAGAAGTTTCGGGATAGCACGTTATCATCAATGTTGTTCCTGTTAGCGTGGGGGAACCAATTATTTCTTCGGGGCAGCCTTCAATAGCCCAATCCATTTCTGAAACTGTTCCTACCACCGCTGCTCCCACCGTCATCTGTGATTCCTTTTCTCCCCTTACTTTAACTTTGACATAGAGCCAATTGCTCCAAGTAATGGTACAATAACATTTTTTACTGGATTACCTCAAGAAGAAGCAGATGATATTGCTATTGAAAGAAAAGATATGGAAGAAGTGAACGAAGCTGTTACCGTTGAAGAAAATACTGAAAAAGAAAATGTTGATGTTGTTGTGGAAGAACAGAGAAATGAAATTTCTGAAGAAACAAATGTTGAAATCATAGCTCCTAGCACTTCAGCTACAGATGTCCCTAATGTCCCGAGCCTCCTTGTGGATGAAAATGCTCCTGGAGTCATTCATAAATCAAATGCACCCATCGGGACATTAGTTCAATCTGCCGCTCATGCTGATAGTGCCGATGTTGACATGCCGGATGCTGAACCTTCTATTCAATGGCCCTTCTCTGAAGAGGATGAGGGAATCACTCTTGCTGGTGAAGAAGACGAAGCCTTTCAGTGGTTTGTTTCTAAAGGATTTCTGAATACTTCCGCATATCACGATCCATCAAAATCTGATAGTTCTTCAATGGCTAGTCTGCGGACTTCATTCGGTGCTGCTCCACTGGAGAATACTCGGGACGCTTGGTTCGAAAGCGAGTATTTCGATCAATCGTACCCACTCAGTCTTCCTTCTTTTTTAAATGAAGTTCTGACCGTTGCAGAGGGTCCATCATATTCTTTTCCGCAGCTAGCTCTTGCTCAGCTTAAATATGGTACCGATTGCACATTTGCAGCGTACAAGTTTTATAAGGCTCGGGCCATAATGATGGAGCTGATGCTCAAGAATGAAGCAACGAAGGCGAAGCACGGAAATGAAAATTTACAGCAAGAAATTGAAAATATCAAGCAGCAAAACAATTATCTTCAACAACAATTTCAACAACAACAAGAACAACAACAACAGCAACAGCAACAATTTCAAAATTTTGAGGATCAAAATCAAAAGCTTCAAGATCAGAATCAAGGTTCGCTCCTCACCTCTTAGTTCGTATCATATTTTGGGTTCGTACCTCTTTAGTTAGATCTTACTTATATTGGGTACGAACCTATAGTTCGTACCACACACACATATATATATATATATATATATATATATATATATATATATATATAT
>JAJJMC010014687.1:8321011-8337760 GCA_023531435.1 Papaver californicum
ATATATATATATATATATATATATATATATATATATATATATATATTTATTTTTATTTATTTTTTTTGAAGTTTTGCAATTCATTTATGGGATCAATGGGAGACTTGGAATCCCTGTTTAGGTTCCAACGTAGGATGACTCAGTTGAACGATCATGCAAGAGAAGTAAATATGGATATGGAACTGGTTAAGGGGAAATTAGCACAGTTGTCCGATAGTATTGAGTTGAATACTTGTAGACGTAATAGAGCTGAATCCAAATATCAGGAAGCTCTGAAAACTTTATCCCTTAAAGAAGCAGAGTGTAAGTCTGTAGCTAGAGGTATATGCTTGAGTTACATGCTTGTTTTATTGAAGGTATTATATGGTTTATCTGATATTCATTTTGGTTTTCAGTGCTAGAAAAGAAGGTCAACGAAGCCAATGGACGAGCAACAGTAGCAGAAGCTGAACTCAATATCGCAAATAACACGATAGCAAATATTACTGAAGAGTTGAAGACTTCAGAGAAAAACGTGGCTCTGAGTGTAATAAAGCTTCGGGATTTGCAATCTCAGTTGAATGCTGAAACTTCAAAACGCGAAGATCATGAACAGGAAATTATAAAAGTACAATCAAGATCTGATGAGCTATTAAAGGAATTAAATGCTGAAAAAGAAAAAGTAGAAAATGATCAGCAAAAAATTAAAGATCTTCACTCAGAAATTGATTACAGACATGCTTATATCATCTGGGTAAGACAAGATGCCAAGGTAAAAATTGCAATGTCATTTATTCTGCCTTGGATCGTGCTCAAGCCGATCCTTCTGTTTTGAATGGTCGTGCTACCGTCCCGATGGTTCCTCCTCAACTGTCCCGATGGTCCAACTCTGAAGCCTAGTTGTACTTGTTCTTTGCTCTAATGCTCATAGCTTCATCTTTTGATATTCTTTTCTTGTATCCCGATCCTTTGTTATTTTGAAATTTGACTTACTGTAGTTAAAAACATCATTTTGTGATTTTCCACTTTTGTGCTTGAATGTGCTCTAATATTGTCCCTGCATAATATATGATATTTATGAAATCTTTAGGTTAATCATATTGTTTCATGAGTATAATGGATCGAAGTATATATACCTCAAAACATGTAATTTGAGATCCCACACATACGAAACAAACCCGGGCCAGGGGTAAGATACAGGGTTGGTCCCGAACGTACTCTGAAAATGATAACCATAAATTAGGTATTCCTTATTTATTAGAATTTCTGAATTATTAAAATTCTATAAGGACATTTACCTCTTTGATATTAGGATTGTATCGCTATTCGTAAGCGCTTTCCAGAATATGATGTTCCTGGAGTAATTGAATCTTGATTATATCGCCAATCGTAGCGTTTTCCAGAATAAGGTGTTCCTGGATTTGAATTTTGATTATGTCGTCAATCTTAGCGTTTTCCATAATAAGATGTTCCTGGATTTGAATTTTGATTATGTCGCCAATCGTAGCGTTTTCCAGAATAAGATGTCCCTGGAATTGATTCTTATTTTAAGTATAAATTCACAAAGAATTTTATTGTTAAATAAAGTATTGAATAAAGACTTTAATACCTGTGTTGGCCACCATAGCTGTGCTATTAATTATGGATAATAAAGCTTTAAGTATTGTGCATTACAAGGATGTTGTAAGATGTCTCCTTGCATATTTCGGAGATAGTATGATCCTTGTCCCGCTGATGCTTGTATTAAATACGGACCGTCCCAGGTTGGTGCGAACTTTCCAGCACTTTTATCCCGATGGTATTCTGGGATTTGTCGTAAAACATATTGTCCTTGGACTAAGTTTCGTGACTTGACCCTTTTATGATAATCCCGTGCCAACCTTCTTTGATAATTCTCCATTTTCTGGAGTGCCACTTATCTTTTTTCTTCCAAATCATCCAACTTTTGTAACATTAAATCCGTATTTAGATTTTTCTCCCATGCTTCTGTTCTAGTTGTTGGTAGAATGACTTCTGTTGGTATAACTGCTTTTGTCCCATATGTGAGAAGGAAGGGTGACTCTCCAGTGGATTCTTTCCTTGTGGTGCGATACGCCCATAATATATTATGCAACTGTTCACACCAACGTTTGTAATACCCATCCAATGTCTTCTTCAGATTTATTGAAATTGTTTTATTTGTGGATTCAGCTTGTCCATTACTTTGAGGATAAAATGGTGTGGATTTGTGTTTCTGAATGTTATATGCTTTAAATAGCATATCAATGTTCTTTCCTTGAAATTGATGTCCATTATCAGAAACTAAGGCTGTTGGAATCCCAAATCTACAGATGATATTTTCAAATAAAAATGTGAACACATCGGAATCTCTGATCCGAGCTAATGCTTTAGCTTCTACCCACTTGGTGAAATATCGGTAGCCACTATTAAATATTTTCTCCTTTTGGTCCCTTCAACTAACGGGCCAACAATATCTACCCCCCATTTTGCGAATGGCCATGGACTGAGTACAGAATTAAGCTCTGTGGCAGGTGCTTTGATTTTCTTTGCGAATCGTTGGCATTCTTCACACCTTCATACCATGTTTTCTGAGTCCTTAAGCATGGATATCCAATAGTAGCCTTGGGTTTTAGCTTTTAATGCGAGTGAACGCCTTCCACTGTGGTTTCCCGCATCTCCATAATGTATTTCTTTGAGTATCAGTATTCCTTCCTTTGTGATAGGCATCGGGATAATGGCCCGAGGAATAATCTACGATACAAAATTCCATCCCGAAGCTGATAATTATCTGATTTGAGTTGAATTTTTCTTGCTTCTTTAGAATTGGAAGGCACTATATTATTGGAGATATTGATGAATCGGAATCCTCCAATCTGGTTCACTTGGTTGATCATCTACTTGTTGAGGCATAAATGGGGCATTTTGTATTGCGGGATCATTAATTTCTTCTGTTACATTTCCTTCTATGTTATGAAGTGCTTTTATCTGAATAGATGGTTCATATATTCTTCCGACTTTTATTGCCGTGATATTAGGATCGTTTACCATGGAGGAAATGAATGCCAGTGCATCAGCATGTCGGTTTTTGTCTCGGGATAGATGTCGAAAAATAATGTTTGGGATTTGATTTGCTAAACTTTGAACAAGATTTTTATATTGTGCTAAATCTTCATCAAGTGTTTGATATTTTAATTCGACCTGTCGAATTATCAACTGTGAATCACTTGTGAGTCGAACATTGCTGATTCCTAGTTCGATGATGAGTTTTAGAGCATGAACCACAGCTTCATATTCTACTATGTTGTTTGTATGTTCTTCAAACTCAAGACGGAATGAATGTGTCATTCGTCGTCCCATTGGTGCAGTAATCACAATACCAATTCCTGCTCCTTCTTTGTTTCGGGACCCATCAACAAAGACTTCCCACCTTTGAGAGTTTGTTGAGTTCAGAATATATTGTGGGTCCTCTTCCTCGCATCCTGGTAATCCTTTAATTATAGATAAAAAATAAATTATTAATGTGATAAAAATTTTAATGAAAAAGTTTTTAAATAAGTTAACTTCTTTTTTTCCAGCTATCGGACCTTGAATTTCATATTCTTCTTCAATCGGGAAATCCGCAAGGAAGTCAGCTAAAACTTGAGATTTTTGTGCGGTTTGCAACTCATAAAAGATGTTGAATTGTTCTAGTTGGGCGTTCCATTTGGCGATCCTTCCTACTTTTCATGTATTCTTCAATACTGATTGTAATGGTGCCTTGCTCGGGACACGAACATATGTGTGAGAAAATAAGTACGTAACTTTTGAGTGGCGAAGACCAATGATAAGATGAGTTGTTCAATTTTAGTGTAATTTCTTTCTACCGAATTAAGGGTTTTGTTGATATAATATATCGGTTTTTCTATTTTCTCATTAGTACGTACCATCACTGCTGACTGCATCTTCCGTTACCGCTGTATACAAAGTTAATATCTCTTCAGGTTCCGATTTCTGTAATGCTGGCAATGTAGCTAGATGTTTTTTTATGTTTTGGAAAGCTTGTTCACATCGATCGTTCCACTCAAAGTTATTTTTCTTCTTGAGTATATCAAAGAAGGGTTTGCACCGTTCTGATGATCTGGCAATAAATCTGCTTAAAGCAGCCAAACATCCATTTAATTTCTGTACACTTTTAATATTGTTGGGTGATGGCATATCTGTTATTGCTTGAATCTTTGCTGGATCAACTTCAATTCCATTTTTTGTAACCAAGTAACCCAAAAAACGTCCCGAAGTAACACCAAAAGTACACTTCTCCGGATTAACTTTCATCTTGTATTTTCGTAATACACCAAAAATTTCAGCGAGGTCTTGTAGATGGTCGATAGATAATTTACTTTTTACAACCATATCATACACATAAACTTCTAGTATTTGTCCGATCCAAGGTTTGAATATTGCATCAACCAATCGTTGATATGTTGCAACGGCATCCTGGTATAGCAATACAACCCCCGGGGAGTGAAGAACGCTGTGTGTTCTTGATTTGCTTCAGCAAGTGCAATCTGGTTGTATCCCGACTGGCCATCCATAAAAGATAATGCCTCATGGCCTTTTACAGCATCTACCAACTGATCAATGTTGGGAAGTGGATAACTATCTTTTGGACATGCTTTATTTAAGTTGGTGAAGTCTATACAGATTCTTACTCCACAGTTCTTTTTTAGAACGATCACCATATTAGAAATCCACGTTGGATATCGCACTTCGCGAATGAATCATGCACTTAGAAGCTTTGATAATTCTTTTTCAACTGGATCGTGATACTCCGGTGCAACCTTTCGTATCCGTTGTCGAAATGGTATAGCATCGGGATGTTTTTGTAATTCATGTTGTACAATACTTGGATCTATCCCGGGCATATCCTCCATCCTCCATGCAAATATATCTACAAAATCACGAAGTAACTTGATTAAACTTTGCTCCATGTCTTCTTTCATCAATGTTCCAATTCGCACTTGTTTAGGCCATTCTGAAGTTCCAATATTTATGATTTTAGTTTCTTCTACAGAAGTTAAAATTGGTTTTGGATTCCCGATCGAAGTTGGAGTTCCCTTTAATTGATATGAGGGTCCTTCGAACTGCTGACTTGTTGAATTTTCTTGACTCTTACTGCTTTCTCCTAACTCATTTGTTGATTTTTTGTTCGGTGTTTCTTTTCAAGTATTGATTTATCTCCTCTTCTTTTGTTTCGATCTTACGTTTTTTCTTCCTTTCACGCTGTTGTTGTTCCCGCTCTTCATGCATTCTTACCTCTGCCATTATACAAAACTTCGCATCATCTTGATCTCCCTTGATCTCCATTTCTCCTTGAGGTGTTGGAAACCGCAAATATTGATGATAAGTGGAAATTACACCTTTCAGCTGGTGTACCCAACGTCTCCCGATTATTGCATTGTACGGAGATGGAGCATCTACTACATTGAATCTTGTTGAGATGTTAATTGGTCCAACAGATACTTGCAAATATCTCCTTCTGGTCTTGAGGCCATTCCATTGAATCTTGTTGAGATGGGATTAATTGATCTTTTGTGAGTCCCATTTTGCAAAATGTGCCATAAAACAATACGTTCAAGGAACTGCCCCCATCCATAAGAATTTTTCTAACGTTCCATCCTGACATTGGCAATGTAAGGACAAAAGGATCATTGTGCATCTCAATTTCTTGATTTACTTCCCGTGCTGAGAAAGTTAAAGGGGATGCCATCCAGTCTTCCCAAGTTTCCGTTATCCTTCCCGATACTTTAAAAATTTCATGATCTCGAATCCTTTTACACAACTTTTTATTAATTGTAGCGTTCATATCTGTATCTCTTTTTTCTGAAAATGATATCATATTAATGGTGTGTTCGTTATATGGAATATGCACTGCTTTGCCTTTGTCGGATCTTGCTATTGGTTCGGGCCTTTGAATATATTCTTTCAACTCTCTGCATCTATCATTCTTTGTACCAGCATAATAAAATTCCTGCAAGTATCTGTTGTGTGCCCTTTATAACAGTGGTACTCACAATAATCTTTCGAACGTTGTCTGAACTCAGGCTGATTGCCTTTTGATGGTGGCCATTGAAAATCTGGTTTATTTTTTGTGATTTCGAATAATTCAGAATATTGAGTTTTGTGAACACTCTTTCTTGAAATCGCTGCACAAAATTTTTATTATCCCCTTGCCGTGGGCGCTTTGATTCCCTTGGTTCAGATTTATGAGGGAATTTCTTTTTTTTTTGTTCTGGTGATACTTCGATTGAATTTGTCCTTTTCATGTTTCTTTGATTTCGTGAATTACTTCTTGGACCTTGTTCCTGCACATCTTGCAGTCTTCCACATGTTTCTATTATCTCCTTGAGTTGTCCCTCGGTCTTGGGATTGTTGCGATGAATTTCAATAAAAAGCTGACATCTCCGGTCAGCGATCCCCCACTTGTAATGGTTAATCGCTGTAATTGAGTCGACATCTCCAATTGCTTGACAAACTGTATTCCATCGGGCTGTATAAGACCGGATCGTTTCTTCTGGCCACGATGTGAGGGAATATAATCTGTCTACTCCCAAATCAACGGGCTTGTTGTAATGTAAGCTTCGAGAAATTTCCTCACTAATTGTGAATAACATTCAATGGAACTCTCTGGCAATCTATCATACCATAACAATGCTGAACCTGTTAAACTTGAAGGGAAGCATCGGCACATTATTGCTTCGTATCCGTCCCATCGTGACATCACTCGATTATAATACTTTAAATGTGAGGTCGGGTCCTTCGTACCATCATAACATTCAAATACAGGGATACTGTATTCTCTTGGCAATGGAACACATGTCAACCGCTGAGCCAGCGGTGTACGCTTGGCTTCTTTCAACACCTCTTCTATTCTTCCTCCTTCTTTATTTTTTAATCCTTTTATCTCTTCTTTCATTTGCTCCATCGCTTCCATACATTTTTGCCATTGTGGACGTTGAATTTCTTGATTTTTTCGTTGCCTTCTAGCTCGTGATGATGATCCTACTAATACCATTCTCTGATCTTGATTTTCCCTTTCATTTCTAGGTACACGTCTTCCAGAAATTGTTTCTTGACTTCGTGACCCTGTTCAGCCTGTCTTTGCTCAAGTTGAATTGCATTTTTCAAGGCTTGATTTTCTCTGGTTAATAATTCAATTTGATTATGACTGGCCCTTTGTTCTCTTCTTATTTCATTCATTTCTTTCATCAGATTTTGAAGATAATTTACATCATTTCTTGAATTCTCATGTTGTGCAGCTGATTTTGAGATATGGTATTTGGTGTTAATTCATGGATAGGTGAATGATTTCCTACATCACTCTGTTGCTGTTCTGGCTCACTCTCTCCTTCCCTTTGTCTGTAACTTTGTCTGTCGTTACTGTCTTGGTTTCCAGAGCCTGCTTCTTGAGACATATTTCTTCTGGATTCTTTGTTTCTTGATTATGTGCTTTCTTCCCTTGAATTCTAATGATCTTTTAAAAGCTAGCCAAATAATCTCTCAACGGATTTATTAAATAAAGAAAATGATAGAAACTAGTTTTCCGATCTTCTAAAAATATGTCTATACTTTTAGTAAAACAATTTGTATTATTTACCATGAATCTTTTAAAAACACACAAAATAGGAAATCAAACAATTTAACAGATTCATTCAAACTTAGAAGTTTTTCTTTTCAATGAGATACAATTTCCATTTTTCATATCTCATAAAGGTTATTATGCAGAAAAAATCACTTGCTGGGAAAAGTTAAATTAACCCAAAATGTTGCATAAAACTACCAAATTCTTTATACTAAATTTCTTTACCTTTGAAATACATATATAACAGATAAATCCATTTTTCATGAACAGGTAGGATAAATCCTTTAACCCAGTCCCTGTTTCTAGCGCCAAATTGTTTATGCCAAAATTCCCATTGACATCAACAACCAATGATTTGATGAAAAAACAGTAAACAGAAAGATTTTAACTTACAATTTGATACATAGAATCCTCTTTTAAATCAATTAATGAGAAAATTTTAATAATCCATTCATTTACAGATCATAAATCTGATCAAATTACAGTCACAAATCCATAATCTTTTGAATCAAGAAAATGAATCATGATAGTGGAATTTATAAATTCTATCTTACACAATGTATACGTACCTAATGATCTTTTTCCTTTTACTCTGATTATTCTTCCTTAGCCTTTTCTTCACTTCAATTTTCTGACACCCTCTCTGTTGAATACTCTCTTCTATTTATAGATTATCTAATGGGTCCCTCTTGTCCCGATACCTTCTTCCGTTCTTCTTATTATCTCTGGATCGGGATGATTGTACGATTGACAGGTCATCCCTTTTGCTTTTTGGTCCGTTACCTTGCATGATTAACACGTACTCTTCGTTCCTTGAGAATCAGCTTTGTCCCGATCATATGTGTCAAGCGTGTCACAAAAATAATTATTCTCTTACTTTCCCGCTCCACGTTCATCATTACTCCTACTTTCCCGCTCCACGTTCATTATTATTCTTACTTTCCCGTTCCTCATTCATCATTACTCCTACTTTTCCGTTCAATAAGCATTTAATGCTATCTGTTTCGATCAGTGTGATATTATTTTCCCGATCTTATGTGTCGATCATGCAGAGATTTACTCAGTCTTTCACATCTGTCCTTTTTCGATCCTTTGATACGGCTTTGATTGTGTGCTTCTCATTCTTCTTAGTTTCACTGTCTCCTTCGTTAATCGTCTTACACGTGTCGCCCTCCTTTTATTTCCCAACACTTCTCATGAACAACTGCCAAGATCAACAACTCCAATCTTGCAATAAACACAACAACCGTCGACCATTAGTAGCAGCAACCACTACCATCTGTTAAAATTCATCTTAAAAACAACTCATGTCTTCTATCATCTTCAACAGCTTATTGCAAAGCACTCGGGCTCGAAAATCCACCATCAACAATTCTCGTGTTCATCATGATCAACGACAACATCTTCCATTATCGTCAACAAAAATAAATCTCTGTTCCGTGAAAAAGAGAAAGAAGATGGCAACCCCGAGAAGAAGAGCTGGTGCTCTTAGTATTTTTTAAATAACTGACATCCCATAGTAATAACGATGACTCCCTTATCACTTTTCAACTTCATGGGAAGCCCCTAAGTAAAAGAGCCGACTGTGTATAGCAGTTCCATTGAAACATGTCTGCCCCTTAACGTACAATAGGTTTCCAATAGCAATGTCTTATGAATGACCATTTTCCCCTTAGTTCTTATTTTGCTTATAATTTTCTCATATGAAGTCGGAATTGACTTCATTCTTTCGTTGTTGGCTTTGTTTCTTCGTTCTCAACGAGATGATGACAAGAAATCCTGGATTTGGACGAGTTCCACCTGGTATTTTCTTGCAAGATTTCACCTAATCAAAGATAAATAAACAAAACCAAACGTAATATACAAATAATGCACAAGAAATCTAGCAAATAAGCACATGAAATTGATACTATAAATATGTAAAATATGCACTTATCAAATTCCCCCACAGTTAGCTTTTTCTAGTCCTCGAGCAAACTATGTATCCTAAACTAACCTAAAATACAACAACTCCCTTTCGTCGAGGACACGGTTACACTTAGCTTGTGCAACAAGCCTTTAAACCCCTAGGTGTCCCTAATGAACGAGTTATAATCTCGTGAGGTTATACAAGAGATATACCCACAAAACCTACTCTAACCTCAAATTCACATGTACCCAAAAAGCTACGAGGACATAAAGCTTCTGCACACTAATAATAAGAAGTTAGAAATTCCAAAGAACATTTTTCTCATGTTTAACTCTTGAGTTAGGAGAAAACCACCATATGAAAGAATCTAGGTTCGAGAGTGATCGAATAAGCATTACACCTCGACTTCTGAATCACCAATAGGGTTTTATGAAATTGACATTCAAAAGATGCATTTTATGGTTCTCATGTGTGCAGGCAGGAGTGAAGATAGAAATCCTGCACACGTTGAATGATGGGAAGGAAAGATAACCTTCTGATTCATATAAGATGTTATCCCATAGCGTGGGACGAAAAAGAACCTTTTTTTTTCTATGATTACCTCTAAGAAAGGAAATCAAACATTGTATGAGGATATGAATGCTTACTTACCTTCTCACCCGATCGAAAATCATCACCACTCTCACTACATCCAATTGAAACGTATTCGGTCTTCGGTCTTCAACTGTTGATGATGAACTCTTGAACTTCATAGAACTTTGACAATTTTAACTCTTTTCCCCAATTCCTTGTTGTTTGGAAATTCTTTAAATATTTCTTCTTCCCCATGGCCTTATTGAATGAATACAAAAAAAAAACATACACTAAAGCAATGATAAACATTATTATCTTTTTTTTTTCTATTTTTTTTCGATTTTTTTAAGAAATTAAAATACAAACCGAAAGAAACTACTATGGCCATGGGATAAGGACTTTACCACTTGATTCTTCACAACTTGTATTGTCTCTATATCATGAACTTCACTAACTCACATCTTTTGATTTGTTTCTCTTTTGTACATAAGCCTTCAACATGTATATATAATTCTCCTCTTTGTTTTGTTGCTTCACTTGAATCTGAAATTAGCTCTTTCTTGTACTGTTGCTTATAAACCTTGATTGTATTCAACTTTCTTCATGATTTTGATGTCGCTCCGCTTGTTGATGATGATATATTTCTATGGACCTGTTGTTGTCGAGAAAATGATGCCAACTGCAAACAAGACTACAAGATAGAATTAGCAATTATGATGGCACCCTCGTGATTGATAAAAATAACATTCAAGTGATCAAAAAAGTAGTGATTAAATTCCTGCGAATTTGGGTATCTCATCATTCTACCGGAGGCAGATGAAACACTCTAAACAGACAATTTTAGGTTTGGTGCCTCACTCATGGGTATTGAATAATCACCTTCTCTAATATTGTATTCTCTACCAGCGGTTTAAGTCCATTTTTATCAGCTCTAGCCTCTCAACGACTAAGCAACCCGAATATAATTCTCTAATATTTCGAAGTTCAGTTATTTCGGTAAGAACTCCGTATGTAAACTTAGTTAGAAGTATACAAAGTGACTCTAAATTCTCCAAGTTGGAGGTTTTCATGCAAATATGTACAAGAAAAATTAAAAAAAATTCTACCTACAAAGGTGAATACTGAAAATCTATATGCTTAATCACTCCTCCACACTTAAACTTTATATTGTCCTCAATGTAAATTGATTCCTCTATTGTAAAATCAAGATGAGAAATCCTAACATGATATAAAAAACTAAGAAAAATCAAAAGATAAATATATAAATACAAAACCAATGGGTTGTCTCCCATTGAGTGCTTGGTTTAAAGTCGTCATCCCGACTCTTTACTCGCCCATATTACTCCTCCAGAGGGAGCGAATCATGAAGCTCAATCTCATTGACATCCACCATAGTGAAACCTTCATAGTATGACTTTAGTCTATGACCGTTGATATTGTAAATGTTCCCAGTTTTGGGACTAGAAATTTCAACTGCACCATGAGAAAAACAATAAATGGTCCCACCATCGGGACCTTAGCTTGCCAGGAAATATATAAAAGGACTTTCTGTCCCATAACAAAATTCTTTCGAGAAATCATCTTATCGTAAAAGAGCTTAGTTTTCTCTTTGTATATACGAGAGCTCTCGTATGCATCATTACGTATCTCCTCTAGACCATTAATTTGTAGTTGCCTTTTTGTTTCCCCGCTTTATCATACTCCATGTTGCACATCTTTATCACCCATAAAACCTTATGTTCAAGTTCAACCGGGAGATGGCAAGCTTTGTCATAAACCAAACGACATGGAGACATATTAATCGGTGTCTTGTATGCCATTTTATATTCCCATAATGCATTATTGAGTCTCAAGATCCAATCTTTCCGTGTAGTATTGACGGTTTTCTCTATAATCGATTAATCTCACGATTTGAAATTTCAGCTTTCCCACTAGTTTGTGGGTGGTAAGGCGTACCGACCTTGTGAGTAGTATTGTACTTCTTGAGAAGAGCATGGAAGGATTTTCGAAAGTGTGAAACTCCATCACTGATAACCACACATGGTGTTCCATATCTAGTGAAAATATTTCCCTTCACAAACTCACAAACAACTTGAGAATCATTAGTAGGGGTGGCTTTAGCTTCCACCCATTTTGAAACATAATCCACAACAAGAAGTATATAAACTTTTCCATATGAATTAACAAAAGGACACATAAAATCAATTCACCACACATCAAATATCTCCACAGAAAGAATCAATATGAGTGGCATTTGATTTCGAGCACCTAGATTGCCCGTTCGTTGACATCTATGACAAGATTTGCAAAAATTATATGCATCCTCAAATAATATGGGCCAATAAAATACACTCTCAAGAACTTTGAGAGCGGTACATTTAGAACCAAAATCCCCACCACAAGCATAAGAATGACAAAATGAAAGAATTGATTGAAATTCAGAGTTAGGTATGCACCTGCGGATAATCTGATCAACACCATATTTCCACAAGTAGAGATCATCCCACACATACTGCTTGGCTATCTTTTTAATCTTTATATTTTGAAATTGAACATCGTACTAGGTACTTGCCTCGTAACTAAGTAGTTTACTATATCAGCGTACCAAGGTATTGAATCTTTTATTGAAAAAAAATTATTCGTCTGGAAAACGATCATGTAAGGGAAGGTCTTCCTCGGAAACAACAAGTCTGCTAAAATGATCTGCCATTGTATTCTCAACACCTTTTTTGTCTCTAATTTCAACATCAAACTGTTGCAATAGTAGAATCCACCGTATCAGTCTCGTCTTAGCTTCCTTCTTCTTCAATATATACCGAACTGCTGCGCGATCAGAATATACACACTTTTGTACCTACTAAATAAGATCTGAATTTCTCCAATGCAAACACTATAGCCAATAACTCCTTCTTGGTGGTAGAATAGTTGATTTGTGCATCATTTAGGGTTCTAGATGCATAATAAATCACATGCGACCGCTTATCCACTAACTGACCCAAAACAGCTCCAACTGCATAATCACTTGCATCACACATCAACTCGAATGGAAAACTCCTTTCAAGAAACTTAATAATTGGTGCAATAGTCAACAATTCTTTCAGTCTACCAAAGGCATCCTTACGCTTCTGGTCGAAGTTAAAAGTAACCTCCTTTTGCAACAATTTGCACATTAGCATTGAGATTTTAGAGAAATATTTGATAAACCGTCTATAAAAACATGCATGACCAAGAAATGAGTGAATCTCCTTCACCGACATGGGGTACTGTAAGTTTCTAATCAAGTCTATCTTTGCTTTGTCCACTTCGTGCCCTTGAGATGACACAATGTGACCAAGCACTATACCATGGTTAACCATAAAATAACATTTCTCCCATTCAAGAACGAGATTAGTGTCTATGCATCTTTTTAGCACAAGTTAAAGATTTTCTATTAGAATATCAAATGAATCACCATAAACACTAAAATCATCCATAAATACCTCAATGATGCGTTCCACGTAATCAAAAAATATTCTAACCATACATCTCTGAAAAGTGGCAGGCGCATTGCAAAGATCAAACGACATCCGTCTATATGCAAACGTACCAAAGGGACATGTAAAAGTAGTCTTCTCATGATCCTCTAGTGCAATAGCAATCTGGTTGTAGCCCGAATAACCGTCCAAAAAGCAATAATGTGATTGTCCCGCTGACCTCTCTAACATCTGATCAATGAAAGGTAAAGAAAAGTGATCCTTGCGGGTGGAAGAATTAATCTTTTTGTAGTCTATGCATACTCTCCATCTTGTTTGAACTCGTGTAGGAAAAAGTTCGTCATCTTGATTTGTGACAATGGTAACGCCTGACTTCTTAGGTACCACTTGTACCGAACTAACCAATTTACTGTCAGAAATTGGGTAAATCACCTCCACACTTAGCAATTTGAGGATCTCTTTCTTCACGACCTCCATCATCGGGGGATTAAGCCTACGCTGAGCATCACGTACTGGCTTGGCATCATCTTCCATTAGAATTCTATGCATGCACATGGATGGACTAATGCCTTTGATGTCAGCAATCGTCCAACCAATGGACGTTTTATGCTCTTTCAGAACCCTAATCAAACGTTTTTCCTGTACTGCTATGAAATTCTTTGTAATAATGACCGAAAGCTCTTATTTATCACCCAAGTAAGCATATTTTAAGTGATCGGGAAGAGGCTTCAATTCTAGTTTAGGTGCCTTCACTATAGAAAGTAAAGAAACCTCATTACGGGTAAGGAAATATAAGAAATATTAACCGTTTTAGCTTTTTGTACTTCCGTCAAGGCACCACACATCTCCACTAGATCTTTGGATAATTCAACGTCCAAGTTCGGCTTCCCATGAACGTCCAATTCAATACTATTACACAACACAACTCCAGGTTCATCTTCACTGTTCAAATCAAACATTTGTTACGCTAGCGAACCAATAACATCGATAGGAAAAGCGGAGTGAACATCACTAGGATAACGCATGGCTTCAAATATGTTGAAGTGTATGACCTCTTTGTCGAATTTCATAGTGATTGTGCCACTATCAACATCAATCTTCATCTTACGAATCTTCATAAATGGTCTCCCAAGAAGTAACGAAGTAGATGAACAATTATCTTCATTTTGCATATCCACCACATAGAAGTCAACCGGAATGATTAATTCATTCACTTGAACTAACACGTCTTCCAAGGCTTCCTTAGGATATATGTTGGACTTGTTTGCAAGTTGAATGATAATCCATGTCTTTTTTAACGGTACGAGATTCAAAGAATCATAAACATCGGCTAATATAACACTTATGGAAGCTCCCAAATCAAATAAAACACGTTCAAATCGTCGATCACCAATGGTAATAGGCACTATGAAGCCACCAAGGTCTTTAAACTTTGTAGGCATCTTCTTCAGTAACATAGCTGAAGCACTTTCTCCCACCTGAGTAATCTTATTAGAAATCAACATATCCTTCCTTGTACATAAATCCTTCAAAACCTTGGCGTATCTAGGTACTGTTCTGATGGCCTCAATAAATGGGATGTTGATTTGGATATTGCTGAAGATATCCATGATCTCCTTATCTTGAGTTTGCTTCTTTGACTAGGCAAAAAGACTAGGGAAAGAAGGTGGTGTGGTAAAGGTAGGAACTGTATCCTTAGATTGGCTAGTTAGGGTTGGCTTTTTCTTAAGATCAGTTTCCGCCTCTACTTTCTTTTCTAAGTCGGCACTACCCTCTTCTTGCTGATTTGAATTTTGTATTTTCCTTCCACTCATTAGAGTTACAACATTGACATGCTCTCTTGGGTTCACAAGAGTTTGTGAAGGCAACTTTGTCAAAGTCTGTGCCTTTATATGGTTCATGTCTGTATCTAACTGTCATGTTTGAGTTTTCAAGTCCTTTATAGCCATATCTTGTTTTTAAAGAATTGCATCCTGAAACTGAGCATTTGCATCTTGCTTCTTCATCATAACCTTCAACATCTCCTCTAAACTGGAACTCTGAGTTTCTTGTTGAGGTTGAGGTTGAGGTTGGAATTGTGGTTGTTGAAAACCACTTTGTCACCCATAAGCTGGTAGCAAACTAAAATTTGAGTGATCTTTCTAACCTGGATTATAGGTATTAGAGTAGGGGTTATACCCTGGCCTCTTGTTAGGGAACAAAACGTTCACCTCTTCGGCCTCTTCTTCATAAGTAGGGATGACCACTGCAGCTATTCTTTGTACCACCTTATCTATGTTGTTCATTCGTTGCTCTGATTGTGAAGACTCTACAATCTCACTTACTCGTCTGATATTTGAGTTGTTTCTAGTATAGAATTGTTGAGCATTTGAATCCATATTCTCAATCAAACTGATTGCTTGCATAATCGTTTTCTCAGTAAGTGTACCTCCTACGGATGCATCAATCAAATTCCTCTGTGCTGGAAGTAATCCTTCGTAGAAGTATTGAATGATGAGTGTTGAAGATATATTATGATGTGGGCATCTTGCCACCAATCGTTTATATCTTTCTCAGTATTCATAAAGAGATTCTCCAATAATTTGCAAAATGCCTTTAATCTCTTTACGAACAGATGCCGCCTTAGAAGCAGGAAAATACTTCTCCAGAAATAGCTCTTTCATTTCATCCCAAGTTGTAATGATCCCTGAGGGAAGGTAATACAACCATTCTTCTGCTAAGTATGTTAATAAAAATGGAAAGGCTTGTATCATAGCCGTATTTCTGTCTGTGGTTGTATGCCTCAGACTTGTCACCGTGTTCTGAAACATCTGAAGATGTCGATTTGGGTTTTCTCCTGCATGTCCCTTGAACTTTGGAAGATGATGAATCAGATTCGAGTTCAGATCCACTAAGTTAGTTATTCTGATGCATAGTGATTGCGAATCTAAGCATGGAGAGGTTACCTCTCCCTACTTCTTATCCGGAGGTGGAAGGTCTCTCTCGTGGTCGGAATTAACCATCTCTTTTGTAGAAGGTTCTTGTATCAAAAACTGGGGTTCTTGTAGTACTGTTCCCTTGCGAGTTTGAATTCCGCACCTTCGGTAATCCCAACGTTTGGGTGCCGGAGAGCAAGTACCTGAAACCAAAATTCTAGAAAATAAAATCTAAAATAATAATAATAATAATAATAATAATAATAATAATAATAATAATAA
>JAJJMC010014687.1:8337770-8505443 GCA_023531435.1 Papaver californicum
AATAATAATAATAATAATAATAATAATAATAATAATAATAATAATAACAATAATAATAATAATAATACCTAAGAGATTTAAAAAAAACTAAAAAACTAAATTTAAATCTAAAAATTTAAAAATAAAAATAAAAATAACAATTAAAAAACACTACCAACTGCTCCCTGGCAGCGGGGCCAAAATTTGATGTGCATCATTTACACAACAAATTAAATCACTTCTTTCTACACAATTAACTAGTAATATAATGACAAGGAGCTCGTTCCCATGAAGACCAGTGAGTTTCTAGTTGTTATAAAGTAACCAAAAGGGAGTTTTTAGATTTTGAACGAAACTAAATAATAAAAAGCGAATAATAAGAATTTATTTCAAACAATAAGAAGAAAGATGACTAAGGAATCCTTCACCGTCACTGAACCGAAACTTAATCATACGGGTTTATTTCTTGTTGAATTCATATTTTTACCAACCGTAAAATAGCAATAAGATCCGCTACCCCCAGAATTCATTTTTTCACTGGATACGGAAGTACTCGACTACAAAATTCTATCCAACTAACCCACCAAGAATAAGCTCTCAGGGTGTAAATTAGTCAAACACTTTTCAATTTATGAATTAGGTTGATCCTCGCATCATACGCATAGGCTCGGCCTGTTTACTAGTGTTATCTCTATACACAATTGTTTAACATAATTATTATGTCAGTTCTTGCGATGTACTACTTTTGTAAAGAGTTGAGTGACAATTACACGTACAACACAACTCAGAACTAGTAGAAGAAATATTGATTGGTTGATTTAATTTATCAGTTTAAATAACCCATCAATATTCTTAGACGATAAAAATAATAGAGATAATCAACAATAAGATTAAAACTCAAAAGAAAATTGATTTAAGAAATTAAAATTTTATTATTCAGGAGTTTGAAATCATCCCTAATAAAAAAGAACTAGCTAGACATAGCTAATAGTATTTAAAAACTAATTAAATAAAGAAAATAGAGAAATAAAAATAAAACGCAAACCGGAATATCGTCGTATCCAAAGAATGTCTCTAACTCTTTTTCTCTATAACTGAATATGTTATAGGGTGCGGCTACACATGCCTTTATATAGGCAGTGAACCAAATCTCCGCACAAGCAAAAATCTTGGTTTGATAAGGATTCCAAGTCGGTCAATAGAGTTTTGAATCTGGGAAACTAAGTGATGTTAATTTGCTGTTTCTCGAAGTACCCTAGCAAAATAACTACAACTTGTGATTTATAGGAATTTTAATGGAACCTATATGAGACAATGAGATATCTTTAGTTAAGGTTGATGTATCCAACCAGATGTACCACTCTGTAGGAAATTCTTCATATATATCTTCCTTCTTGTTCTTGTTCAGGAATCTTCTCCACACCAGCTCATCTCTCCTATGCTTTCTCGGATCGAGATCAACCCAAGATATCCGCAACTCGAACGTGTTTGAGTTAAATTCTAATTATCTCATATACACATCCAACAGACTTATTGCCATGACTGCGTCTCTGCCACCAACCATACCACGAGCTCATCTTCACCATAACTTTGCTCGAGTTCACGCCATTCATCTACAAAGTCAGAAATCCACATGAACTACAGCACCATAAATTCAACTCCCATTAACTGCCTCCAGCAAATTCAATCGAGATCATCACCAATAGCCACCATTAATCTCTCGATCCATATCTCCCATCCCTATCTTCTCATTAACAACTGCCAAAATCAACATCTCCAATCTTGCAATAAATACAACAATCGTCGACCATTAATGGCAGCAACCACTACCATCTGTTAAACTTCATCTTACAAACAACCCATGTCTTCTATCATCTTCAACAACTTATTGCAAAGCACCCGAGCTCGAAAATCCACCATCAACGATTATCGTGATCATCATGATCACCGGAGTGCATACTGTATATTCTGACAGGAAAATAGGTTTTGGCGAGCATAATGCATATTCCGACTGGAAAATAGGTTTTGTTCAAGGTACACCGGAGTGCATAATGCATATTCTTACAGAATTCTTTTTTTTGCCAGGTTGCACCAGAGTACATAATGAAAATAATGACAGGAAATAGGTTTTGGTGAGCATAATGCATATTCTGACAGAAAAATAGATTCTGGCCAGGTTGCATCGGAGTGTGTAATGCATATTCTGACAGAAAATAGGTTCTGGCCTGGTTGCACCTGAGTGCATAATGCATATGCATATGCATATTCCTATAGGAAATAGGTTTTGGACAGGTTGCATCGGGGTGCATAATGCATATTATGATAGGAAATATGTTTTGGATAGTTGCACTACGTGCATAATGCATATTCTAACATGAAAATAGGTTTTGGCGAGCATAATGCATATTCTGACTGGAAAATAGGTTTTGGACAGGTTGCACTGGAGTGCATAATGCATATTCTGACATGAAAATTAGTTTTGTCTAGGTTACACCATAGTGCATAATGCATATTCTGACATGCAAATAGGTTTTGGCGAGCATAATGCATATTCCGACTAGAAAATAGGTTTTGGTCAGGTTGCACCGGAGTACATAATGCATATTTTTACATGAAATAGGTTTTGGCGAGCATAATGCATATTCTGAGAGGAAAATAAATTTTGGATAGGTTGCACCCGAGTGCGTAATGCATATTCTAACAGGAAATAGGTTTTGACCAGGTTGCACCGAAGTGTATAATGCATATATACATTCTTATAGAAAATAGGTTTCAGAAAGGTTGCACAGGAGTGCTATATGCATATTCTGACAAAAATAGGTTTTGTACATGTTGCACCAGAATGCATAATGCATATTCTGACAGGAAAATAGGTTTTGGCGAGCATAACGCATATTCTCAGAGGAAAATAAGTTTTGGTCAGGTTAAACCCGAGTGCGTAATGCATAAGAGAGTATTAGTATGAGAGAAAGAACCCATGGAATTAAGAAAGTTTTAGGAGTCATATAAGGAGAGAAAGAACCTATGGAATTAATAAAGTATTGGCAAGAGAGAAAGAACCATGGAATTAAGAAAGTCTTAGCAGGATCGAAAGAACATGTGGAATTTAAAAAGTTTTAGGAGTCATGATTTCCAGGTTATCTTGCTTTGATGAGCAATTTGAGCAAGGATGCTCGGTGGATACAAATGACGCGTGTCATGGGTGCAACAACTTGGTGATCTTATTTTCACTCAAGTATCAAGTAATATAATGGAAATTAAGTTCATTCCCACAAAGATCAAAGAGTTTTAATTGTTGAAGTGTCACAAGGGGCGTTTTTAGGTTTTAAAGAAAGTTAACAAAGCAATTGAAAAGATTAGGTTGTAAGCAATTGAGAGGGATATGATCGGGGAATCCTTTTTCGTTAACTAAACATTCATTGAACATCTATACTCATCTATTCTTCATTCAACATAGATTATCACAAACCGTAGGATAAATACTAGATCATTATTATCTCCAAAACTCCTTATGTCACTGGATACGGAAGTTCGACTACCAGATTTTATTCGTTTAAACTACCTAGTAGTAAATCACTGAAAGTGTAATTTGGTTGAATGCTTTTTATTTTGTGAATTTATAGGTTGATCCTAGCAGTTAAACTCTTAAATCAAGGTTCACTTATTTATAATTTATAAAGGGGGATGCTATTACTTTGAGGGGGGATACCAATCCAGAGGTCCAGTCGTTAGGAATGTTTTGTTTTAAATGGATCAGTATCACTCCCGTTAATATTGGTATTCCCCTTTACCAATATTTCACTTACTAGTATTGCTTTTACACGCGATTTCTCCACAGAATCCCTCCGCAAGGACTCCCGTTTTCTACTTGTGTACGAATTATTAGACTATTACTTATCTCCTAACTCAATACTAGCATTAGACTGAATCAAGAAATCAATTTGGTTGTCCACCTAAACAATCAATCAATCAATCATCAACATTATTTATAATAAAATTAAAAACAAACAATAATCATGTGGGAACTCACAATAAATTTATATAATAACTCAATTCATGTCTAGAACTTAGAATTCATCCTCAAACACTTAGGTATTTAGCTATTCATGGATGTAGAAGCATCCATGTTATACATATAAGAAAATAGAAAAGAAATCGTTAAGATAATGAAAGCGCTCTGAAACCCTAGTCTTTTCTTATTGCGCTTGATTCTTGTTCCCAAGACCTAACAAATAATATTAAAGATACTGTCTTCTTAATTTCTTGGAAGTCTCCTCATATAGTTCTCACTCAATCTAGGGCTTAGAATCTTATCGGGACCAGGTTTTCCTTGTTTAGAAGTCCATACACGTGCCGAACACTTCGCCTACGCATAAGAATTGGTCCTACGACCTAGCCGTAACTAAATACGAGTTTTGTGGTGATTTTTCAGGGTCACCTACGGTTAGGTCGAGCATGCCATTTCCTGGCCGTAGGTGTTTTTGCATTTTTCTATTTATCTTTCACCATTTTGGCCATAACTCCTTCATCCGACGTCCGAAACTTGCTAGGGTGTTCTTAGTCTAATCAAATTCGTATAGACTTTGAATTTAATAACATTGATGTAGGCCTTATTGTATCCTAAAGTCAATAATTTTGTAACCCATTTGTATTCATGAATTTGTATTTAAAAGGGTCAAATTATTTTCTAAAAGAATCTTGCACAAAAGCCTTGAAGCCTTGTTTTTTATTCACCTACCTACTATACAAATTTTCAAAAAAAATATAATTATTCTTTGACGTAAGTATGGATTCGCATATCTAACGTAAGTCTTGAATATTGGCACAAGAAAACCCTTTACAAAATATCGAGCACCATTACAACTCCATTAGAGGTATCCTTAACCAAACTAGTGGGCATTTTACGAAAGTACCCGTGAAAATTGACCTATCGCTCACTCTTTATTATGAAGTGCTCGTAGAAAGAGATGGTTTTTCTTTCATGGAATATTTTACTTGCGAGAGGCCTCTATTATTTTATATTTACTGCAAAGTGATAGTTCATTGCTTGGGAGAATGTACACGTCGTTCAGCTGTGAATGGAGATGATGAGAAGCAAGAGAAGAATGAGAAGATACTGCAATATGTGGAGAAGGAATCTAGACATGCTCCTTTTAATGATAATATGCTTGGTAATACTGCTAACCTTACTAAAAT
Source organism: Papaver californicum (assembly GCA_023531435.1). Classification (NCBI taxonomy): domain Eukaryota; kingdom Viridiplantae; phylum Streptophyta; class Magnoliopsida; order Ranunculales; family Papaveraceae; genus Papaver; species Papaver californicum. Next base: position 8,342,946 of record JAJJMC010014687.1, read on the forward strand.
TCCAGTTAAGAACGCAATTGAAATTGCATTGAAATTGCATCAGATTTTACTGCGTCTTTAAACCCTATAGGTAGAAAATCAACTGATGCTAATTTGATTTTAAATGAAGAGACTCTTTCCAGAAAAATTGCATATGAAGCAACTGATATTAATGATAAAGCTCATAATACTTTACATAGTGATAAATGATTAAATTACATATTTTGGTGTCGAATTTATAGTTGTTTTAGTTTAAATTTCTTGTGTTTTACCTTTTATTAATCTTTTTTTTATTATATTTGTTTTGAATTATCCAAAATCAATGAAAATGCTACAAAAGGAACAATGAATATAGAAAATCCAACAACAATCAAAAAGTCTTCAAATCCAAAACGTATTATATCCATAATATAGAGAACCGATGCGTGTCGTAAGTGTAACAAATTAATCAATATATTTCCCACTAATTAACTATTAATATAACGTTAGTAAGGATCGTTCCCACATAGAGCTGTGTAATTGAGATGTTATTTAGATTAGCAAACGATAATAAAAACAAATACTTAAGGGGGAATCGGATTATGGATTAACTAAAAGACAATAAAAATAAAGAGATGATTAGGGAGTCCGCCGTTACCAAACGTTGAATGAATTAGAATACTATCTATTTTTTGTTAGAATCATTCATCACAAACCGTAGAATAGCAGGTCCACTTAGCTATCCCAAAAACTCTTTGTATCACCGGTGTAGACGGTGAGTTTTTGACAAGGGTTAGAATTATAAAATTGTCCTTCTGCCTAGTTGTAGGAATAAAGAAATATTCGCACATCCTTGTGCGCATACTTCTGACTTCACATCAAAATACAAAATACTCCTTATATTCCACAGGCGAATTGAGGATGCAATCTCTACAAAGGGCTACTGATATTCTATACTGATCATGTAGTAATCTCTACATGATAAGTCTCAAAGCTCCTAGATGGGTTGCCCACTGGTGTAGAGCAACTTGAGTCTTCTCTAAACAACTACAAACATTCTAAATTGGCCTCGTAGCCTCCCCAATACTTACAACTTTCATGCCATATCAGGCTAGTTCCAAGTCGCATAAATTCCACGGATGAATTCCTTGAACTTGCCTCGAGTGCGCATCGATGTTCTGGTATATCTACCAAATTCGGGGATAGCTAATGCTTAAACCCCAAAACAACACTTTAGCTTAATGCTCCGTTAACAACGAACTCGTCTCAAATTGCTCTCCTGAGCTCAAATATGCTATTATAGCACTTTGCTTAAATATAAGCCACAAATAATGTGCCACTCCTCTTGGATACGCCACAATCAAGAAGCAATGACATAAACGATGTATTGAAACTATGAGATAGGCTAACACAAGCCTTTTCTCCCGTCAACGCTGAGTTAACACTAGCTATTTGGCTTAAGCCACATTGGCACCAATTAGCCACGTCAACGCTAAAAGCGCTAACTTGCCTGGCGCTAAACCCTAACACCTGAGAAGTGCTAACTAACCTAAAATGGTTTTATCTAACATATATTGGCATAATGAGGCTGTAGCTAGCATATCACTACCTTAGCACTTCGATTTTAGCACTAAGAGTGCTAATCCTAACCTTAGTGCCAAAAGCGCTAACTCCTCTCGGCTAGCACCATGCTTGGATATGCTAAGCCTAACACGTCATGAAGGATAATGCATCACTAGCAAGCCTAACACATCCCTAGTTGGCTCCAGTGCGTCTCTATCAAGCCATGCGCGCCGCTGCCAAGTCCAATATGCCTATCAAAGCCTAGCGCTTCTGTCACAGACCGGAAAATTCCTCCTCCGGCGCGTTAAGCTGGGTAGGCCAGAACTCCCCGATGCCTGATTTTAAAGAGAGAGTCACCGGACCTTTAAGCCTAACTTCTCGCTGAAAAGTGCAGGTAAATTTTTGCTTTACAAGCCTACCTTGTAAGCATTATACTCGAAACGTAGTTCCCACATCATTCAAGCTACATTTATACCGTTCCAGGCATATTTGCCTTTCCAAACATGTTTTGCAAGCATGGTACTCAAACCGTAGTCTCCATATCGTTCCAACACACCCTTGTCCCACAAAGGGTGCAAGGCCATTAAAGCCCATGGTGAATGCCTTTGACTAGCATACCATTCCAACTTACCCTCATTATACCAAGGGTTGAAGGCTATACAAGCTAATGGGATGCCTTTGGAAAGCATCACATAATTTCGCTTTATTGTCCAGGCCTAACTCATGCCTTGGACCAACACCTAGGCTATTTCAAGCCTAAGCTTTCGCTTTATCAATTTTACTTCGACCATGCGCTGGAGCCTGCACTTATCTTGTTCTTGCCAAGAGTGCAACATCCAGGCACATGCCATTCCATGTCGCGACGGTTCCAAGGAAGTATGAACAATCCATCAAATGAAATTGCAACTACCTCATCAAGTGTGGAAACAATCATCTCTTGCTTAGCATTGCCGAGCCAGATAATGTCGCAATCATCTCCCAAATTAGATGATATGAGCGACAAGGTGTTGCACCTCAATGCATTGAATTGCGGCTTCCTACGTACCCAACCCGTACCTTGATGGGATCAAGCATGACCGTAATTCATCAAAGGGTCAATTCGAAAGGGACAAGCAACTTAAGCCTATTAAGACAAAGCCAACTTCGATTCCAACTTCATCGCAAGGCCAAAGGACAAGCAAAGCCTAGTCCGTGTAGGCCAAAGGGCTTTCGCAAGGTATGCACTAGCTTTGCGCATAATTATCGTTATTTATTATGCAAATATGCATTCTCAAGTACATAGCACGATCGAAAGATGTTTTTGCATAAATCAAGCTTCATCGGCTAAGCTACCAGCATATTGATGCTTATGCATCAAGTATGCTCCAACGTATAGGTTACTTCGCATATCTACATGTGCATTACCCCTCATGCACATTCAGGTTTCATCGGTTAAACTACAAGCATATTGATGCTTATGCATCAAATATGCTTCAATGTATTGGCCACTTCGCATATCTATATTGCATTTACCGCTCATGCACATTCCAACAAAGCTCCTTCCCTATATATGTTTTATTCGCATTTTTACAAATAAATATTAGAAAGGTAGGGGTCATCCATCGACTGCAAGGCCGAAATTGAAGATTTCTTGCCAAATCCAAGCAAAGCATTCTCGGGTAAGCTACAGTTAAACAATCTAATGAGCATCAAGTATGCTCCATCGTATAGGCTACATCGCATTTATATGTGCATTACCGCTCATACACATCCAAGTAAAGCTCCCTCCCTATATATGTTTTATTTGCATTTCCACAAATAAATATTTGAAAGGTAAGGGCCATCCATCGACTGCAAGGCCGAAAATGAAGATTTCTTTCCAAAGCCAATCGAGACATTCTCAGGTAAGCTACAAATAAAACAAGGTGATGCATTCTTGGCTCGGTGATGCATTGAATCATGCATCACGGCATAATAGTGCCTTAGCACTATGATGCTTTCACTTATGTAACTTCGGCTTAGTGATGCATTGAATCATGCATCACGGTATAATAGTGCCTTTGCACTATCATGCCTCTTCGAATACGCATCACGCGTAATAGGGCCTTAACACTATAATTCGAGGTCAAGGCATCTGCACCCTAATGCATATCTAGGTAAGCTTTATAAGCTTAGGATGAAGCTTCAACCCAGGCCATGACGCGTCCATGAGTAAGCGTCATGCGAAAATTACGGGTGTTACAGCTTCCCTAGTGGCTAGCGCGTCCCATGAGGACGGTGCGTCTCCTAACTTCTCTAGCGCGTCCCAAGTGGCTAGCATATCCTTAGCGGTCTAACGCTAATGCGTCTCCTTGTGCTATGCGCCCTATCAATTCTAACACGTCTTTAGTTCCTAAGCTAACGCGTCCCTGGGAAACAGTCCCATTTGGCCGACACGTCCTCGAGCAACGGCTAAAGACGATGGCCTTAGTAGCCCAATGCGTCCCTATTTGGATTAAATGCTTCCCCGCCAAGATCGAGCACACCTCCCTTGGCTCCAATGCGTACCTGCTAACTCGAGCATACCCTTAGTAGCCTGATGCATCCCTAGCTATAGCCTGATGTGTCTCTAGCTCTCCATGGACAATACACCCTCTTGGCCTAATGCATTCATGCTTAGCAACTTAAGCGATAACACCTTAATGTTAACCATACTATCTGATTGAAGTGCTAACTTCAAACCTCCTTGACACTATCTTCCTGACCCTAGTATAATTGATATTTACTAGAAGGTGTGCATATTGGTCTTACTCTTGAGATGTTTGTACATTAGCCTTTCATATTAATCGAGCTAACATATTCTTATTTGCGCTAAGTAACTAGTACTAGCTTTTCTAGCTACCTCCCTCAGAAATACGCCTTTCTTCTCAATATTGACCCAATATCAAGTCTTATATGAATTCCAGTAGGTCACCTTGCTTAAGAAGCCCTCTATAATATTTGGCCTCAAATGCCTCTCAGATTTACGATAAGTCACTTCTGAGCTAATACTTAGCCATTAATATGCCATGTTACTTTCAAGAAAGTACATGTCCATTAAACTTCCCAGACTCGACATTAGTCAGTATGATTATCAATCCAGTGAGTCATCTCACTGATTTGCAAGTCATTGACTTGATTTGACTTAATCAAAATCATAGTGGCGCATGACTCCAATATTTTCATAAGATATCAAATACAACAAAGGGGGATTCTCATTGGGGTATTGGTCTGGCAGTTTACGGCATCATGGGTGGTGGTACCACCTCCACGAACAAGAAGGTAACAAGTAGTGGACAGTTACAGAGCAGTTGAGAGGATAAGAAGTAGTGGTCAGATAGGTCTTCCTTACTTTCTGGGCACCACCCTACTACAATCTCCATAATCATTACTTCTCCACCTCTCCCTAACTTCCACAACTTACGAGAAATCAGTATGTCTCCTCTGAACTATAAATAGATGATTCTCATCTAATCGAAGCAAGAACAGACCAGATACTCAGTCCGAAGAAACAAAACTTACAGAATTAGCGATTCCTCTCAGAGAATCCATTTTTTTTTCATACATTATCACACAAATATTTTCTCAACCTTTTTTGCTTCCCTCCACTAAGACCTACCCAAATCCTTTCCATTTTTGTAATCGAAGCAGGACGTGAACGACCATTTCTTGGTTTAGGCTCGTCCTGTTCGAGCTTGATCTTTCGAACCTACCCGAAAGTACCATTTTGCAGTATATTTTTTTTACCCTAAAACAACCAGATCACAAGTACGCTTAGTCACCGGATTCTATCTAACCGAGCCACCTTGAGGTACCCTTACAAGGTGTAACTCGATCAAATGCTTTAATATTTGTGAATTTAGGTTTGATCCTAGTAGTTAGATTCAGTATTCTCGGTCCACTTGCAATTTTCTTCACACACGATTGCTTCAAAGAATCCCTCTGCAAGATCTCATGTTCTCTACTTGTATAGGTGGTGATCGACAATTACAGATTTCTCAACTCTCTACTATGCACTCCAAACAATCTAATCAATCATAAACGCTATATATAGTGAAAAGAAACCCGATGATGATAATAACTTCAAACAAACTTGTATTAGCTAATAAAGTGTCATGACCGGAAAATTCCGCCTCCGGCGCGTTGCGCTAGGCAGGCCAAAACTCCCCGATGCGCGATTAAAAGATAGTAACCGGACGTTAAAGATTAACTTCTCGCTGTAAAATGCGGGTAGATTTTTCCTTTCTAAGCATGCTTTGTAAGCATTATACTCACAACATAGTTTCCACATCATTCAAGCTCACCTTTTTTCTTCTAAGGGCTGAAGGTTATACAAGCGAATGGTGAATGCCTTTGGCAAGCATCATACACTTATGAGCATTGTCCACCATCCCGTTGCAACTCGCCCTTATTCTACAAAGGGTACATGACCATTAAATCCAATGATGAATGCCTTTGGCAAGCATCACCTAATTACAATCATTGTCCAGGCGTAACTCATGCCTTGGACTAGCATCTAGGCCATTTCAAGCCTAATTTTTCGCTTCATCAATTCTGCTTCGACCATGTGCTGGAGCCTGCACTGATCTTGTTCTTTCCAAGGGTGCAACATCCAGCCATAATGTTTGCTAGGAAGTATGAAAAATCCATCGAATGAAATTGCAACTACCTCATCATGTATGGCAACAATCATCTCTTGACTTAGCATTTTCAAGCTAAATGATACGAGTTACCATAATATCGCAATCACCTCTAAATTAGATGATATGAGCGACAAGGTACTGCACCTCAATGCATTGAATTGTGGCTTCCTACGTACCCAACCCGTACCTTGAAGGGATCAAGCATGCACGTAGTTCAACAAAGTGTCAATTCGAAAGGAACAAACAACTTAAGCCTATTAAGGCAAGGCTAACATCTATTCCAACTTCATCGCAAGGCCAAAGGCCAAGCAAATCCTAGACCGTATCGGTCGAAGGACTTTCGCAAGGTATGCACTAGTTTGTGCATAACTATCGCTATTTGATATGCAAATATGTGTTCTCGAGTACGCAACACGATTGAATGATACTTTCGTATAATTCAAGATGTATGGGTTAAGCTACAATCATATTGATGCTTAAGCATCAAGTATGCTCCAACGTATATGCCACATCGTATACATATATGTTCATTACCGCTCGTGCACATTCAAGCTTTATCGTTTGAGCTATAAGCATATTGATGCTTATGCATCAAGTATGCTCTAACGTATATGCCACATCGTATATATATATATATGTGGCATCAATATACTTATAGCTTAAACGATAAAGCTTGAATGTGCACGAGCGGTAATGCACATATAGATATGCGATGCGACCTATACGTTGGAGCATACTTGATGCTTAAGCATCAATATGCTTGTAGCTTAGCCCATAAGGCTTGAAATATGCTAAAGCATCATTCAATCCAGTTACTATCTCTTTAATCGTGTATCGGGGAATTCTGGCCTGCCCAGCGCAACGCGCTGGAGGCGGAATTTTCCGGTCTGTGACATTAGCACTAAGATGCTGTCGCTTACACAACATTGAATCAGTGATGCATTCTCAATCATGCATCACGGCATAATAGTGCCTTAGCACTATAATGCATTATCGGTACGCAACATTGGCTTAGTGATGTATTTTTAATCATGCATCACGGCATAATAGTGCCTTAGCACTATAATGCGTTCTTGGTATGCAACATTGGCTTAGTGATGCATTCTCAGTCATGCATCACGGTATAATAGTGCTTTATCACTATGATGCTCTCACTTACGCAACATTGGCTCAGTGATGCATTGAATCATGCATCACGGCATAATAGTGCATTAGCACTATAATGCATTCTTGAATACGCACATTGGCTCAGTGATGCATTCTCAATCATGTATCACGGCATAATAGTGCCTTAGCACTATAATGCATTCTCGAATACGCAGTGTTGGTTAAGTGATGCATTCTCAATATTGCATCACGACATAATAGTTTATTACCACTATAATGCCTCTCGGGTACTCCACATAGGGTCAGTGATGCATTCTCAATCATGCATCACGACATAATAGTGCCTTTGCACTATGATGCGCTCTCGGGTCAGTGATGCATTCTCAATCATGCATCACGTTATAATAGTGCCTTTGCACTATGATGCGCTCCCGGATACTCCACATAGGGTCAATGATGCATTCTCAATCATGCATCACGGAATAATAGTGCCTTTGCACTATGATGCGCTCTCGGGTACTCCACATAGGGTCAGTGATGTATTCCCAATCATGCATCACACGTAATAGGGACTTAACACTATAATTTCGAGGTCAAGGCATCCACACCCTAATGCATATCTGAGTAAGCTTTATAAGCTTACGATGAAGCTTCATCCCATACCATGACGCATCCCTAAGTAAGCGTCATGCGAAAATTGCGGGTGTTACATAAAGCTTCATGCTTAGAACATTGAATTCATCTTTAATCAACAAAAGGTTTAGCTACTCATATTACAAAGAAGAATGGTTTCCCCTTAAAGGGGGTAAACCCTAGGTTTTTGATGTAGAATTGCAATATGAGAGGTAGAATATCTCTTAAAGGTGATAAGAGATGTCTTGTTTGATCCTTGGATGTATTCTTTTATAGACTTCAATGCTTTTCCCTCAAGTTTCCTCTTTTTCTAGGGTTTAAAATCCTTCTGAGTCCGTGTTTCCTTGAGTTAAAAGTTAATTTCGCGTCAAAATATTTCCCAGGTCAGTGTCATGTTCGGATGATTCATTGGAACACTTTATAGCCAAACATTCTCATGTAGACTCTTCGAAAATATTGATTTTTATGCTTCAGGTTCGGATGATTCGAGCCGAGTAATTATCAGCCGAACTTCTCTATGTAGACTCAAGTCTTTCAAACTCGTTTTCCCCATAACTTCTTCGTCCGATGTCGGAATGACCTCATTATTTTTGCATTGGCTTAGTATTATTGTTTTCTTAAATATGGTATTAAGAAATCATGGATTTGTATGAGTATAATTTGGTCTTGGATCCTCCTTCATTTGTAATGTTTTACTTCCTTGATCATTTTAGCACGTTGTATCTCCTTTTGGATGATTCACTTAACAAAAGACATAAACTAGAAAACAAACATAATAAAAGTTAATATATAAGAATTATAAAAAATATTAGTATAGTTTTGACACTAAAATCATATAAATTACGCACTTATCAAATTCCCCCACACTTAGCTTTTGCCAGTCCTCGAGCAAACTACCACCAAAACTAAATTACTTCAAACTAAAATACAATAACTCCATTTCGTCGAGGGCACGGTAACACTTAGCATGTGAAACAATCCTTTAAACCCCTAGGTGTCCCCAGTGGACGAATTATAGTCTCGTGAGGGTTTACAAGAGGTATACCCACAAAATCTACTCCAACTTCAAAGTTACAAACATTCAAAGAGCTATGAGGACATAAAGTTTCTGCACATTAATAATAAGAAGTTAGAAATTCCAAAGAACATTATTCTCATGCTTAACTCTTGAGTTAGGAGAAAACCACCATATGAAAGTATCCAAGTTCGAGAGCGATCGAATTTGTTGACTTCTTCCTCACCAATAGGGTTTTATGAAATTGCACTCAAAAGATGCATTTATAGTTCTCATATGTGCAGGAAAAGTAACCTTCCGGATTATATATCTTCAACATGTATATATAATTCTGCTCATTTATTGTTACTTTACTTGAATATAAAAATCGTTATTTCTTATACCGTTGCTTGTAAACCTTGAACGCCTTCAATTTTCCTTCAAATTTGTGATACTCCGCTTGTTGATGGTGATGTGTTTATATCGCTGTTTTTAGAGTGAATGGTGCCAACTGCAAACAAGACTACAAGATAGAGTTACCAATTCTGATGACACTCTCATGATTGACGGAATTAACACTCAGGAGATGAAAAGGTAGTGCTGAAATTGGTGCGAGGTTGGGTAGCTCATCATTCTACCCGGAATTTGCGCAAATGAAACACTCTAAACAGACAATTTAGATTAGTAAAAAGAATTTAAGGTTTGGTGCCTCACTCATATATGGGTAATTAATGATCAACTTCTCTAATGCTGTAGTCTCTACCGGCGGTTTAAGTCCTTTTTTTTCATCCCTAGCCTCTCAACAACTAAGCAACCCGAATATAGTTCTCTAATACTCCTAAGTTCAGTTATTTCAGTAAGAACTCCGTATGTAAACTTAGCTAGAAGTATACAAATTGACTCTAAAATATCTAAAAGTTAGAGGTCTTCATGCAAAAACTGAAAACTAAAGCTAAAAACTCTATATGCAAATACTCTCCCACACTTAAACTTTACATTGTCCTCAATGTAAATTGACTTTTCCAATGTAAAATCAAGATAAGTAATCAAATAATGATATGAAAAAATAAAAATTAAAAGATAAAAATACAAATATAAAACTAATGGGTTGCCTCATATTCAATGCTTAGTTTAACGTCCTCGGCCTGACCTTCTTGTTACCGCCCGTTAACCAACAATCTGAAAAATATGGGGATCCACCCAGAAAACAATCTGCAATTCTAATAACAGCTTCATAAACACGTTAGCATAAGATATAAATATTGAAACGGTTATTTGGTGGAAGTTTCTCCCACACTTAGTCTTTTCCACACTTGGAAGTGTATAAAAAACATAGAATTTGGAAACTTCTTTGGGTTTCTCTCGGTGAACCTGCACAATGTTAGAATCAAACACATCTAGTGGTAGATAGTTAGAAGCAAAATAATTCTTAAGGATTTTTGTAGCATATATACTCAACCTAGCTCCTTAAAAATTGGAACAACCTTTTGGGGAACCATTTTGATTGAGGGGGGGATCAGAAGATATAAAGTTATGCAAAGGATTAGAAAAACCTTTTGCGTGATCCTCATCATGGGTATACAATGAATCATTTACCTCATATGTGTCGTGGTCCTCTATCAAACTTTTTGAAAGCCATTCTCTATCAGTTTCTGCTTCAACTGAAATCTTAGCATCATTATAATCTTTGACAAGCTCAATTGGGTCTTCCACAATATTAATCAATTTGGTCTCTTTCTCAATCACCATCTCTTCAACACTCTCATCATCAGAATCAAATTACGCTATGAGGAGATCCTTTTTGGTGTAAATCATAGAATAATCAGTATCAGTGTCCTCAGAAGAAATAACTGGGTCTTCTACTTGCAAATCAACTGGCCTAAAAACATTGTAATCTGGATATTTTTTATAACATTGATATGTATTAAAATATGTTGCCCCGTTTATAAAAATGGTTTTGTTACTCCAAGGCTCCTCCTTTTGTATAAGGCGAATGATCATTATTATGATCCGGAGTTAGAATAACTCCATCATCATTGCAAGGAATTTCCAAAGGTTTCTCATCTTCATAATAATCTTTATCGTTCTTAGGAATTTTAGAATTGTTTTGGTTTTGAGTCCATACTTCTTCATCATCCCTATTTTTACCTAGTTGAGCAATTTGTTCGTATAATTTCTCCGAATTCCTTTGAATCTCTCGATGTGACTCTTCACAATTATATTGTTACTATGTTGTTGTTGAAACTCATTTAAATTTCGAATGTGCTCTTCTTGTTATTGAATAAATTACTCCATTAGCCTTTGGAGTTCGTTTAAATTGGCACAAGTAGAATCTGTGATACTAGAGAAATTATTAGAAACATAACTATCCTCACATCCTTGTGATTGTTCACTTACATACCCACCATAAGGTTGTTGGCATGTATGAAAATAATTATAAGGTTCCCTAGGGTATTGGTCATAGCCAAAAGATTGGTTTTGATTATACCCTTGATATGGTTGGTAGTTGTCATAGGATTGAAATTGAGAACCATATTGATTACCACTATTGTAAGATTGATCTTGTGCATCGTACATGTTATTTCCAAATGGAAACATGACGGATCACAAGAATAAAAGATTAAATCTAAATAGAAATATAAGACTTAAAAAAAAAAAAACTCAAAGTGATACTTAAAACTTGTTTTCCAAATTTACCTCCCGCTTTTGACGAGAGTTGAACACCTTCAACGAGTTGTTAACACCACGAAAACCTTAAAATCTGAAAAACACTAAAGAAAAACGTGAAAAATTCTAAACTACTAAAACAAATAAAAAATCAATCAGCAACTGCTCTCCGGCAGCGACGCCAAAATTCGATGCATGTTGTTGATAGGTACATTATTTGCATTAGTTTGATGCTCCAATTCATTGCTTTCTTGTAATTTTTGATATCATTATGCTTTTATTTTTTTTTGTTAATGAGTTTCTTAGGAGTTTTGAAGTACAATCAACCAAATAAGAAGATAGGAGTCCATTACAACATGTATGAACAAGGAATTGAGTTCTACCAATGGAGAAGAGCCAAAGATAAATTTTACTCATTCAAATCTAGGAGTTTTTAACACCATTTTTAAGAGAATGAGAATATAAGGTGAACACAAAATGAATGAGGTCATTCCGAGTTCGGATGAAGAAGTTATGGACAAAATAACAGAAGTAAAAAAAGGTGATTCTCAGCCCAAAAGTCGGCATTGCTTAGGGGAGCTCAAGCAATGCCGGCCGTAACACGAAAAAAGGAAGAAAACTTTTATTTTTAACATCAAGAATCGGCATTGCTTCAAGGAAATAGACAATGCCGGCTGTAGAAGGTTTTGGGGCCGAGAATTTGAGCTATTTTGGTCCAAGAGTCGGCATTGTTTGTGGGAAATTACCTATGCCGACTGTGGCAAGTCCAAGGGGCCCATTTTGACGCATTTTTGACTTCTAAAGAAAAGAAACATGGTTAGGGAAGGATTCTAAACCCTAGAAGGAGAGAAGACTTGAGGGACAAACATTGAAGGCTATAAAAGAAGACATCTAAGGCTCAAACAAGATCTGGATATATATTCTACATCTTGAAAGTAATTTCTTATCTTCTACCTCCCATAACACATAATCTACATCAAAAACCTAGGGTTTTCCCCTTAGGGGGAAATCATTCTTCTTCTTTGTATATTTTCCATGGGTTTTAGTAAACATATGAGTAGGTAACTTTATTTTATTTGTTGTGGATGTAGTTGGAAGTACTAGACATGTAAATCAATCTGGATGGTTAGTTTTAATGTTAATGATCTCTTTTATCGTTTATGTTCTACTGTTTATATCGTCATGTATGATTGAAGATTTGATCGTTCAAGTTGCAAATTGAATGATCTTGTGTTCATATCTAAAGCTAGAATAGGTTTTGAGATTCAGAATTGTCGAAGAACTCTAATCACAAATAGCACATCATAGTTGTTAACGACGGGATGTTCCCATGCGATTATGTGTAGAAGCTTAACCTAGGTTAAATCCGTATGGCTCTTGCGCCGGATTGCTTTGAATAACCTCAATTCACGAAGACCATTGCTTTTATTGGGTTAAACTTGAGTGACTCTTGCGCCAAGTTATTCATTGGGAAGGATTCAAAGAGTGGATCTTGCGCTTTGATGATACAATGAGTTTTTACGGAGTAGACCTTCGATAGGATGCTCTAGGGTTATTGATATGAGAAGGATTGAACGTTAACTCGAATTGATTGATGAGCAGGTTTGGTGATGGAAGATGAAACCTCTAACCAGTATTTTCTCTCTTATGATCTTCTTTATTTGCTTTGTTTTTACTTTAGTTTAATTCACTATAATTCCCCCCTTGGTTACATTAGAAGTTGAAAACAAATAATAATTACACAGCTCCTCGTGGGAACTATCCATACTACTTCTATACTACTTGTTAGTATTAATGGGAAACATCCAAATTAATTTGTGCGCAAACGACACGCATCAGTCGTAAGCGCAACAAATTAATCAATATATTTCCCACTAATTAATTAGTAATATAGCGGTAGTAAGGATCATTCCCACATAGAGCTGTGTAATTGAGATGTTATTTAGATTAGCAAACTATAATTAAAACAAATATTTAAGGGGGGATTGGATTATGGATTAACTAAAAGACAATAAAAAGACAATAAGAATAAAAAGATGATTAGGGAGCCCTTCGATGTTACCAAACGTTGACTGAATTAGTATATTTATCTATCTTTTGTCAGAATCATTCATCACCAACCGTAGAATAGCAGGTACGCTTAGCTACCCGTAAAACTCCTCATATCAACGGATATCAGGTACGCTTAGTCACGGGATTCTATTTAACTGAGCCGCCTTGAGGTACACTTACAAGGTGTAACTCGATCGAACGCTTTAAGATTTGTGAATTTAGGTTTGATCCTAGTAGTTAGAATCAGTATGCTCGGTCCACTTGCTAGTGTTGTATTCACACACGATTGCTTCACAGAATCCCTCTGCAAGATCTCATATTCTCTTCTTATGTAGGAGGTGATCGACAATTACGGATCGCTCAACTCTCTACTAACAATAGAATGATCAATATATTAATCTAGTGTGCACTCCAAGCAATCTAAGAAATCAATCATAAACCCTAGATATAGTGAAAACAAACGATGATGATAATAACTTCAAACAAACTTGTATTAACTATAAAGATTCACGCTTAGAATATTGAATTCATCCTTAATCAACAAAAGTTTTAGCTACTCATATTACAAAGAAGAATGGTTTTCCCCTAAGGGGGTAAACCCTAGGTTTTTGATGTAGAATTGCAATATGAGAGGTAGAGTATCTTCCAAAGGTGATAAGATATGTCTTGTTTGAGCCTTGGATGACTTCTTTTATAGCATCCAATGCTTGACCCTCAAGTTTCCGCTCTTTTTAGAGTTTAGAATCCTCCCGGGACCGTGTTTCCTTGAGTTAGAATTCATTTTCGCATCAAAATATGTCCCGGGTCAGTGTCAGGTTCGACTGATTTCATTGGAACACTTTCTAGCCAAAAATTCTCTTGTAGACTCTTCAAAAATATTGATTTTTATGCTTCAGGTTCGGATTATTCGAGCTGAGTAATTTTCAGCCGAACTTCTCTTTGTAGACTCAAGTCTCTCAAACTCGTTTTTCCCATAACTTCTTCGTCGGTCGTCGGAATGACCTCATTCTTTTTGTGTTGGATTCATATTCTCGTTATCTTTAATATGATGTTAAGAACTCATGGATTCGGATGAGTAGAATTTGGTCTTGGATCCTCCTTCATTTGTAATGCTTTACTTCCTTGCTCATTCTAGCACCTTGTGGCTCCTTTTGGATGATTCACCTAACAAAAGACATAAACTAGAAAACAACCATAATAAAAGGTAATATGAAAGAATTATAAAAAATATTAATACGGTTTTGACACTAAAATCATATAAATGATGCACTTATCAAATTCCCCCACACTTAGCTTTTGCCAGTCCTCGAGCAAACTACCACCTAAACTAAACTACTTCAAACTAAAATACAACAACTTTATTTCGTCAAGGGAACGGTTACATTTAGCATGCGTCCAAAGAGGTTTTTTCATCGTAACAATTTGTCTTCGACTCTCACTTATATGTATATCATGGATTTTACTAAATCTATGAGTTCTTCAACACCTAAGTGATTGAGGATGAATTTTAATTCTTAAACATGACTTGATTAATTATTATAAGAATCTATTTTAGTTCTTCACATGATTATCATTTTTTTTATTAATTAGAATGTTCATGCTTAATTGACAGATTGTTTAGATGGCTAACTAAATCAGTTAGTTAAGTAATCTAATTTTAGTAGAAGTTAGGATATCTGCAATTATTGAATAACTCGCAACACAAGTAGAGAATGTGAGATCTTCAAAAGGGATTTTGTGGAGCAATTGCGTGTAAAAAAACATTAGAAAGTGAACCTTGCACTAAGAATTTAACTACTAGTGTTAACCTAAATTCACAAAATATAAAACATTTGACCAAATTCCACTTAGAGTGCATTTTTCCTTGATGGTTTAAACAGATAGAATATGGTATTCGAGCGTTTCGGTATTCAGTGATTTAAGAAATTTTGGGGACAACATTAGGCTAGCTAGATGCTATCCAACAGTTGGTGATAATATGTGATTAATAATGAATAGATGAATATACTAAGTCGATGATTTTATAGTAATAAAGACCGATAGTATGTAATTAGATGCAAGTGCTGGAGTTTTTGTAGTAAGCCATTACACTGCGAGTCTGGATTTAAATTTTGGGTCCAATATTAGAGATGAAGAATACTTGTTTTAAGAAACACAGAACCAGTTGTTCGAACTCTGTTCAAATCATCAACGAAATTAACTCGAAACAATACAAGACTTCACCTAGAGACTTCATCAGGCAACATAACTGCCAGTTTTCTACTGATATCTTTAGTTTGTAGAGGTTGTAATCTTTTAGGAATAGCTAAACGTCATATCTTATTATTTTTTAATTGTTCGACACCTTTTAGGAATTCTTCCTAAGAGATTTTGATCTAGAGATGGTTTCCTTTCACGCAAAAATTATGAAGCTGGGATGCAGTAAACTCAGGTGTTTTTATCGTAGCTACCATGGCACCATAAGTTTTAAGTAACAGATTAGCAGGTTTAAGAACTTGTTCAGTGGGATTTCGAGAATGGATGCCAAGGTTTAGTAGTATACGAATCGAGTAACATGACGTCTTTGTGGCTAGATGGATCAAAGATAGGCATATAAAAGAAAAAAACGAGAAAATATGGATAACCACATAATTGCTTAGTTTTCTGTCTCATGACAAAAGTTTTTCCAAAGCATTTAATCCGTCTGATGATTGTTCTTGTAAATTCACAATTATGGAAGCTACAAAAGGAACAACAGTTAGATGTGTATCACCATGATTCGACTGGGAGGGGGAACTGCGGACAACAAACGACCAATATATGGACGTCGAAAGCTTAAAACCACAAGAGTAACTTACATACTATGGAATTTAATACCTCAATTTATCCACTGAAGTAGCAATTCCAAAAATTTATTTGGATCTCGTTTATTTTTTACACTTTTCTCGTTTTTTATTTAATATGTATCATATTGTTTGTTTTTCGATAATTATCTTATCTGAGAAGATATTAAGCGTCAAGTCTGTGTCTAAATTGTATACTAGCGGTCGAAAAAATTTATATTTATAATTTTTACTTTATCAATTAACAAACGACCCTTAAAAGGAAAACTAAGGCCGTGTTTGGCACATTAGAAACCGCTATCTTAGATAGAGTTTTTTTTAGTTTGATTAGGATTATCAAAATATCAATTAACAAAAATAGTGTTTGTCTTTTCATCAAGTTTGTCATAGGTTTATTTTGTGTTTTGTTTGTTTCATATTCTCACACTTTTATTTTTATTAGAAAAAAATATAATCATAAATACTAAATTGTTGTCCTTTGGCTTATGTGTGTGTGGTCCGTATAGATGTAATCAGGGTTTACCTCATAGTATATATATAGTGGGTTAGACTTATGTAATGTGTATCTCATCTCTAATGAATAAAAAATTTCCTTCTCTTGTCTATCTCTGTACTTTCATATTCTAGTAAAGACTAGAACACATTATCAGCTCGACTCTACCAACTGGTGTAATATTTTTTTATCGAGATTGGTGATGAATTACTTTTTGAAGATTATCGTGGTTCTGATCCAATTTACTTATCTTCATGGATGCGTTACCATGTATTTTCATATTCATAGTATATATTAAAGTTTCACGGATCTACGATTATCAAACATAAAGATTTCATCATTAGATTTTCATGAATTTTTACCAAATTACCTTGTGGACACTTTTTTAAAATTTCACACAAATCAGAATATGATGCAATCCCCAAAACCTCAGTTAATGATATTAATTTCGTTTAGAAAAACCCTAATTCCGAATAGCTTCGTAATATCTTAATTCTTGGAATTTTAACTGTTGGATTAGGTTCAATTTTTGTATGTATTTTATATTGACCTCATGTATCACCTGTAAAAATTTCATAACGATCCAACCATAATAATTATTCGAATGTATGCGATATTTACAGTTGTATCTACAAAAACGTAACATGGACCAGTCTTATGGTGTCATACATATTTTCTTATCTAGCCGTCAGAATACTCTAAAATTTTAGTATGTATGGAGTAACGTTTATATGAGTGTCCTATAAAATTTTCATCATCAGGCATTGAAAGAATTGTTTATCGATTACTACAGTTGGATGATGGATTTTCTAATTTTAGGATTAACAATATGTTTTGCGCATATATGCTAATAGTTTCAGGTTTATTATCAACGGGCTTGAATAATTTATATATAATGTACCTTATATGCTTAATTTTGTTAACCATGACCTAGTCAACCTAGTGAATTGGTCTTTGACCAAATAGTTGACTTGGATTTGACTAAACCAACTTGACTTGTATTAGACCATTTGGACTCAGAAGTACTTAAACACCATTATCAGGTCTTTTAATGTGAACCATTCTCTTGTGGAAAATGACTATGGTTCCATCATGAAACCTTCTACTTATGACGATGTACCTTCCAAAGATGAAGGCATGACTTTTACATTTGTAAGGCGACATATTGACTTCAGATTATGCAATGCTCTGAAGGAAGTTTTTTTTTGAAATGTTCATGATATTTTTACCCAAACTTGAATGTTCAGTGGGATGGATTCCACTTATTAGATTATACAAGAGGCAATAACTTCAATGAAAATATGTTACAAATTAGCATGTCTCAACTTTTGTAGAAAGAAATTCACAAAAGGTGATATGAGTCAAAAAAATCTTCCCATTTTTAATTTTTCTACTTCATCCATTATACTAAATAACCAATATAGGTTAAACTAAAATTTTCAACCTGAAGTAAGTGGTTGAAAGGCATGTAAGATTCTCTTAAGCAATAATGTTACACCTGTTGGGATAAACGAAATTTCTCAACTTAAGTTAACTATGGAAAGATTAAATATGAAAAGAACCCCGAAGAACATATGGTTGGACGTGTTGAATCATACTCACGTTGGTATACTAGAACATGTGAAAAAAAAAATTATGGTAGAAAAATTAGATTCTTTTCTAGTATATGGGAAGAGAGGTAATTATGGCTCCAGTAGTAACGATACAAAGTAAATATATCTACCGAGCATGGGACATAGATCGATGTACGTATGACTCATACAATGAGAGTTGGAAATCTTGGTATAAACATTTACTGAGAATGTTAAATCACTGTAATGAGAGTATCATACAGTAGCAGTCAACTACAATAGAGAGTTTAAAGGATAACAAACCCACTATATGCTAGAAGAAGGTTATACCTTTAGTCGTCAAATTTAGAGGCGACATGAAATTTGCCCATTCAATAGACTTACCCAATTTTTATTCAACTGAATCTTGTATGATTTGACCCGTAACTAGTTATTGACTGCATGATAGTTTACAGTTAAAAATAAAAAAAAAATTACGTATAATTAAATCTATTGTCCGCTCTTATGGAATGAAAATTATAACATTTGACATTTCCACGAGAATGAATTACTCTAACGCACTTGAAATATAAGTTTCAATCGTGTATCATGATGAAAATTATATCATCCACATAAATTGTAACACTTTAAAGTACAAGATATAATTTTTTTTTTGTTATGTAATAAGGCCACACCACTTATTATATGAATCTCTCAAGGAAATATATACATATATACAACTACTTGTTTTATTGTTTCCTTACAATACCATGTGACTGCGATGATTAGATCATCATAAGTAATAAACCAAGCAAGTAATGCTTAATATTTTTTGTCGAATTGGTATACAGATTAAAAGTCACATAATCTCCATATGCACCAAGATCTAATCACACTTTGTTTAGTTCCAACGAAATTCGTGCAAACGGTTATCATATGGAAAATCACAGTGAGAATGAAAATGCATCTACAAATTGCCTCTAATGAATGTAGAAGCAAACACATTTTAGAGAAAGAGAAACTAATGAGCCAATTAGTCTAATGAACTGCACATCACTAGTACTTGGATTATTGAATCCATCATATCGTCTTCGATAATAGAATTTTGGGGATTGACTTATCCAGACTTTGACATAACCATAAACACACTTTGTTTGTGACATGATATTCCGTTTTGAAAGAACTCACATGGACATCTCTTTATTTGAGATAAAACAAAACTGGAATTCCAAAGATTGAAAAAGTGCAAAGTAACGACATTTCTCTCAATCTGTGCTTTCTGAAGTACTACATGCACCATCTCCCCCCATTTTTATTTAAAATAAGAAAGTATATAACTCATTTCACAAAGTCTTTCTTTAGTAACACATGATTGAAACTATCCTAAGATGCAAATGGTAAACTACCCATTCTAATAAAGAAAACAAACTAATATTTGTGAATGTATCCATGAAGAATGCAGAGTATTCAAGTGATTTATGGCTCTGGTGGATGTTTCAAGATATTAATTATTGTTATTGTTCATAATAAATAATACGCTGGAAGAACTCCTAGCATACATTATACAGATAATGGCTCACCATCTTTGTTAATGCTAGATAGTTTACATCAAAAAGACTTGATGATCATTGTATGTTTAACAGGATCAGTGTAGAGCATCCTATACCCTATGGTATTGCATAGGCTACCATCATAGGTTATAGATGGTGTCTAAGGTTTATATCGGTTATGCGTACCAACCTTCCTATAAAGGCTTGGGGGATATGCAATATTATGTGCATATTCACTTATTCGTTTTTAGAACCCACAATTAGTCAACCATTTCTACGTACCAGTTGATAACTGGATATAAGCCTGACATTTGTATTCTTAGGGATTTTTTTGGTTTTGCTATATATGTGCCATTACGACCCCACATCATAGTATCAGTATTTTGGAACTTTTAGGAAGATATCTCTTAACGGTTAGATTTGCGGATCGTCACTTTGATGAGAAAGTCTTCCCGTCGTTATGGGGAGATAGATAAAAGGATTTTCTATCTATGATAATGACATGAATTTTTGTGGTGTGTTTCCACTCTATCTCATATTGATTCTAGTACTCCACAAATGTAAACGTGAAGTGAAAAAAATAATTGATTTTCAGAATGTCTACTGATATCGCTAAAGTGACAAGATCACACATACCAGCTGCAAATATTCCTGCAAGGTTAGAAATCATCAATAAGGGATATACACCATAGACTAAGGTGTTGCAAATACACTTGATGGAAGTGTAATTGAGTTAGTGTCTCCATAAAGGAAAATGGAGAGACCACCAGGTTCAATCAATGCTTACCCAAAAAGGAAGTAAGTGACTAAGGCACAACCTAATTCATATCATCAATGAAATTATCTCATTAGATTGTGTTTGATTATGTCCATGAATCAAAATGGGAGGACGCTCCAAGTTTAGTGATTCCAAAGAACAATGAAATTTCAATGGATTATGAGAATGCACATGAGTCAATAGAAATATCATCCGAGCATATTGATGATTATTATTTTCATATACAGTTTCTCAAGGAAAAAGAGAACGATGAGATCGAACCATGATTCGGGTTGCTTAATGTTAACAAGAGCATATTTGGCCTACATTATCTAGGTAGAACTTGGTTCTTTGACAGTTATATATGTATTTGGTCAGGTAGTGTTAACCCACCAAGTGTAAAGCCTGTGGTACATATATGATTATTTGTCACAAAGCGTAATGACAAGAAGGAAGTCTCAAAGTATAAAGACTCTCCTTGTGGTGGGAGGTTTCTGCTACTTAGTTAGCTCGGTAGTTTCAAAAGGATTTGAAATACAGCACTTGTATGTGGTTAATGATTACATATCTTTGTAAGGATTAAAGGATAAAGATATTCACAAAAGTGTCTGATAGCCTTTTGCTGCCCAAATCAAATGACTTTAAACCATGGAGTGCGTTTGCAATCAAATTGGAATGCTCACTTATGGATTAAAACAATCAAACAGATTTGGTATATCCATCTAAGTGACTATTTTATTTGGAAAGGGATAAACAAGTAAGATATTGTACCATAGTACTTACAAAGAAAAAGTTCTTTATTTTGAATTATAACTATTTATGTCAATGGTATGGACACGATATGTACTCTTGATGAAATAAGAGATTTTATAAATTTGAGATGAAAAATCTGGGAAAAGCTCGATCGAACACCGAGCTTGTGGTATGTTATTCCACCACTTTTCATATGTCCAAAGTTGTCAAGAAATTTAATAAGGACATGCATCCTGCTAGCACTCCCATGGTTAGTCGATCTTCAAATAAAAGTAAGAGTTAATTGACGTTTGATACTCACATTTTGACCAACTTAAGTGTTTAGTCTAACTTTTGTCCAACTTAGGGTTTGATACCTGGAAAAAACGTTGACTCACGTTGACTATTATTGACTAGATTATAATTAACTTTATAAAATAAATTATATAAGTTAATAAATATATCCTTGATGTGGTCATCGTCTCTATCACTACCAGTCTACCACAACGACGACCACCACCATCACTTTTTCCAACCACAGACTCAACAAAACTCATTGTAAACATCTAACCAGCACCATGGCTAACATATAATAGTTCTTTAGATTGAATTTTGGCTTAAGAAAAACCCAAATCAGTAGCAAGCAACACTTTATACGTTTCACTTTTTAAATTGATGTTCAAATTAAAACCCCCAAACCCCAAATCAAATCAATCTGAGGAAAAAAAAGGCCTACCTTTCGATTATGAGCAGTGGTCTTATCTTGGTGTTGAGTTAGGAGAAACATAATATTTGGGGGCACTAGTAGAAATTTAACCTAATTTATGAATAACAACTGGAAAAAATATTTCTAGAGTTTCTGAAAATGTTTCGACAAATTTCACGTCAGTTGTTATCTAGATCGAGCATGATCAAAGGGTTTAGATCTTTATCAACAGATCTGTTAGCATGAGAAACAACAAATTAAGCATTCATTGATGCATTGAAAAAAACATCTCCAAATATGGATCCACCAAAAACTCCATTGATTTTCATGAATCCTCGTTCTGCCACTCCTTCATCGATTCCTACTAAACTTACTGTCAACTTTGTCTTTCCTCATCAATCTAAGTTGTCCTGAAAGGAGGTTGACCATGTCATTATACCAACAACAACCGGCATGATTGGAAATTATTGCCTGTAAATTGACTCAAACTAGTTTTGGTTGGAGAAATTACTCGCTTGCATGTAAATTGACTAGTAACCCAACACAACAGGATGCGATACATCAACTTGCAATGAGTTTTAGCTTTTTTTGGAGAGGGGATGATTGGGTTGTTGTTGGACTCAAAAATCAGCAACGAAGCACTGAGTTTTGAGCCAATAAAACAGTCAAGAAATGATGCTTTTGCATTATATTTGGGTGTTGAATGGTGGATAAAGTGATGATTTAAGAGGTGGAATGGGTTTAGGGTGGTTGTGTAGTATTCAAATTTGAATTTTCAGGTGAAGAAGCTTTGAGAAGAGCTAAATACAACCAGGAAAAGCATACTTCTCGCACCAACAAAAACGTACAACAAATGTTCGATAGAATGACTGAAAGAAGAAAAAAGGGGTTAAAGGTTCATATTTATTTGGAACCATTGATTAATGGTTTTCTTAAGAGTCGTTGGATCCATATGATGTTGGGGGTTATAGTGAAATGTTTGAGGGTGGAAACATAATTTTAGGTTATACTGTAAATGTCAGTAAAGTGAAGGGTATGATAGTAAATTTGTAAATATTTTATTTTTATTTAAATTTTTAATAAATTATTAAACAGAAGTCAGGATTTAACTTAGTCAACGCGCGTCAACGTCTTTTCCAGGTATCAAACCCTAAGTTTGACAAAAATTAGACCAAACATTAATGTTGGACAAAAACCAAGTACCAAATGTCAATTAACCCTAAAAGTAAAGACCATTTTGTCTAACGAAAGATGAAGAAGATGTGTTGGGAGACGAAATCCCCTAATTAAGTGCAATAGACGCATTATTGTACTTAACATAATATACTCGAATAAATATTTCATCCTCAGTGAACTTGTTAGTTATATATAGCTCAGTGCCGACGTCATTAAAATGGTATAATGAATATAATCATATACTTAAAAGGAACCACTGACATGAATTTGTTTTATCCCTACAAAGACATAAAGATGACTGCTAGTGGAAGTGCGACCCAAAGTTGTCGAGCAATAATCTCTTCTCCCATGAAAGTAATCAGGGGGAGACATCGTAGACTTATTTACTAAATAATTACATATATTAACTTTCCAAAAGCACATAAACTGTCTGAAAACTCCTCTGAATGGAATCAAAGGAGATGCCGACATCAGAGGGAGGATCCAAGGATATGATGTCGCCATACTTTACTTAAAAATGCAAAGCTGTGTTGTGATCCTTTTCCCTTTCGATCGAGATTAGTTTTTTCCACATGGTTTGTGTTACTCGACATGGTTTTAGCGAGACAACGATAACTATACCATCTACATATTAAATGTTGAAGACCTGAATACTGCATTGATATTGCTAAAAAATATAGTAAAATCATCTCGACCCAACAGTAGAATCAAATAAATAATAGAACTTTGTATATGCTACTGACCCAACATCAAAATCATAAAACTCATATTTTATATTCTACAAGAGAATTGAAATATCGAACGCTCACTACAGGCATCTCACACTGATCTTGTACTCTCTATAAAAATATACATATGATATTAGAGCCTCACCCGGCTGAGCTCTCAATTTTCTATATACAACATTGTTATTGTACAACTCAGTGCTTACTCCTATACAATGATATGGCAACTCCTAGAAGAATTAATCACTAGTATAGAGCAACATTGTCCTCAAAATATCACTAGTGATGATTACAACTCTTTCCCAAATGATCACTAACTATACAGAATAAGCATCCAGAACACCTCTTTGTTCCTGAGTGGATGTTAATGCTCATAGATAGATTGTCTACTAATATAAAGCAACTTAACTCCTCTTTATGTTCCCTAGTTGAATATTTAGAGTGAATTTACATCAATATTCAAACTCCAATTGAATAATATTAAGTTATCACAAAGCAACATTACAAGTCAAAGTGAATGCACTAAGTCGAAACATCACATCTCTGTGTAAGCACTAAGTCATCATCACGCTAGATGCAAATATAAAGATCCAATAATGATTGGTCGAGCTTAAATAACACATTCCCAATGTTGGTTGCATCAAAAATCGCAATATTGGTTGAAACATAACAAAACCCTAACATGGGTTAATATCCAATTCCTGACACATCATCATAATCACCTTATAAAAACGTGACAATGGGTGTGGAATTGGGTAAAATGTTATAAACAACATATATTCCCCTACATTCTACTACGACATACTAAAAGGGAATCCCTTTCCTAATAACGGTCTACGAGATATGATTTAAACCCTAGACGAACTACAATCTGAAAATTATCAGAATTTCAGCTAAAAGTTCCTGAAAGGTTACCGTTGGCTCCGTTTGACGACCGAAACGAGCTCAAAACCTAAATCCTTCCCCGGAAGAACGTAGCCAGCGATTTCATGGTTCCGAATTGGGGCTGATCATCGAAAACGGGCATCATATGAAGAATCTACAACGTTTTTACTAAAGGATGTCTGAAATTTTCATAAAAAGCTGTCACCCATGGGTGTAAATAAAAATAATGTTCTTCAAAGCATTGCTTCGAAGAGCATAGCTTTAAAGAGAAAATAAGAGAAATAAATAAAATAATAAGAAAAATAGGGAGATTATGGGACCGACGCCAAACGTCCGGTCGGCCGGTCCCCACTCCCATATTTTCTCCAAAACTTTATTATTCTATTTTATTTTAGGGTTTCCTCTTTCTACTGAAACTCTTATGCTCATTTTACAAAAGCCTAAAATCTATTGCTTCAAAGACCATAGCTCTGCATAGCTATATAGAGACGACATGGTACGCAAACCATAGTTCTACTGACTACCAAACTCGTGGTTAATCCATAATTGGACCTACCTTTGACTGGTCCCACCATCTTGGTCAGTCCTTCTTCTCTGGGATTCTCCCTCTTATCTAGTTGGTCTCTCCACTAGTCACTCATCTGAATGCCATTGGTTCATCTGCCATGTTAAGGTTTAATTCAATTGGTCTCGCTACCGAATTAAAATAACCTCAATTTTGTCTTATTCTGACGAAACTAAATATTTTACAATTGCTAGTACTAACTCGACTTAGTGCTCGCACGATCTAGCGCTCGCGCGACCTAAAGCTCGAATGACAAGCATCATTCGAGTATCATTCCTCCTCAGTTATCATGATGATACGGCATAACTACCAATGTAACATCAATTAGACTCTCTACGTCTATGATCCATCAAGCATCACTGCTTGTTTCAGCATACAACTTATGTTTTATCTATCAATGAATCAACATGATAGAATCATCAATATGCTAAGATTAGCAGTCTAGCTAGGTCAACGAATGACCGATTAATACATGTCTACAAAGTAGACTCAACCATGCTCGAGACATCAATTATGTCACATGGGAGGATTTTCACTAGGGTTTTGGTGTGGCGGCCTACAACACATGCGGTGTAACGATACACCCACGACGAGAAAGTATAAAAGTCGTGTCGACAGTTGAAGAAGCAAAGGGAATAGTGGTTGCACAACTGCCAAGTCCGACTCACATGACGGAGTCGGTTTTCACCATGATTTCCACTTCTCTACAACTGTCACCACTTACGAGATCAATGTGTTAACTTCTTATGTTATAAATAGGTTCTTCAACCTATCGACAAAAGGACAAGAGTTTTTATCTCACAAGCACTTGAATGATCACAGAGCTATCGTCTTTGAGACTCTCATAAAACTCACTTTCATCTCCACAATAGTTCAACACATCTCATAATCATTGACATTCAGTCTCATTGATCTCAATACCTTCTATGTTTCCCTCTCTACAGATCAACCCTTCTCTTTCCTTTGTGACTGAAGCGAAATTGGAACGATCATTTCTTGATTTAGGATAATTTCATACAGATTTATCTCTCGAATCTTATAAGTACTTATACATTATAAATGTTTTGTATTTAAGCGATTTGGTCTTTAATCGATTTGCTCTTCAAACGATTCGCTTCGACTGGCATAACTTGATCCCTCACTTGCTTCGACTAACATTAGTTTTCTTCACCATTTCCACACAAATATTTTGGCGACCTCAGTGGGAGGTTAATCTCTCGGTTACAGAATCAAATTTTTAGATCTATCAATTTTCTTATATCAAGATGGTTGATTATAGGAAGGGCTCAACAGTATTAGATCACGATTTCATATTTCCCAATACCGGCGGAATCCCTCTTACTGCTCCAAAATTTGTTATGCCTGATCAAACTCTTGTTGAGGCTGTAGATACTCAAAGCCTAATCGTTATTAAAGATCTGATGAAAATTCTGAATGATGTTATAACAAATCAAGCCGAAATTTTCAAGACCCATAGCGAAGTGTTCACCCTTTTGAAAGTTCACACAAATCAGTTATCGAAAGAACCGATTCACATCTCCGCAGTTGACGACAATGGTAAAATTTCTCCTCACGTTGAACGTGAACCAGAAAGGAGCCATCAACATGATTTTACCGCTCGTGAAGACTCAGAACGGTTCCTTCAAAATAAAAAGAAGACTCGACATATCTAACACGTTTCAATCAGGATCTTTACAACGAAGGGGTGATGATATCCTACAAATATCTTTTGGAAGATTTGTGTTCCCAGACCTTGTCGGAATATGCTAAGCGATCAGCTATAATTGCACCTGCCTTGTTGGAAAAAACAAGACCCTTTAGAGATGAAGAAACACGTAAGACTCGTATCAGTCGACTGACTCATAAGCAGTACAATATTCAACCATCTATGAGCATTATGACTAAATGAGGCAAGAGGAAAGTTCCAATGCCAGATCAACGTCCCAAGCGTGCGACACCAGCACCCACCCCAACCCCAACCAAACAGCTGCAGGACCACCACCATCGGCTCAACACAAGCCTCAGCAGTAACCAAGAGAAGCTCCACCTTCCACGGATGTTTCGTTTCCAATTGAATAAGTTATTGAACTTTTGGAAGTCTAGATACAGGACAGTGTTATCCGCTTACCTCATGTTCGACTTCCACCAACAAAACAAGTAATAGCGGATCCAAAATATTGTCGTTTTCACATATTTGTTAATCACCCCACAAGTGATTGCAATAACCTTTAGCGGATCTTCAAAGATAAAATCGAATTAGGAGAGTTGGACCTAGGGATTGAAGGTCTACACAGAAACCCTCTCCTTATCATGAATTTCACTATGTCTGAAGAACCAATTAATCAAGTAGTTCAGTCTCTGATGGAGCGTATGTGCGAGCTTCTTTACTTCTCAAAAAGGCACAATGCAAAGGCATGTTCACTTCTCTTAACCATATTGTATCTGGCAAAAGGTTACCTCCACTTGATGAAGACAAAGCACATGTTGAACATATACAAGTAGGCAAAGATGGATAAAAGTGTGACCGAAGAATTTTTCGCTGCCGCCTGGCTCAAGAATATTGAATTTGGAATAACTTTGATGAGCAGTTGGAATCTCACACAATGAAGTTGCCTATGCTCCGACAACAATCAAAGATCCAGAAGGAAAATCCATAAATGTTCATGGTCATATCACTCTTGAAATAAAGATGGTTTCTGCTTACACCTCAACCAAACTTTACATAATCAAGTGAGATCCAGGTTACGACATGATCCTGGGACGCGATACACATCAATAAGATGGAAGATCACCAAACATCTTCAGTAACACAATTGCCTCCTTTAGAAAACTCTCTACTTCACAAGGGAACTGTGATGGACAACCCTCTCTTGTACTCAGGATAATTTAAAGATTTGATGACAGTGCAACATGAGCCTACAGAAGGCGTGAAATCATATGTTGAAAAATACCATGATCAAGTAGGTCACACTCAGAAAACTTCTTTACCTACGGACACACCTCACTCCCCTTACGCTTGGGGACTTAACATTACTGGTAAAGTCAACTCTGCCATAACTCGAAGGTGCGAGTGGGAGTCGTTTCTCTTGAGCATTTTATCAAATGGGCTGGAATTATCCCCAGATGTAAAAGGGATACATATAAGACGTCTCTAATTCATTTGATGCCTACTTTTATGAACATCATTGAAGACGACACTCCAGAGACGAAGGAAGAGTCTTGCAAGAAGAAGATATGCCAGATGTTTTAGGGTAAAAGGTGAAAGAGTAGTGAGAGCCTCGTCTTATCCACAGTAAGCCAAATTCCCCAGGAAGAGAGAGAAAGAGAGATCAAAAAGACCCCCCCACCCCCCACCCCCCTCAAGTATCACCTCCCTTCCCTTTTATAGACTTTCATTTCTTACCTCCTTAGGACACATGTCTTCCTCCTTCTTTATTACAAAACTGTTATTTCTTCCTTAATAGTGTAACCTTGACTCTTTGGTCAACAACCTTTTACTTCCCTTGATCTCCTCATTCTCTTTATTACCCTTGGATATTATATTTAGGGTCGGACTAAACCCTTTTTGGACCGGGTCAAGTCCTCAAATCCCCAGTCCCCTTGTGGACTTGGGCTTACAAATCACGTAATGACCCTCTGGCCCAGGTAGTGAATTTTCATGTATCAACATTAGTCCCATGACTATTGAATATGCGTAGTCTTATCAATAGTCATACCAGTTGATAAGATATTGCTCAAGCCATGTGTATCGTTTAAGTATGAATTAACTAGATTTACGCAAGTAGGAGCGGAGTATCCTTAGCACAATATGTGATAAAGGCGGAAAAACCCTAATAGAATTAGCGGGTGTATAATATAGTTATCATGAATCAAAGCAAATAGATTTTTCATTAGTTCCATTAAATTATGACGGGTTGATTGAATCTTTAACGTACTCACATATGTCATGTGAGGCAAAAGTACATGATATATGATGTGATGTCCAACCAGAAGGCTGTTTTACGTATGAGAAGAAAATTGGGTTCAACCATCATAGCGTGCATCTATAAGTGAGAACATTAATATGGTTGCACTTTTTTTCTCGATTCTAGTTGAATTCGATTTTGTAGAATGCATTTTCAAATATCGATTCTTTGACTACGGAGGTCATGGCCTAGGGGCTATTGTACTAATTATGGTGATGTTTAAGGTGATTCTCATGGGTTTAGCGATCGAACACATATTATTTATTGTTTAACGCGTCGAACGATTGTGTTGAGGCTCGTGAGTTGTATGCGCGGATGACTTAAACACCAGATAGTTTGTAATGCAAAAAATTACTTTGAGAAACGGTGTGTTGGATATTGCTTATTACTTATTCCCTTTGAAGAGTTTTGGCTTACAAGTTAAAGGTTGAGAAAATGGGCGGTGGTAACGCGTTATCATGTTATCCCGAGTTAATTTGGGTTTTCAAGTTCCGAGGCATAGATTGGCATTCAGTCCCTAATGTTAGGAGGTTTACAAGAAGCAGTTTTCGCATAAAGTGTTGTGAACTCGGCGTATGACCTTGGGCGTTTAAGTGTGAAAGTACTTTATGTCCTTTAACTTTTGCTATTTGAACTTGTATTACTAGTTCGCTTGCCTTACCCCTTCCCTTTTTTTTGAGAGAGAAAGGAGGAGAGCATCACGATTGAGTGTAACTCTACTTCTCTGTAGCAGGGGTAGCTCTGACTTCATTATGGGAGGAGCGACTCTGACTTCTCTGTAGAAAGAGTTTATGGTGACTCGGGTCTAACTTCTATGAGGAAGGAGTGAATCTTACTTTTCTATGGAAGGAGCGTCTCTCACTTCTCTGTTGGAAGGAGCTTATGATAATTATTTCATTATGGGAAGAGCAGCTCTGACTTCACTATAGAAGGAATAACTCTTACTTTATCTTTGGAAGGTGCGGCTTTGACTTATTTGTGGATGGAGCGGCTCTATCTTTACTGTGGAATGAGCGGATTTGACTTCTATGTGGAATGAGCGGCTTTGGCTTCACTATGGAAGGAGTAGCTCTTACTTCTCTTTGGAATGAGCGTTTTCTAACTTTGTAAATTCTTTGTGAGCGGCTTTGGCTTTACTATGGAAGGAATATCTTTTAATTCTCTTTGGAATGAACGTATTGTAACTCTAACTCCTTTTTGAGCGTCTTTGGCCTCACTATGGAAGGAGTATCTCTTAATTCTCTTTGGAAGGAGCGGGTCTGACTTCTCTTTGGAAGGAGCGGGTCTGACTTCTCTGTGGAAAGAGTAGCTCCGACTTTAGTATGGAAAGAGTTGTTTTTTTTCACAGCGGAATGAGCGGGTTTCTTTCATATCTCGCTCGCATCGAGGCCGGATAAATTCATGTCTCGCTCTGCATCGATGCCAGCTTATTTAATCTCTAGAGAACACAAGGAGATCAATGAGCTAGGGTTTGGAGTGGTGAATGATCATCACGATTCATAGGGTTTGCTTTATTGTTTTCCTAATTATTTTCCATGGATTTTGAGAAACCCATGATGAAACTTTCTTATTGGTTAGGGATGTAGTCCTAAGTTGGAAAACATGTTTATCAATTGAATGGTTCATTCTCATATGTTCATTATCTCTTCAATATCGCTCATGTTCTACCGTTTATAACGTCATGTGATGGATTGCTTGTTCGTTTAAGTCGAGAATTAGATGAGCATGCATTGACATCTATAACTAAACTAGGGTTTGAGATCCGGAATTATCAAAAGACCCTTGTTACAAGTAGTATAACATAGTTGCTAACGACGTGATGTTGCCATGCGATTATGTGTAGAAGCGTGACCTAGGTTAAAAAATCCGAGTGGATCTTGCGCCGGGTTGATTAGAATAACCTCAACTCAAAAATACCATTGCTTTCATTGGGTTAAACTTGAGTGGCTCTTGCGCCAAGTTATTCGGTGAAAAGGATTCAAAGAGTGGCTCTTGTGCCTTTAATGATAATAGGAGTTTTGTCGGAGTAAGCCTGCGATATGATGCTTTAGGGTTATTGATATTGTTGATTTGGTTGATAACATGTTGGAAGATGGAAGATGAACTCTCTAACCAATGTTCTTTATCTCTGATTTTAGTTTTAATCTATTTACTTTAGTATAATTTAGTTATAATCACAACCAACCCCCCTCCCCCCCCTGTTTACATAAGCAATCGAAAGTAATTAACAATCACCTGCATCTCTGTGGGAACGAACTTGTTCTTATTACTATACTCTAATCTATATTAGTGAAGTAAGAACTTGAATTATTTTGGTTGATTGACAACCGACCAAATTTTGGCGCCGCTTCCGGGGAGGCATAGCGCATTGTTATTTGTTTTTGGTTTCTTTTTATTTTTGTTTTTATTTATGATTTTTTTTTCTAACCTAGTTTTGAGAATCTTGTTTCAAGTACTTGTATTCCATGTACAGTGCACAAGATCAAGCTTATAATGGTAATCAATTTGCTTTTCAATCTCAACCCTATGACAATTTCCAACCGTACGGGGAGTATAATCACAACCAATCATTTGGTTATGACCAATATTCCACGTACCCTTTTAATTATTCTCATACATGCCAACCTCCTTATAGTAGGTATGTAAGTGAACAATTACAAGGAGGGGAGGATAATTATGCTTGTGATGGTTTATCTAAATCTACTCTTGATCGTAATTATGATAATTCACCTATTCAACGGGAGGAGACAAGGTTTAGAAACTCTACCACAAGTAATGGTGTAAGACTACCAAGTTTGAGAGAACTTGATAGAAGGTTTGAGCAATTGATAGATGAAGGGGCATCAGGTGCAGAAATTTCAGCAGCTAAAAGAGCTTCGAGAAAGGAACGTGAGCGACATTATTCTATGGGATACGATGATGATTTTGAACCTTTCGAAAATCCTTACACCAGTGATGACGTTATTCCAACTCCGAATCGGATTTTTGATGATAATTGTGTAGTTAACTCAACTCTTGATCTTAATAATGATCATTCACTCCTTCAAAGGGAAGAGTCGTGTTCAAGAGATTCTACTGTAGTTAATGGTAGAAAGCGTGTGAATACCAGAAAACTTGCTCAAAAACTATACAAATTGGAATATGGCGGAGCCCCGGAAGAGCTTCTTGAAGAAATTAGTAGGATCATTTGTATGGAATTGAAACGACGTTCTGACAAAGGTTGGGAAACCGATGAAGATTCTTATTACGGTGAGTCTGAAAACAAAGAGGAGTATGTTGAGAATGAAACCGAATTGAGCAATAGTGTGGAAGACCCAATTGAACTTTCCAAGGATAATATTGATAATGTTGATGCCGATATTCTTGTTGAGGCAGAAACTAATAAAGAACAGTTAGAAAGTTTGATAGAGGACCACAATATACAAGAGGTAAGTAATTCATTACAAATTTTTGAAAAAGATAAGGATCCCATAATTCAAGAGACTTTAGAAGGTTTGACTGAACCTTTGCTTATTGATCATTTTCCTTTACCTTGTTTTGGCTTGAATGTATGTGCTTCGAAAGTACTATTGAATTACTTTGCTTCTAAATATCCGTTGTTGGAAATATTTGATTCTCATACTATGCAGGTTAGCAAAGAGGAGTCTATAGAGGTTCCCGAATTCTATGTTCTTTATCCACTTCCAATGTAGAAAAGACTAATGTGTGGGGGAAACTTCTATCGAGTTATTACTTCACTATTATTTTCTTGTACTAATGTTTATGTGAAGTTAATATTTGCAATGCAGATTGTTCTATGGGTGGATCCCCAAATTTTCAGATTGTTGGTCTATGGACGACCAAAAAGTCGAGTTGAAGACGTTAAACTAAGCGCTAAATGGGAGGCAACTCATTGGTTTTGTATTTCTATCTTTCTCTTTTTTATTAATTTTTCATATCATGTTAGGATTTCTCATCTTGATTTTACATTGGAGGAATCAATTTACATTGAGGACAATGTAAAGTTTAAGTGTGGGGGAGTAATTAAGCATATAGAGTTCCTACATATTTGCATGAAAACCTCCAACTTTTAGAGATTTTAGAGTCACTTAGTATACTTCTAGATACGTTTACATACGGAGTTCTAACCGAAACAACTGAACTTAGAATTATTAGAGAACTATATTCGGAGTGCTTAGTTGTTGAGAGGCTAGAGCTGACAAAAATGGACTTAAACTGCCGGTAGAGAATACAGTATTAGAAGAGTTGATCCTTCAATACCCATGAGTGAGGCACCAAACCTTCAATTGTCCGTTTAGAGTGTTTCATCTGTGTAAATTCCGGGTACAATGATGAGCTACCTAACCTCGCACCAATTTCAGCACTACTTTTTGATCTCTTGAGTGCTATTTCTATCAATCATGAGGGTGTCATCATAATTGCTAACTCTATCTTGTAGTCTTGTTTGCAATTGGCACCATTCTCTCGACAACAACAGGTCCATAGAAACATATCATCATCAACAAGAGGAATATCAGAAATTTGAAGAAAAGCTGATGAAAGTCAAGGTTTACAAGCAACAATACAATTAACATGTTGAAGACCTATGTACAAGAACGAAAGAAATCAAAAGATGTGAGTTAGTGAAGTTCATGATATCAAGGCAATACATGTTGTGAAGAATCAAGTGGTAAAGTCTTTATCCCACAGCCGTAGTAATTTCATCATTTATTTTTTAGCTTACAAAAAAAAAAAAAAAAAAAAAAAAAAAAAACTTATCATTGTTTTAGTGTATATTTGTTTTTGGTATTCAATCAATAAGGCCGTGGGGAAGAAAAATCTATAGAAAATTTTCTAACAACAAGAAATTATGGAAAAGAGTTATAAATTGCCAAGGTTCTACGAAGTTCAAGAGTTCATCATCAACAGTTGAAGACCGAAGACGTTTCTATTGGATGATGTGAGAGTGGTGCTGATTGCCGATCGGATGAGAAGGTAAGTAAGCATTCCCATCCTCGCATAGTGGTTGATTTCCTTTATTAGAGGTCACTAGAAAAACAAAAAGGGGTTCTTTTTCATCCCATGTTCTATGGGATAACATCTTCATATGATTCGGAAGGTTACCTTTCCTTCCCACCATTCAACGTGTGCAGGATTCTATCTTCATTCCTTCCTGCACACATGTGAGAACCATAAAGTGCGTCTTTTGAGTGTCAAATTCATAAAATCTTGTTGGTGAGGCAGAAATATTCGGTCACTCTCGAACCTGGATTCTTTCACATGGCGGTTTTCTCCTAACTCAAGGGTTAAGCATGAGAATAATGTTCTTTATACTTCTAACTTCTTATTGTTAGTGTGCAAAAACTTTATGTCTTCGTAGGTCTTTGGATGCATGTGGTCTTGAATGTTTTGAAGTTGGAAAGTAGGTTTTATGGGTATACCTCTTGTAAACCCTCACGAGACTATAACTCGTCCACTAGGGACACCTAGGGGTTTAAAGGCTTGTTACACATGCTAAGTGTAATCTTATACTCAACGAAATGGAGTTGTTGTAGTTTAGTTTATTTTATATTTTTAGTTTGCTCGAGGACTAGCAAAAGGCAAGTGTGGGGGAATTTGATAGGTGCAATATTTGCATTATTTGGATACTCTAATTCATTGATATCTTGTTAGTTTTCATATCATTATGCTTTGATTTTGTTTGTTTATGAGTTTCTTAGGAGTTTTGAAGTGTATTCAACCAAAGAAGAAGAAAGGAGTTCTTTACGACACGAAATGAACAAGGAAGTTGAGTTCTACCAATGGAGAAGGCCAAAGACCGAATTCCACTCATTCAAATCCAGGATTTCTTAATACCATTTTGAAGAGAACGAGAAAACGAAGTCAACGCAAAAATAATGAGGTCATTTGGAGTTCGTATGAGGAAGTTATGAGCAAAATAGCCGAAAGAAAATAATGAGACACTCAGCAAAACAATCGGAAGTTTATGAGGGAAAATAAACTACCGATTATAAGGGATCAAAATACAATTCTCCTGTACACTTATAATCGGTAGTTACGTAATGGTTATGCCTATCGATTGTGGCTCAACGGGAGGCACTTTTAAGACACGTTTTTGACTTCCTAATCAAGGTATCATGGTCTCATTAGGACTCTAACACCTAGATATGTTGAATATTATATAAGAAGACTTCCATAACCCTAGAAAGGGATCTTGGACACTTTTGGAGACTAGAGAACACAAGGAGATCAAGGAGCTAGGGTTTGGAGTGACGATTGATCATCACGATTCATAGGGTTTGCTTTATTGTTTTCTTAATTATTTTCCATGGAATTTGAGAAATCCATGATGAACTAAACTTTTCTTATTGGTTAGGGATGTAGTCTTAAGTTGGAAAACATGTTTATCAATTGAAAGGCTCATTCTCATATGTTCATAATCTCTTCAATATCGCTCATGTTCTACCGTTTATAACGCCATTATGATGGATTGCTTGTTCGTTTAAGTCGCGAATTAGATGAGCATGCATTGACATCTATAACTAAACTAGAGGTTGAGATCCAGATTGTCAAAAGACCATTGTTACAAGTAGTATAACATAGTTGCTAACGACGGGATGTTGCCATGCGATTATGTGTAAAAGCGTGACCTAGGTTAAATCCGAGTGGCTCTTGCGCCGGGTTGCTTAAAATAACCTCAACTCACAAAGACCATTGCTTTCATTGGGTTAAACTTGAGTGGCTCTTGTGCCAAGCTATTCGGTGAAAAGGATTCAAAGAGTGGCTCTTGCGCCTTTGATGATAATAAGAGTTTTGTCGGAGTAAGCCTGCGATAGGATGCTTTAGGGTTATTGATATTGAGAGTGCATGAATGTTGAGTATGATTTGGTTGATAACATGTTGGAAGATGGAAGATGAACTTTCTAACCAATGTTCTTTATCTCTGATATTAGTTTTAATCTATTTACTTTAGTATAATTTAGTTATAATCACAACCAAAAACCCCTGTTTACATAAGTAATCGAAAGTAATTAACAATCATCTGCCTCTCTGTGGGAACGAACGTTTTCTTATTACTATACTCTAATCTATATTAGTGAAGTAAGAACTTGAATTATTTTGGTTGATTGACAACCGACCAGCCGGCTCATTTCATATTTCATAGTTCACAGCTTTGTGGAATGAGCGACTCTGACTTCCCAGTGGAAGGAGCGGATTTGTCTATACTATGGAAGTAACTCCTACTTCACTATGGAAAGAACGGTTCTGACTTCTCTGTGAAATGAGCATATGATAACTCTTACTTTTCTATGGAAGAGGCGGCTCTGGATTCTTTGTAGAAGAAGCGTATAATCATCAAGACTGGATGGAAGCCGCTTAAGCCATTCCCATGGTCGTAGTCATAGTTGTCTGGACTGGTATGGAAGCCGCTTAAGACATTCCCACCACCGAAGTCACAGTTGTCTGAACTAGGATGGAAGCCACTTGAGTCGTTTTCATCACCGTAGTTATAGTTGTCTGGAATGGAATGGGGGTCGGTTAAGCCATTTCCACCACCGCAGTCATAAATTTTGTGCTTGTTGGTGTTAGGTGTTGGCTTGGTCTAACAGGGGCGCTTTGTCCTCTGCCGCTCTTGTGGCCATTGGTATTGGCTTGGTCGAACAGGGGTGATTTTCCCTCTTTCGCTCATGTGACCATTTTTTCTGCATGTATTAAACTAGGATGGAGGCTGCTTAAGTCGTTCCCACTACTGCAGTCATAATTAGATGGACTGGGGTGGAGGCCGCTTAAGTCGTTCTCACCGCATAGTCATAATTGTATGGACTGAAGTGGAGGTTGCTTAAGCCGTTCCCACCGCCACAATTATTGGTGTTGGGTGTTGGCTTGGTCGAACATGGGCGGGGCGTTTCACCCTCTGCCGTTCTTGTGCCCATTAGTTTGAGTAGTAGTTTGGTCGAACATGGGCGCTTTCTCCTCTGCCGCTCTTGCTACAATTGATGTTAGGAATCGGACTTGGTCGAGCAGGGAAGCTTTGTCCTCTGTCGCTCTTGTGGCCATAGTTTACATGTCTTGGACTGGGATAAAGGCCCTTAAACCGTTCCCACCGCCTCAGTTATAATTTGTTGGACTGGGTTAGAGGACGATTAAACCGTTCCCACCACCACAGTCATTGGTATTGGTTGTTGGCTTGGTCGAACAGGGGCGTTTTGCCCTCTGTCGCTCTTGTGACCATAAGTTTAAGTAGTAGTTTGGTCGAACATGGGCGTTTTACCATCTTCCACTCTTGTGACCATTGATGTTAGACATTGGATTGGTCGAGAAGGGGCGTTTTGTCATATGTCGCTCTTGTGACCATAGTTTACATGTCTTGGACTGGGATGGAGACCGCTTAAACCGTTTCCACCGCCGCAGTCATGATTTTTGGGCTGGGATAGAGGCCTCTTAACCCATTCCCATCGCCACAGTTATTATTTATTGGACCCCGTAGCCGAATATAATATTGATGCATATGGGATTTTTGATGGTTTAGGCATAACAGCTCATATACGCTTCCACCAACAGTTTCAGATTGTTTATCAAGAGCATTCAAAACTTCCAAAGCTTAAAAGTGAAACAAAAGCCCATAGATATGTGATAGTCTAATACAAGATATACATTCGCGCAAATATCAAGCAGTTAGCCGAGACATGGGGAATTTGAAACCATGCAAGAATTTGTAACAATAGAAGCACCAAAGAAAATGGTAAAACAAAGAGCCGGATATAAATATTCATGAAATTGCAGTTTTGCTAGTCTACAATCAAAATTTTATACAAGACTCATTAGGCTACGAAATTTGGAAACTTATGGCTTGTAAGAAAGCTGAGATATCCCTCTACCGTATAAAAATTATAATAAAATACAATAAGGTTCGTATCTATGTCGAAAAGACTCATTAAAACAGGACAGAACTCACGTCTTCAGAAAATTTCAGTTTTTGCAGTCTGCGATCGAAAATTCATACAAAATTCATTAGGCAATGAAATCGAGCAAATTTGGTCTCTCTGGAAAGCGGAGAAATCCATCTTCAACATAAAATGATAAGAAAAAGTAAAGAGGTCATAGAAGTGTCTAAAAGTCTGTACAAAACAGGACAGCAGTGCAGTTTCAGGAATTTCAGATTTGAGGAGAAAGTCAATATTAACATTTACATAACTAGCATGAGGATGTACAGGGTTGATGAAGTATAGGACATAAAGAGAGAATTTTTCGCAATTACCATACATTTAATCAAGGATTTGTTCATGAACTTAAAACAACATCAGTTTAAATAAACCATATTTATGAAGGAATAAAATGTATTAAGTACTTTAAACTCTAAATCATAATCGTAATCATAATCACTTAATCACTTATCTAAATACCGATTTTCAGTCAAGATTAATGACGAATAGATTTCATGATTATAAATCAACAAAACCCTGGAAATTTTTGTTGAAATACTTCGAAATTTTGTCTCAAACGATAAATTTAGATAAGATCATTATAGATCTGAAGTCTGATTAAGAATCAGAGAAGAGTATCAAGATGAGAATCAAGTTGTTGTGTTTTCAGAAACCCTAGATTCTCTGAAAATCGTTTTTTTTTTAGAAAATATTTTTAGACTTAAGATTTCAATAAAAAATAATGAGAATCAGTAAGAGACTTATCTTTGTGATTGTTTTCTGTTGATGAATATCTCAGATTCAGTTGTTGAAGATGACTTTCGTCAACTCTCCCTCTCAATTCGTAACAAGCTTTGAAGAACAGATGATGTTGACGATTTTAGGCTTTTTCCTCAATTAGTGGTTCTCCTCAGATTGAACTCATTATTTTGATGCTGAAATCACCGAGTGAGGATGACGAGCGATTTTAACACCATACTTCTTAAGTGAAGGTGTTGGTGTGCAAGCGAAAAATAGGGAAGCGACACTAATGTTGTGAGAGACAAGAGGAAAACAGTACTGCTCCCAAGATTAGAAGGCGAAACGCGGAGATCTGAAGACGAGCGTAAGAGACGGAAAGTAGACGAGAGTTTAGAGAGAGCGTAATAGAGAGATGACGAGGTGGTCGCGCAGATGAATTTTGCGTTAGAAGTGCAGCGTTCGACTAGTGGTAATGAGCGCGTAAAATGGTGACTCGTGAGTGAGAAGCCGATGAAAGAGGGAAGACACGCGGAGAAAAGAAAAAAACGCAGAGAGAAAAGACAGCCGCAGGTGAGGAAAATTGTGTGGGAATTGAGACACTGGATTAAAAACGGAACTCCTACCGTGGTCGTCAAATATTTTAGAATAAAAGGGTAAAATGTGAAAGAGTAATAAGAGCCTAGTTTTATCCGTAATAAGCTCAATTTCTAAAAAAAAAGAGAAAGAGAGATTTTATAGACTTTCCTCTTATTTGCCTTTAGGACACGTGTTTTCTTTCTTCTTTTATTATAAAATTGTCATTTCTTCCTTAATAGTGTAACCTTGACTCCTTGGTCAACAACATTTTACTTCCCTTGATCTTCATATTCTCTTTACTATCCTTGGATATTATATTTAGGGTCAGACTGAACCCTTTTCGAACCGGGTCAAGTCCTCAAATCCCCAGTCCCCTTGTGTAGTTGGGCTTACAAATCACGTAATGACCTTCTGGCCCAGGTAGTGAATTTTCATGTATCAACACCAAACTGAAATAGAAAAGTCTGATGTTTTTCATATTGGAGATATCGTAGTGAAGGAAACCAAACTCAACCAGTCACCCACATTAAGTCTCTCTTATGACTGGGAACGACCTTGTATGATTGTTGAGACTACATTTTGTGGACACAACAAGCTTGTCACCATGGGTAACGATCCAGTAGAAGTGATGATACATGGCAAATGGCTCTAAGCCTTTGGCGTCTAGTTATCTTACTAACTACGTCGAATTATTTCCCTAATTCCTTGCAATTTACTTTCCTCTAAAATGTATCCAATATACATACATACGCATTTGACAATGAAATTCTCAATTTCAATTCAAAAAAAACAATTAGTTCAAAGTTTTCATAATTCATTTGCCAATCATTTACTCATTCAAAAAAAAAAATCAAACCAAACAAAAATTTCTCATCTCATCAACAAATAATTCAGTGTTCAACCATCTACGAAGTGCAAAGCAGACGTCCATCTCATAATTCTTGACAACTCGGACGCTCGACACCGACGCCACCTTTGACTCCAACTTTTACTCAAGTTGCTTCAGACCCAGCGTGTTAGCAACAACCAACAATGCAATACATGAAAACTTTGATATCTTTCTTGTTTTATATGAGGGGATAAAGCGGCTGGAAGCATGATAGCTCTGTTAAATCATATCATATGTGTTCTACTGATGAATTCTAAGTGATCTACACATAGGGACTTATTAACGACATAAATGTTCATTATCAAGCATTCAAGACATAAGCAGATGGTCTAAAGACATAATTGACCTTTTTACACCAAGCCCATCAGACGCAATTCTGCGCTTCCCTGTACAAAGTTGTGAGCTAGGAGAAATTGGTGATGAATATAGGGGTGATTTATTTACCAAACTCTTTGTATGGATGTCATCTACAACATATCAAAATTTCACATCAATCGGATAAACGAGCTAAGAGATATGATCGAAATGGTAAATTATCTAACAGCTGAAAAGTTCCTGAATTCTTCCTGACTTTTTACAGTTTCGTCTTTTAAAGACCTTCAATGAACTCAAAACTCAAATGCCTCCGCGTTGGGAGATTGGTTGTTGTTTTATCTTTTTCAAAGGTTACTGTTTTCTCCGTTTGGCGACCGAAACGAGTTCAAAACCTAAATCCTACCTTGCGGGGACGTAGCCAGCAATTTCAGGATTCTGAATTGAGGATGATCATCGAAAACGGACATTGTATGAAGAATCTAAAGCGTTTTTACTAAAGCATGTCATGTTAAAAAGCTAACACCCATGGGTGTAAATAACAACAATGTTCTTCAAAGCATAGCTTCGAAGAGCATAACTTTAAAGAGCAAATAAAAGAAAGAAATAAAATAATAAGAAAAATAGGGAGATTGTGGGATCGACGCTAACCGGCTGTTCCCTACTCCCATATTTTCTCCAAAAATTTATTATTCTATTTATTTTAGGGTTTCCTCTTTCCATTTAAACTTTTATGCTCTTTTTTACCAAAGCCTAAAATCTCTTGCTTCAAAGACCATAGCTCTGCAGAGCTATATAGAGACGACATGGTAAGCGAAGCATAGTCCTACTGACTACCAAATTCGTGTTTAATCCATAATTGGACCTACCTTTGACCGGTCCCACCACCCTGGTCGGTCCTCCTTCTCTGGGTTTCTCTTTCTTATCTAGTTGGTCTCTCCACTAGTAACTCATCTACCATTGGTTTGTTTTTCATTGGTTCATCTGCCATATTAAGGTGTAATTCAATTGGTCTCGCTACCAATATTTAAAATAACATCAATTTTGTCTTATTTTGACGAAACTAAATATTTTACAATTGATAGTACTTACACGACTTGGTGCTTGCGCGACCTAAGGCTCGAACAACAAGCATCATTCCTCCTCAACTTTCATGATGATACGACACAACTACCAATGTAACATCAATTAGAATCTCTACGTCTATGATCCATCAAGCATCATTGCTTGTTTCAGTATACAACTTATGTTTTATCTATCAATGAATCAACATGCTAGAATCATCAATATGCTAAGATTAGCAGTCTAGCTAGGTCAACGAATGACCGATTAATACATGTCTACAAAGTAGACTCAACCATGCTCGAGACATCAATTATGTCACATGGGGGGATAGTCACTAGGGTTTTGGTCTGACAGCCTACAACATGTGCCGTGTAACGATACACCCACGAAGAGAAAGTATAAAAGTCATGTCAGCAGTTGAAGAAGCAAAGGGAATAGTGGTTGCACAACTGCCAAGACCCACTCACACGACGGAGTCGGTTTTCACCATGATTTCCACTTCTTTACTCTTCCACTTCTCTACAACTGCCACCACTTGCGAGATCAATGTGTTAACTTCTTCTGCTATAAATAGGTTTTTCAACCTATCGACAAAAATCCAAGAGTTTTTATCTCACAAGCATTTGATTGGTCACAAAGCTATCATCTTTGAGACTCTCATAAAACTCACTTTTATCTCCACAACAGTTCAACACATATCATAATCATTGACATTCAATATTATTGATCTCAATACCTTTTCTCTTCCCTCCCTACAGATCAACCATTCTCCTTCCTTTGTGACTGAAGCGAAATTGGAACGGTCATTTCATGATTTAGGCTAATTTCGTACAGATTGATCTCTCGAATCTTAAAAGTACTTATACAGTACACATGTTTGGTGTTTAAGCAATCTGGTCTTTAATCGATTTGCTCTTCAAGCGATTTGCTTCAACTGGCATAGCTTGAACCCTCACTTGATTCGACTAGCATTAGTTTTCTTCACCATTTCCTCTTTTAACATAAATCATTTTTATCGACAAAAAAATAGTTTGTCAAGCGAAACTACTTCCATAATCAGCACATCAAAGCAAGGGTTGCACCCCAACAATTTTCAGCACAAGTCAACTAGTAGTACTAATATTATATTATTTTGCATCAATATTGGGTTTTCATCAATTACCTATAAAATATAGAAAGGATGTTATGTATAGGTATTCGACAAAAACATACTTATGGACTTATCGCGTTGTACTCTTTTTCCCTTCGCTAAGGTTTTTTCCCACAGGGTTTTTCCTTGTCAAGGTTTTAACGAGACAACACATGCGTTTCCAACTCTGTTATAAGTTTCCTTAATATTGTAATTTTTTCCTTTATTCAGGTTTTTTCCCTATGGGTTTCCTGATGAGGTTTCAATGAGGCAATTGACATATACACGTTGGTCATCAAGGAGACAAAAACATGTTAAGAACTACATATGAAGAACTATATTTGAAGTACCATATGTGAAGCACTACATATGAAATACTATTATTGGACCGCATAAGGGGGAGTGTTTTAGGGCCTTTGCCCATGTGTGTGTGGTCCATATAAATGTAGCCAGGGTTTACCTTGTAGCATATATATAGTGG
Organism: Papaver californicum; assembly: GCA_023531435.1. Classification (NCBI taxonomy): domain Eukaryota; kingdom Viridiplantae; phylum Streptophyta; class Magnoliopsida; order Ranunculales; family Papaveraceae; genus Papaver; species Papaver californicum. Next base: position 8,386,582 of record JAJJMC010014687.1, read on the forward strand.
GTTAGACCAATGTAATATGTAACTCATATCTAATGAATAAGAGTTCTCCTTCTCTTGACTATTATTGTGCTTCCATATTCTAGTAAATACTAAATATAAATAAATTTAAAGAAATTATTTTGTAGGGTGAAAAAAAAAATGTAATTTTTAAATATATTTTTTTTGAGATGCTAAGACCACTACCTATTTTAAATGAAAATAACTATCTAACCCAGGTGAGGATATTCGTATATTAGGCACATGTGAGAATATGATGACCTCACTTTTTTAGATTCCTAAGATCATGGAAAGTTTAGTAATTCTTATCCAAGATTAGAATGGTAGAAAGGTAAACAAATTTCAACTATTTTTTACTGGATAACTCGACCTAGGATGGGATATCCAGGGTACCAAAACGGCCTAAGAGATTAACGATTTTTCAATAGTTAGTGTGGTTAGGAGCATTAACCTTATAACTCTTAATTAATATGAAAATTTAATTACTATCAAGTCCATGCCATAAAAGTGTTGAATAATTCAGTGTTAGAATGTTTAAGATAACTTAAACACGTTTTGGGTCAGTGGAAGCGTTTGAGTTTTTCTAAACTCAAACTTAGACGTGACTTTGAGTTGAGATAAGCTCAACTTAGTCGGTCAATAAGAGTTGGATAACTCTTATGTGTTTTCTTATTCCTAAAGTATAGGAAACCCTATTCTTGTAGGTTAAGTAATTTTCCCTACCTATTTGTCTATATATAGCCAAGTAGTGAACCTAGAAAAAACACACCAAAAATTCTTCTTCACTTTTTGGGTTTTATATGTTTTCTCCCTCTACGATAATATATAAAATCTCTTACTTTTCCCGAGGATTCAACCTCGTTAAAGTCTTGATCTCGTTTATGTTCTTTGCAATTGTGTAGAATACTATTGTGTAGCTGTGCAAATTGCTTCCACGGTTTTACTGCAACAATTGGTATCAGAGTTCAAGTTACATTATAGGAATTTTGGGTATTCATAATATTACATCGAAGGTATTTTTTTGAAATTATTTAGGGTAATTCTGATCTCAAAGTTTAGTTTTCTATATTTATTTTATTGTTTGTGAACAATGGTTGATTCATAATCTTATGATATATTGGAAACATTGGTGTCGAAAAATAAAGATAAAGAAACGAAAGAAGAAATACTTCACTCTCATAGATCACAACTCAAGGTTGAAAATTTCACCGGAACCAATAATTTTGGTTTATAAAGAACAGATGTAATGGATGCGCTTGTTCATCTTGACCTAAATGAAGCTCTAGAAGGTCGGCCAGACGAGATGACCGATAAACAATAGAACAAATTGAATAAATTATGTCTTGGTTCTATTCGTGGGTGCTTAGCAGCGACGGTAAGAGTTAATTATCAGCACGAGACTTCATCTAAGGAGCTCTGGAAAAAGCTAGAAAAGGAATACTTAGTGAAGAACGTGGTGAATACGATACATTTTAAAAGAAATCTATATCGCTATAACATGAAGAAGGGTGCAACTTTGAATGAGCACCTAGATTCGTTTAATAAACTTCTTGTTGACTTGATTAACTATGACGAGATTGTTAAAGACAAGGAATAAGTGTTGTTTATGGTGAATTCTCTTCTTGATAGGAATGAGCCAGTGGTTAAAACATTACGGGAAGGCGAAGCTGACGTACGAAGAAGTCAATATAACATTACGTAGCAAAGAGTTCAGGAAGATAGATCATGAAAACCTTACAAACGAAGCTGACGGAGACGTGCTTATTGCAAGAGGTCGCTCAACGGACAAGAAGAAGAAATTTGGTGATCGTGGTAAAGGTAGAGGGCGTTCAAAGTCAAGAGCGCGTCTGCAGAAAGATAAATGTGCATGGTATCATGACTTTGGCCATTGAGCTAAGGATTATACCAAGCGTAAGGAAAGAGATAAAAACAAGACTGAGGTAAACATTGCGAAGGCAAGTGAAGATTCAGATGAAGTTGATAGGTGTCTAAAACACCTTAATTAATATCTATTGTTTACGCTTTCTTTGTTACTTTTTTTTTGTGAATTATGTATTTTACATTTGGTTTTGAATTTGTAGGTACTTTGGAGTCATGTGGAGCAAAAGAAGAAGAATTGTCTAGAAAGGGAAAATTCATCATTTCACAAGCAAATGTTATTTGCAACCGTGTGTACGTTAAGGAACAACCAGCTGAAGTCCAAGAGAAACTGCTAAAGACGCCTCTTATATGAATCCATGTTGCATAATTTATTGTTTAAAAAATTAAAAGAATTAAATTGAAGGCTGCCCCATATCCTTAGATGGCTTGTGCTTAAATCCAGTGCATTTCTAACCTAAAAACCTAGATCGATTTTTTTTACTTTATTATTTTCATTTCTTTCTGCCCCGACAAAGAAGAGTAATGGAGGAGATTGTGGTTGTGGTTGGTGATGAATCTGAGAGGGAGAAGACACTGTTGGGTTGATATCGAGAAGAGAAGAGAAGCTGGTGATTGACGTGATAAGGTGATGTTTTAGATCTCGGTGAAGTTGAGTTATTGAGAATCAGTGTGAAATGAGGTTTGTTGCTAGAGAAGAGATAATGGAGGAAAGATTTGAGGAAGTCATATGGGTTTAGTTTGTGGTGGATTCGAAATCAATCCAAGATTTGTAGAGATAGGTTGCTGTTGCCGTTGATAATGGAGTTGGCAGTGAGTCTGTGAAGTTTGAAGTTGAATCTGTTATGGTTTTTAGGGTTCGCTGTTATGAGTATGAGTTGAGTGAGATTGTTGATTTGAGATGAATTGAGATGGTGGTGGAAGAATTAGAGAGATAGAGAAGACAGTGAAGATTGCTTAAATGGGTTTATGATTTGGGGGTTTTCTGTGGCAAGAAATGAAGAATGAGTTCAAGAATTGGTTTGGGTGTTGGCATTTGAACAAGTAAACATGGATTCAGATCTGAGAAATCAGATGAGTTGGTGAATCTGTTGCTGCTGCTGATTGAGTCTGAGACAAGGAAGAAGCAAAGTGATGGATGTGTGGTGGTGTTTGAATCTGGTTGAGGTTTGTGGTTGTTGCTGCTCACATATGAAGATGGGTTATGTGACTGTGTTACAGAAGTTTGAGGTTTAAGAAGATGCAAGAGAAGATGAATATGGGTTATTTATGTTGTTCTTGGAAGAAATAGAAGATGGATCTGTGGGCAGAGAATAAATGATGTTGAGGTCTTGGCTGAGAAGAGTATAGCTCGAGGGTTTGATGGTTGCAACTGAACCAGGATTTGCTACTGCTGCTGTTGAAATGAAGAATGGGTCTAGTGAGAATTGAAGTTGTTGTTGTTACTATTGAAGAAGAAGGAACTATGGGTTTGTTGGAGGTTGCAGCTGCAGTTCAAATTGCAGCTGGTAGTAGTGGTGCTATGTGGTGCTGCTATTGTTGAGATTGAGGAAGTTTGATGCATGTGATGGATTTAGTGGTATTGCAGCTGCAATTAGGCATGAATTGAGATGTTACAGGAAAGGTTGCAGTTATTGCAGTGAGCTGGTAGAAGCAATTGAAAGAAGGGTGATTTAGATGAATGTTAGGTTGCAGGGAAGAACTAAAGATAATGGCCTGAAAATGGCCGGAAACCACCCAGAACAGACTAGACTCTGCTAGATTTTCACTTCAGCGAGTCAACTCACTGAGTCCGATTCGGCTCACTTGACTCAGACCGAGTCAGACCAGCTGACTTGACTAACTCAATATGACCTTGACCGTCTGTTGACATTTACATTTAACAATTGACCGTTAGTTGACTCCGATAAACGGTGAGTTTTTCCAGTCACCAGTAACACTATCCCGATGACTTTTCCGGCCAATTCTCTGAACCTCCGGCGACCAGTTTTGGACCGAATTTTTAGGAGTTTTATTCTTACTCATGGGCTTAATGGGCTAGTAGATGGACTTACTGGATTTGGATTGTGACTTTGAGAGGAAGAGTTTGACCTAATTTTGGAAACTAGAAGAGTTATAAAAAGGAGAGTCCTCTACAACTTCTACACACTTTTACAATTGATTTTTGGGAGCAAAGAGCAAAGGATATTATTCTCTTCCACGTATCTAGGGTTTGCTTTGTTTCTTATCTTCTAACTCAATTGAATTTTGTGAACTCCATAGCTATGAGTAACTAAATACATATTATTGGTTAAGGATTAAAGTTGATTTCTTAAACATGGAATTTGATTACTACATTGTCTTAATATTTGTCGTTTATGATTCATTGTTTATAACTTTTGCATGATTTGAACACTTCGTTTGTTGAGTCCGGAATCAATTTGACTTGTTTTCATCTCTAAAGCTAAATTAGGGTTTTTAATACGAAAAAGTTAAATTCTGATTTCAAGTAGTATAAGTGTGATTGTTGCTTGTAGTGATACATCCTAGCAATCACATATGAATCATAACCTTTGTTAAATTGAATTAGTACATTTTCCACGTCTAATTACATTGATTAACCTTATTTCACAAAACTTAATGTTCATGGGGAATTAAACTTGATTAGTGCTTTTTACACGTTGAGTTGTTCTCTAGGTAGAATTTATATTCGCATCATTTTAATGTGTTTGTGATGATTTTCGGAAATAAACGGGATATTCTTGCGATCAAGGTATTCTAGGGTTTTTGACAATGAGAGATTAAATACCAATTCTCATTATGTTTGTGAATGATACAATCCCTTAACCAGTATCTTCATCATCTTGGTTACTTTCAACTATTTACTTTACTTTTGTTTTAGTTTTTGATACTTTCATAAATTCTGAAAAATCCCCCCTTGTTACTTAAGAAATTGAAATCGAATAACAACAATAGCCTCCCGTGGAACGAATCTTTCTTACTTTTTTACTTAATCCATATTTTATTGAAGTGAGAAGGTAAATATAATTTTGACGTGCTACGACACACATCAGAAGCTTCGGATTACTCACTGACTATGGCACCATCATCTTGTATCGTAACTGATTGTACGTTGGTACTAGATTCTGGTGCTACTTATCATATATGTCCTCATCGGGACTGGTTCTCAAGCTCTGAGAAGTTTGATGATGAAGTTCGTATGGGGAATAATCATACCTGTATTGTAGTTGGGATTGGTAGTGTTTGAATTAAGATGCATGATGGTATGGTTAGAGAGTTGAAGGAAGTAAGGTGTGTACCTGCTGTGAAGAAGAACCTGATTTCACTTAGAACTTTGGAAGCTAAAGGCTACAAGCTAGTAGCAGAGAATGCCGTGCTAAAGGTAGTCTCTGGAGATATGGTAATCATGAAGGGCACACGACATCATAACTTATACTACTTAACTGGGAGTACGATAACTGGATATATGTCTATTTCTGAACACATCTAGGTTGTATCTATGGAGACCACGAAGTTATGGCATATGCGGCTTGCACATCCAGGTGATAAGTCGTTACATTCTTTAATTTGTCAAAATTTGTTTAAAGGTGTTATTGCATGCAAATAAGCATTTTGTGAACATTGTGTGAAGGGAAAGAAAACAAGAACAAGCTTTGGCAAAGAAATCCACAATACTAGTGAAGTTCTTGACTATGTTCACTCAAATGTTTGGGGTCCCTCCAAGAATGCATCATTTGGAGGGAAACATTGGTTTTTATCATTTACTGATGACTATTCTAGGCGCGTATGGGTGTACACCATGAGGCATAAAATTGATGTCCTAGAAGTCTTTGTGATGTAGAAAAGGGAAACTGAAACTCAAATTGGCAGAAAGATCAAGGTACTACGTCTGGACAATGTTGGTGAGTACAAAAGTGATCCATTCTTGCAAGTATGTCAGGATGAGGGGATACAAAGACACTTCGCAGTTAAGAAGACACCGCAACAAAATGGGGTAGCTGAACGCATGAATCGTACTTTGCTGGAGAAGGTACGATGTATGTCATCTAATGCTAGATTAGGTAAAGCGTTTTGGGTTGAGGCAGTTATATATGCGTGCTTCCTCATTAATAGGTTGCTATCAGCCACATTAGAAGGTAAAACTCCAATGGAGAAGTTTTATGTAAGTCAACTTATGATTATGACTCAATTCATATCTTTGGTTGTCTTGTTTGGTATCATGTTAGTAAAAACAAGCTTGATAGTCGTGTTGTTAAAGGAATCTTTATGGGTATGAAGAAAGGAGTGAAGGGGTTTAAAATTTAGAATCCAGTAGAGAAGAATATACTCATGAGTAGAGACGTTACATTTGATGAAACGTCTATGGTGAAATCATGGGATTCCCTACAGGTGGAGAACACCACCAATACCAGTGAGCCTTTGAAGCAGGTGAAGATTGATACAGCTCTACCACTTCCAGCTAAGTTTATATCTGTTATGTCTACTTATGAAGGCGTGACATCTACAAGGGAAGAAACTACTCAAGTTCCAAGTGATAGTGACGTTGTTAACGAAAAGGAACACGAAACAGTAGAAGATACAAAAGCTACGGTCACTAAGACCATAACAACCAGCAAACCGAGAAGATAAACTAGGAAACTTGGTTGGATGGATGATTTTGTAGCTTATGTATTACTAGTTGTTGAAGAAGGTACTTCTAATACCTATTCTGAAGTTGAGCGTGAAGAATGGGAAGATGCAATGCAAGATGAAATGGAGTCTCTTCACAAGAATGACATATGGGTCTTACGAAGCTTCCGAATTGTAAGAAAGCCATTGGGTGTAAATGATTATTTTCTAAGAAGGAAAGATCTCAAGAGAATAAAGTTCGCTAGGCAAGGTTAGTTGCAAAATCTTATGCCCAAAGAGAAGGGATTGACTACAACGAGGTGTTTTCTCCAGTTGTAAAACACTCGTCAATTCAAATTTTATTGGCCTTGGTAGGACAATATTATTTAAACATAGTTCAGTTAGATATCAAGACGACGTTCTTGCATGGTGATTTAGAAGAGGAGATCTATATGACTCAACCAAGTCGGTTCAAGGTTGCTGGAAAATAAAATTGTGTATGTAAGCTGAAAAAGATCGTTGTATGGGATGAAAAAGTCTCCAAGACAATAGTACAAGCGATTTGATCGGTTTATGATTGTCCAGACATACACAAGGAGTCACTATGACCATTGTGTATACTTTAAAAAGATACATGATGGGTCTTTCATATATTTTATCTTGTATGTCGATGATATGTTGATAGCATCGAATAACAAGAAAGAGATTGATAATTTGAAGCTCAAATTGTCAAATGAGTTTGAGATGAAAAATCTAGGAAAAGCTAAGAAGATTCTTGTTATGGAGATTCATCGTGATTGAAAGAAGTGTAGAGTTTGTTTGTCTCAGAAGGCATATTTGATGAAAGTGTTACAGAAATTTTGCGTCGGCAAAGGAACTAAATCTGTAAGTACTCCCCTTGCTCCTCACTTTAAGTTGAATTCTAATATTTTTCCGACTACTGAAGAAGAACAGTGTATGTCCCAAGTCGCATATGATAATGTTGTTGGTAGCTTGATGTATGTGATGATATGTACGAGGCCTGACATTTCACATGCAGTAAGTATGACCAGTCGTTATATGCATAATCCAGGTAAAGGACATTTGCAAGTTGTGAAATGGATTTTGAGGTACTTTTATGGTACAATTGATGTTGGCTTGAAGTTTGTGAAGAAAGAAAGTAACAATCAGTTGTGTGTTGGTTATGTGGATTCTGATTATGCTGGTGATTTGGACAAGAGACGTTCAATTACAGGGTATAAGTTTACCCTGGCAGGAGCACCAATTAGTTGGAGATTAATTTTGCAGTCTATTGTGGCTCTCTTAACTACTGAAGCAGAGTATATGGCAGTGACAAATGCATTTAAGGGGGCTATATGGTTACAGGGTTTGCTAGATGACTTGGGTGTTATAAGGAACAACTACATGTGCATTGTGATAGTCTTAGTGCAATTTACTTGGATAAGAATCAAGTACATCATGCGAGAAACAAACATATAGATGTGTGATTTCACTTTGTCAGAGAAATTCTTAAAGAAGAAGACATTCTACTTGTGAAGATCGATACCAAAGACAATACAGCTGATATGTTGATAAAAGTAGTATTTGGTCTCAAGTTTCGTCATTGCTCAAAATTGATCCATATTCTTCATGTCTAGTAATACCCTTTTGAGTAGAGGTTCTTAGGAACCTGGTGGAGGCCTTCTAGCAAGGACGTTAAGTGAACTACGGTCGGTTTGATTCCTGGCAGAAGATACGTAGGAAGCCTTTGGTGCAACCGACGTAGAAAGATGAAGGAGATTTTGCTATTGATCGTCTCATGTATGAATGTATCAGCTGAGGTGGAGAATTGTTGAATAGGTCGGTGTTTGAGTGTTTAAGATAACTCAAACACGTTTTGGATCAGGGGAAGAGTTTGAGTTTTTAGATAAGCTCAACTTAGTCGGTCAATAAGAGTTGGATAACTCTTATGTGTTTCCTTATTCCTAAAGTATAGGAAACCGTATTCTTATAGGTTAAATAATGTGCCCTACCTATTTGTTTATAAATAGTTAAATAGAGAACCGAGAAAAAACACGCCAAAAATTCTCTTCTCTTCTTGGATTTTATATGTTTTCTACTTTTACGATAATATATAATATCTCTTATTTTTTCCGAGGATTCAACCTTGTTAAATTTTTATTTTTGTTTATATTTTTTATAATCATTTAGGATATTATTGTGCAGTTGTGCAAATCATTTTTATAGTTTTAACACAACAAGAATCACAAGTGATCATGTGTAGAACGATAAGATTTAATCTCCTATAGGTTCGCAATACATCAAACAGAGACAAAAACATCAGTTTGGTTAGGATTTTTTTTATCACAAACCTATAAGACGATAGATCCAATTGAACGCCTTTTTGGTAGACCATATTTATAATCATATTTATGTATCATGTACTATTTAAAGGTTTAGTTGTGTTTGTAATAAGTTGAGTGTTCTCTATTTGGTATAAAGTAAAGCTAATAGCCTGAAAGTTCATGAACAGCTCTGGCCATTTGTAGAATTAAAGGCCTGATACAAAAAGTTTGGCAAAGCCTACCTTATCATTTTTAACCAAGTAATCTTTTATGTGCAAAAAAGGTTATACACTATTATTGAAATATGAGTTGATATTTAGTGATAGTGGGGGGGACATCAGCTCGATGACCACTTGAAGGGTGGTCCTGAGTAATTAAGTTCTCAGGAATAATTATTAGGCCGTCACTGACTCATTAATGCCAAGTTAGTTTATTCTGTCAACTGAAGGCTATTTGCAAGAGGCAAGGAGGGAATTTGGAACCAATGTTTTGAAAATCAGATCGGACATCAACACAATAAAATCACTGGGTTGGTTCAACCAGTGTTCAACCGGTGTTTCAACTTTCAACCACTGTGTTGATTGGTTTAATTTTTAACTAAATATAAAAAAATTAAATTGATAAAATATATTGTTGAAGTGGATTTTTTAAAGATTTTGTGATTTTGAAAATGTGGTATGACTTATAAGTTTGATTTCGTACAAATTTCAATAATTTTGCATGAATGAAATAATATGATCTAAAATCAGCATGTAACAGAAACAAGATAGTGAAAATATTGCTTCAGGAAATAGTGAAGATATATCAATTTGTATATTAGAAAAATATCAAATGAAAAGACTCGCAACAGTACTTGGCTAAGTGGTAACGTACTTTACTTCCTATCAGATGGTCACATTTTCGAGTCTTCAGTAGTAAATTTTTAAATGAAATTAATGAATGTTATTAAAGTTGAACCAATATAATCCGGACTGGGTTGTACGGGTGGTGGTTTAACCGGCTGGTTCAAATAATAACACGGTTGAAATTAAGATGAGTGAGATGACTTGCTAATGGTGACCCAGACAAGAAAAATGACTGGGTTGTACGGGTACTGTTTAACCGGTAACCGGTTTTCAAATAATAAAAGGTTGAAATTAAGATGAGTGAGATAACTTGTTAATGGTGACTCAGACAAGAAAAATGACTGGTTTACTAGTTCTACCAGCCGGTTCGGTCCGGGTTTCATAACACTGTTCGGAACAATAGAACTCATGCTTGGTACAAGGGATACCAAATTTCACCGGTTACTAAATCCATATAAAAAATAAAATAATCTTGATTACCAAATCGGCTGATAATGCTATATATTTTCATACATCTTATATTTTCGATGCAAATTCTTTTTAAAAAAAATATTAAACTATAACGAATTTGAATTTAATATTTTGATAATATGTTTCTCTTACAAAATTCTATATATTCCACAAAAATTAGTATACCCTTTTGAAAAATCAATTGTTAAAAATTAACGATTAAAATTAAGATGAGTGAGATGGATATCTTTGATTTAACAAACACTATTAAGATTATTCAATGATAAAAGAAATACACATAGATAAATAATCTACATATATACCAAAATCAATGGAATACATGATTAACATGACGGACAACTTGACCTACGTCCACTGACAAAACATTTTAGGGTGAGTTATATTATTAATTTTTAGAACTATTTTAGATAATTTTACATTTACATTGAACTCTTATATAGTTAACTAAATCTAGAAGATAATATAAGATCTCAATATCTTATTTGACTAGGTAATTTTCCTACATGATCACTTAATCTTCTTTACATTTGTATAGTCTTCGTGGTCACCTCTGCTCGATGCATGATCTCCTTGTTTGTATATAGACGAGATATTCTAACAATATTAACTTATATTCTATTACATTTTTAGCTCTACTAATGAGTAAGAAACCTGTGCGAAGCATCTGGTTCGATAAAAAAAATTTATAGTTAGTCTTTATGCACTAAGATATGGCTTTGTCCTGCACCCAGTCCAAAGGACTACATCTAAACCAATAAAAAAAAAATTTAATGATCCAATCAATTAAAATTAAATAGAATAATGATCATCCACCAATTAGAAAGATGGTTCAGTCTTCATAATAACAACTTTTAATATAGTGAATTTATTTTGCATCCACCTTTAAGATCGTTGATGTTTAAGTTTTAGTCCACCCAAATCTTACTGTTTGTACCGTACATTTAATATCCAAACTACTAAAAATTCAAATTTATATATATCTTCTTTATTTTTTAAAAGATTGGACACATATAAATTCTGGTTCTACAACTAAATGGACGTGGTAGAAAAGGCCATCGAAATTGGCAGGTTAAGTCGTGCAAAAATTTGTGGCTTTCTTGCCTCTCCATTTGGAGGCTTAATTCAAGTAAGTTACGTTCAAACTCTATTATTGATCCGATCATGGTCATTTTCAAAGTTCTCATTTACATTTATCTTACAAAATTTCTAAAGATCTACGACACCCAAAAAATGATAAAACACAGCTTAGTAACGTAATTGTTGCTGTGATTTTAAATCCAGAGGTTAATCGTACTCTGACAACTTTTAAAGTTTTTCCGTAAAACTCTTGTTAGCGTTAGCTAATTTACAATTGGAATCGACTAAAAAGGTACACTACATGATATGGTTTAATGCTTTTCCGTCTTCTCAGAAATATTAATGCTCTTTCTCATAGTCCATAAACTGTAGATACTAGCATTTTTTTTTGTTAGTAATATAAGCATTACCACCCTCAAGTGTCCGCCAGTCCATATGTGACGCATACGAGTGCTAATTATAGAGCCTAGCTAGTTTAAGGTCTACCAAATTTTATTCCCACTTAAACCAAGTATTATAGTGAGGTCTTTTTGCTTGGTTCTAGTTTATTATAAGTAAGTAAAAGAAAGAGCTTAAAAATTATATTATGGTAAAAAGCTATCGTTTGGCTTATTGAGATGGATACTGATTACCCGTCCAAATAGTGTCAGACGGATATCAGGTATCCGTCCAAATTTTTTTTTTATTTAGTATTTTTTATAATTTTAAAACTAATAAAGAGAAATATATTAGAGAAATAATAGGAAAAAAATTGAGTAAATAAAATAGTTGAAAGAGAAATATATTGGAGAATACTAGGAAAAAAATAAATTAGAGTAAATAAAATAGTTAAAGAGAAATATTATGAGTTAATATAGGTAAAAAACTGACTAATTAAGATAGAAAATTGGAGAAATAATAGGCAATTTTTTGTTGGAGTAAATAAAATAGTTAAAAGAGAAATATTATAAGTTGATATAGGTAAAAAATGATTAATTAAGATAAAAAATTGGAGAAATATTATAAAAAAGTAATTAGAGTAAATAAAACAGTTAAAAGATAAATATTATGAGTTAATATAGGTAAAAAACCGACTAATTAAGATAGAAATTTGAAGAAATAATAGGAATTTTTTTTTATGAGTAAATAAAATAGTTAAAAGAGAAATATATTTGAGAAATAATAGGAAAAGAGTAAATAAAATAGTTAAAATGAGTTAACAATAGGTAAAAACCAAATTAGGTTTTATTACTGAGACGGATTCCCAAAATCCGCCAAAAATGAGACGGATACTGGGTTTCCGTAAAGTGCATTTTCTCTGACGGAAACCTAGTATCCGTCTCTATGGCTTGCTAGAGGAAGGATCATATGTGATCCCTCCTCTAGTCAAGCCAAAGGTTTTGGCCAGATTATAGCTAAGTGATGTCCCATAGTAGTTGCTTTGGTTAGATTTATGTTATAGCCAAGCAAAAAGCTCACCCCAGTGCTTGGCCTTAGATGAGGAGATAAAGAGTGTCTGAAAATAGAAAAAGTATTAAATTATCCTCACTAGTTGAAATTATGTTTATATCCTTATCCATAATATTATAAATTTATTTTCATTTCTCTCAAAGTCGATCACAAATTGGAAAAAAGAAAATTTAAATCAAATTTTTATTAGTTGAAATTTTTGAAAAACAATTTAGGTTCAAGAACAATCGGATAATAAGGTATCTACACGATGGACGATTGTTCTTGATGTTCTTGATCCATGAAGAATATCAACCAGCAATCGACATATGTTCTTCAATTTTATGGCTGATTGATTGTTGATGTTCTTGATCCATGAAGATCATCAATCCGGAATCGACATACGTTCTTCATTATTATGGCCGATTGATCATAATCGGCGGATACAATCCTCCACAAGTGTCGGTTGATTAAAAAAAAACTCAAAAATGATAATTTTTGCATAAGAATATGTCCATAATCGATGGATAAGGTTCCCCATACGTGCAGATTGTAAAAAAACTCAAATTTATGAGTTTTTCTGCAAATTTGTTTTGCCAGAATCGGTTGTTAAAAATGCAGATATCAGCTGATTATGAACACATTTTCTTCGACTGATTTGTTAGTAATTTCTTCGTCCGACGTCGAAACGACCTCATTCTCTTTTCGTTAAACTCGTCTTTTCATTCTCTATAAGATAGAGTTAAGAATACCACATATTGACTCTACATAGATTCCTTTCACAAGCCTTGTAATGGTGTACGTTGTTTACTAAATTTATCATGTGTAGTTGATTATCTTATTTACTCGATCTTATCGATTCCCATTTATTGTGTGCATTGTACGTTAGGAAATTAGAATCATCTGGATATGGGGTTTAAGCTATGGATTACTCTAGATCTGGTCTTTGTGAAAGTCTTCATGAAAATTGCAGGTTGAAGAAAATAGCCTGTTGTCCGTATAACTGTATTTATGGAGCCTAGTTTATATTTTTGAATACGATATAAATTGACTGTTGGATTGATGTTTTCAAGACCGTAAGATAAAATATATTAGAGCATTTCCAATGTTACGGGCCAAGGCCTTAAAAAATATGTCATCTAGGATTTAAGACCTTTTTCACTATCTTCAATGCTAGAGTCAGGGTAATTTGAAAAGATGACATGGTTAAATGGGGTCAAAGAGAAAATCTTGATTAAACCTTCTCTATGATCTTGGGTCTTAAGCACACATCATCATTTTGTTTCTAATTTTAAATAAATTTTGTTAGATAATACGAGGATTTGAAATCAGTTTGAGGTGGAAAGGTCTTATCTTTGTTTATTTTGTCTATGCGTGAATGACCCGTAAGAAAAAAAGTGTTATTCAGACCTCCACCTAAGATGACCTTGACCCCAAGCATTTGAGATGTGTTAAGCCACATAACTTTCTTAAAAGTCACAAGTTAATGGTAGTTAGCAGTGTTAAGTAATTATTTATTTTTTCAAAAAAATACTCCCTCTATTTTAAAAAGTTGAGTTATTTCAAGTTTGCATAATTTTTAAGGTAAGAGCAACTCCAGTGGGATGTGCAAACTGGTAGAAATGCCAATTATACACCCACAATAGGATGGGAAAACTAGAAAAATGGATTGGAAAACCCTCAATTATGACGGTTTTCCATACGCGTCTCAGGTTGAGTCGATCGTCCTAGGTTAAGCCGTCAACGGCTAGATCATCCAAAAACTCTTATTTCACTCCCTATAAATTCAACTAATTTCAACTCTAACATCGCACCTTCTACACCCAAAAATTCTTATACTTTCACTTCAAAATTAATTTTTCCATCTTAACTGTTGATCTCAACTTCTGTAGAAAAAAATTAAAAAAAAAAAAGGCCATCTCATCAGAAACACAAAAAACTTCATCAGGAAAGGGAAAGCCTCGCGGGGTAAAGTTTACTCAGGAGGAAGATAAATCAATTTGCATAGGTTATGTAGCATTTACGCTTGATCATATCAATGATGTTCAACAAGCCAATTCAACGCTCTGGGTGAATATCCATAAAAAAAAAAATCAGGAAGCTGGGAATCCAAATAAACGTAAGGATTCCGGGTTGTTAGGTCGTTTTTGTGCAATCAGCAAAGACATAAACATTTGGGTAGCTTTGATGATGCAAATAAAATTTCAAAAAGCAAATGGTGAAGGTGAAATCGATTTGGTAAGTTGCATTTCAATCTGTTTAATTGAATTTTAAAACTTTTATCAAGCTGTTGTAATTACTAATTTATTAATGTTGAAAATGCAGCAACGAAAAACTTGAGAGGAATGGAAAAGAAAAGAAGGCACGAGTTTCCAAACACAAAACATGTCGTTATTTGAATCCGGGAGTCCAAAAAAAGCATGCCATTTCCAACAATCATAAGAAGTCGCCGCTTCTAGAACAACAATTGGTTTTGTGTAGTGGCCCTTATACTGACCTTGCCAAGCATAAGGGCATCCATATCACACCCAATACATGTAATCAAGGCTACCTAGCATTCTGGGAAAGCCTCTCTTATTGTTACCAACTAGTAGTCGGTCGACATCATCTTCGTCGGTTGTCGTAAAAATCATGGACCAAAATGGTTGACTACAGTTTCGCAAAATATTATGAGATTTTCGTATGTTGTTATTTCTGCCATACGACAGTAATCATCACAGTCATCCACATGCACATCATAACCTAGAATCCTTAAGGATGCAGTGACCTTTTGTTCAGGACTATGTCCTTGTATATATAGTGCATCAAACTGATAGTTGAATGTAGGGTTTACCCGATAAAGCTCTCCAATAACCTGCTTGACCAAGTGTTGTGGCATGCAAAAGCAATGTTGAAAATATTCATCAGAGTAAACACTTATACTAATAAAATAATCACGCATCATTTGTTGATATCCTTCCTCTCGATATCTCCATGTCCATTTTTTCAATACGGCTCTTGGTTCTGGAGCTCGCGGTATTTGCCCTGTGTATAATTGTATCATAGTGTTGGTCATCCTTCTCTCATCGTCTGAATCTTCATCCATTTGATCCAACTGCTGCATATCCCTTGAGCTTGTTAGAACCATATTTCCCCTAACATGTGTGGTCCTTCATTTTTCAAATTAGGATCCATATAGTGAATAAAACGACTGAGAACAACTAATATGTTGAAGAAATCGAAAGATTTTTTTGTGAAAATAGAGAATGATAGAAGTTGAGTGTGTTTATAATTGGTGAATGGAAGGAGATTTATATAGGCAAAATAAAATATAGCCGTTGGGGTGAAATTCTAATGTAGTCTTTGTCGAACCAGGTTGAGACGGTCGTTCCAACCAGGTCGTCCCAACCTGTTGGGATCGGTTCAATCTGACTCGCTATGCCATTTCCCCACTGCCAAAAATTGGATTTGCCAATCCACAAGACATTACAAATGGGCAATTTATAAGTCCCCACTAGAGTTGCTGTAATAAAAAAAAAAATGGATATTTTTAGGTATTGATTCCAATTACATTCTTATAGATTATAGTAAAATTTAGAGGTGACATACCTCTTATATCACGAATATTTGTAAACTTTATATCGTTAGAAAATATTTTAAAACACCTATACATAAACATGATTATTAAATTATAAATATTTCTAATACTAAAATTTAATAAGAAAAAACGTTGATATCAACTTTTGTGAAACATAATTTTAAAATGATTAACTCAATTTTTATGAAACAGAGAGAGTATGTTTTAATTTTGTAACGGCCTGTTAGGTCAAACATGGTCGCTGACAGTTGACTGAAAATCCAGATACCAACCCTTAATTTTGAAAGAACTTGATACCAAATTAAAGTTATGGTCAAAACCTGGGGGTGTGTCATCTGGCAAATAGCCCAAAGAAAAGAGCACGGTGGACCAACAAATCAAAGCAAATAGTTAAGAAAGAAGATGATTAGAACAAAGCATGACAGACTTCAGATCATAATCTACTCTGCAATCTTGAGAATAAGTTGAAACCTAAAAGGAAGACATGATGCAACCCACATTTAAGACTCAGGTACAAACATTCGATGTGTAAAGATTTCAGCATCAAGAGTATCTTTGAGAATACCGCCTCTCCAACATAAAAAGACTATAGGAAGGCGAAAACGTAATGATGTGTACACCAACAAGACCTACCTCAAAACTTTGTCAGCAGATATATTCATGTTGAAATAACTGTTTAGTACGCCAAACAAACTATACTCAACATCCATCGTCTAGTCTTTGAGGCATAGTCATCACAAATATATGCTCATGTAGTATGTAATGGAAATGGAAATGAAAATTATGAAATTTGTTACTTCATCTATTTTAGAAATTTGTATTATCGCACTAGTCAGCTTCGGACACGTGGTAGCGTGCCACCGGACCTGCACTGTCATATGGGAAACCCACTTGTTAGACAAGTAGAATCTTAACCCTACCTGGTACACACTTTACCATATATACTTCACATTAGTTATAAACTGACCAAGAGCTTCTTCAGCACCAACGGTACGTCAATACAAGTGAATACGCAAGCATAAAGGCTCATAGTTACAACAAATGAAGGGCTTATCAATAAGAATAATTTCATCAATGGAAAGCAAAAAACCATATATAGCAATGATGTTCATACAATTTGTATATGCAGGCATGGCTTTGTTTTCTAAAGCAGCAATTGGTGCAGGAATGAACCCTTTTGTTTTTGTTGTTTATAGACAAGCTTTTGCTTCACTTGCCTTAACTCCATTTGCTATCTCCCTTGAAAGGTGTGTGTGTGTGTTAACTTTTCTCTGTTATCTGTTCTTTTCTTTGGTACTTCCTTTTAAAAGTTACTGAAGCCCTTAAATTTTGAGCAGGGAAAAAAAGGCTCCTCGTCCATCGCTTGGTTTATTATGCAGGATTTTCTTTGTTTCTTTGTTTGGGTGAGTATCAGTATCGTCTCTCCTGCTAAAAATTTAAGCAAATCTATTCAGTCATCATCGGTGTCTGTTTCCATTACTCAGGCTTCTTGTACTGATACTTATTGTCCATTCCAACAGGATTACATTGAGTATGAATCTGTATTATGTCGCTCTTAACAATACCTCAGCAACAGTTGCTACTGCTACCACCAATACAATTCCTGCCATTACCATCATCATTGCTGCTTTTCTCAGGTAAAATATGCCTACATACATATTTTACATTTACTATTTTTGGCCAAGTATATTCCCTTGTAGTATTCTTTTTCTGTTTGGAGGAAGATTCATCACCTAGTACTAGAGGAGGCTGGAATATACACACTCCAAATCTTCATTTGATGAGCTTTCGATAATTAGGAAGTCTTGGATATTTTGGAAATCACTTTTGAGTGGCGACTGAAAAAATAGATTAAAATGAAAAAATGATAGTAACTTTTTTCATGGAGTATTATTGATGACTCGAGAGAGAGGCGAGAGGCGAGAGGGATAGGTGTATGGTGTTTTCTTAATTTTTTTCCTTTTTTTTTTTCTTATAGTTACATATAATTACGATGCAGATGATGTAGACGTATAGATGCAGTGAAGTTTTAAAGTTGGTATGTGTATAAATTAAATATACTAATTCTATTTTTCAGGATGGAAAGCATTACTATGAAACATTATTATGGAGTGGCAAAAGTGGTTGGGATTATAATATGTTTATCAGGAGCTCTAGTAGTTGCTTTATATAGCGGTCCTGCAGTGAAGTTAATGAATTGGAATTCTTCATCATCATTTCATCATCATCAAACCAGTCATATTTCCAATGACCCATCTAACTCATCGTCAAAGGCGGTAGATTCAGTTAAAGGAGCACTAATCATGCTTTCTGCAAATACGGTTTATTCATTCTGGATCATCTTACAGGTTAATTTTCTAAATTGTCCTCCAGAAACTGAACTTTCATATGTCTTGATATATACTGTTTTCATTAGGGTGATATTGATACTCATCATCGTACGATGTTATCATTGAATTACTCGAAGCCAAAAGACATTTAAGTATGGCTCCAGAGCCAGAATAGGATACATTTTTTAGTTTTGTTGTCAAGACTCAAGAACCAATTGGCTCTTTGGGTAATGGGTATTCCAGTTCTGATTTAACTAAGTGCTGGGATGGTTATCAAAAGCTGACATACTAACAACTGAGACAAATCATACTATTTTCCCCATTATAAGACTTTTGCAATTTCTTGAGAACTTTCTGGTCGTTCATGGGGACTTTTCCTGTGGTGAAAATAGGTCAGTGATTAGTGATTATCAGCTGCTAGGACCATCTAGCTATCACTTGCATATTCAAAAAGATAAAAACAGTAATTGAACAATAATTTTATGTCATGTCACAGCCAAAAGAATTCTTTTAGAGAAGAAAAGAAAAACGTGGAAAAGAAAGCTCAGCCTCAACCATATCTTTGATTATAATGCTTTTCAAATCTGATTGATAAATAAGCATTATATCAATGGTCATATTTGAGAGTACTTAAATCGGTCGGACGATCTTTTTTCATCGGCAGCTAGATTTGCAATTTATAATATCTGCATCCTTGAATAGTTGGTTCCACTAGCTAATGTTTGTACAATGTGTTTTCTCATTTGTTTTTTTGTTGGATTAAGATAAAACAAGAGTAAGTATGTTCACAAATTGGTTTTACTAAAAGAACA
Source organism: Papaver californicum (assembly GCA_023531435.1). Classification (NCBI taxonomy): domain Eukaryota; kingdom Viridiplantae; phylum Streptophyta; class Magnoliopsida; order Ranunculales; family Papaveraceae; genus Papaver; species Papaver californicum. The sequence continues at coordinate 8,405,929 of JAJJMC010014687.1, forward strand.
AAGGAAAGTTGAAGAAAATTTTAAGGAAAACAATTCCTGTACCTCAACATCATAAATTTCTGTTGTTACTTAAAAATTGATCTATATATCTGTCTCCTTCCAGGGTCCCCTTATCAAGTTATATCCAGCAAAAGTGCATCTGACTTCCCTGCAGTGCTGGTTTAGTTGTATCCAATCACTAATTGTAGCTACAATCTTTGTGAGGAATCCATCTTTATGGAAGCTTGGATGGGACGTTCACCTTCTCTCTGTGGCTTACTGTGTACGTCTCCAGGAGTCCCTTTATACATCTTTAGAACTCACATTTTACGACACTTATGGTCTCTTTTAAGTTTGAAGCATCCTCACGTTTTACAACATAAACACTAATGACTTCATGTTCTCTTGACTGCAGGGTATAGTTGTAACTGGAATCACCTACTGGCTGCAAGCTTGGTGTATAGAAAGAAAAGGACCAGTTTTTATAGCAATGTTTACTCCTTTAGCACTTGTCATTACTATCATTTTCTCCGCCTTCATATGGAAGGAGGAGATGCATTGGGGAAGGTATATACTACATAATAAATCCTTATCAATCCCAATTATTATTTGTCACCTTATGAAAATTAAACTAATTTATTGAATTTTCAAAATATTTGCTGCTAGTATTGCCGGTGCATTGTTGTTAATAGGAGGCCTATACAGCGTTTTGTGGGGGAAGAACAAAGAAGAACTCACAAATACTACGACTGAGGAAGAGATAAAAAATGATGAGAAAACAAAAGAAGCAAATGAACCGGAATCTATTGATGCAGAAAGGCAACTGAAATGCATTATAGAATGATTTTGCTCGTTTCCATTTTCCAGGAACAACCAATTGCTTGTTTGTCTTGGATGCTAGTGCACGAATGACATACCATCGCTTTAATATCAATGGGTGGTGATGCGGATGGTTCAGATGTAAATATAGCTATACTAGTTCTCTTTTACTTCCTAGGTGTTTCGTAATTTTTTTGTTGTACTCGAGTTACCTTCTACATATCCAACAAAGTTATTTGCACAACGAACTTATCCTGCTGTACCTTGTTTACATTTACTTGGGAATAAAAAGTGGAAGCAGTCGAGCAATAACTTCAGTTTTACGGATTACAAAGTGTTAACAGCATACCGTTGTTTGATCTGTTTGATTAACTTTCAAGTTTCTAGCAGCTAGACTGGATTTGCGTTTTGCCGTTAAAAGTCTCTTTGGGGCATGTGATTATGAAAAGGAAGTCCAGGGAAGATATTTTCTCTAAATTACAATGGCGGCATGCATCAAAAAGCAGTGCACAATATTAGAGAGATTTCTTTTGTTTCAGGAAATATATTAAGTTAATTCAAAGGCATCAAAATTTTGCTGCTGCAAACCTAGCAAGCATTTTTAACAGATATTCTAGTAACTCTGTCTTTCATTGGCATGGGCCAAACCTTAGTGTGTTGTTGAGCAGTGTACTTAGCTTTGACTTTTACTGTTAGTAATAGACTAGTATTATATTGTGAAGAACGTGTTGTTTGACGTGAATCTGAATCCAACTTCCTTTTTCAATCTAAAAAGGAGTGGTGTTACTATCTCACTATTGTCAAATTTGAAATGCCACATTGGAACTGTAACTAATGACCAACTGAGTATGCTGTGCAGGGCAGCTCAAGTGGGAATATACTTGCACAGACTTCTGTCCTTAGTTTCCTTGTAAAATAAAAAAAAAGGGATAAGAAAACCCAAAAAGGAATGAACTGGAATTTAATGATGCAGAAATAGAACTGAACTGCATTGTAGAATGATTTTGTTTGTTTCCAATTACCACAAATCAACCAAACAGTTTAGCGACTATATAGTTTAACAGAGAACGCAAGTGCAACCAAATTACTATAATCTGAGGTGGTTCGGCATTCAAGTACGCTAGACCAAACCAGTGCCCAAGTCGAAGTTGATCCCAACTACTGATGCCAAAATATAAGCATTCTTATTAAAAATTGCAAAATTCAAAATTGGTTCCAGTACCGGTGCCTAAAAAGTCTAACCGTCCTCGCTAAAATAGTCTGCCTTTTGCGAAAATTGGCTGGTACAAATGATGTGCAGTGATAGTGCAGTGGATAAACAGAAGTGGTGGAGCAAGTAGAATCATCCTTAACTTTATAAGGTAACATATTAAACTCAAAACTCCAGGCAGGCCCAGAGAATACTAAAACACTGAAGGTCTCTCATAAATCATATGCCGCACAACAATGTTGCAGTGTTGAACTCTAGAGTTCTAAATAAAGTTGGAGTTACGAGGCTTAAAGCATTCACCAACTTCTCTCTGAAGACCAAATAAAAATGATTATGGGAAATCGTTATGGGAAACACAACATAAAAGAACAATGACGGAAGTAACAAAAGGCTACGTTTAATGTCCTGGTTTAAAAAAATCAGGTTCCTGATAACTTTAGTGAAACTGATAGATAGTAAATCCTCAAGGCTAAAAAGCCTCCGATGTTGCTTTACATAAACTTGAATCAATGCTAAATGCAATTTGAAAGGGATGTATGAAACAAAAAGACCAAGACGAGTTACAAAGCAAAGAACATTGACCATATTATATATCTACGGAAATGAACTGCATTTACATCCTTAAATTGGCTCAGGAATGAAAACATCCTAATATCCTACAAAAAGGAAGCATAAAGGTTTAACACAACATATATACACCATTTGCATGAAAAGCTGCAAATAAAACAGTAACAATAATTAAGAGTCCCGACATCATAATCACCAGAGCACAATAATCTCAATATAACGCTTCAAGATCATAATTCTGTATGTTACCCGGGAAACTTTTCAATTTAACAAAACTAGCACTTTTATACAAATACCTTTTACAAAAAGGATAAAGCTTAGCCCGCTAAAAAAATATTGTACTAGAGGAAAACAACCTTACAAATTCAACTAAGATATGCATGCATGACTTAAGAAATATTTGATGTATAAAGTGAAAGTTAAGCATAGTTGGCATCCTAGAACAATCAAAAAGTTCACAATTCAATCTAGATAGTGTTGCCGGAAGCAAAACTGCAGTTTTAGCTATCAACTTTAAGACATTAGAGAAAGCTACATCTGGATCATTTCTCACAAGATAGTAACAGTAACAGTCAAACTGATTGCAAGAGATACGATAATCCAAAAAAAGCATGGGTTCACAATGCTTCTATCAAGTCAATACAAAGATAAAGTGTTATCCACACCTGATGAAATAGCAATTCCATGAGAAGGCTTTCTCTATGTCAGTTAACGTTGAATATTAAGCATCGATTTGGCTTCAGTCTGCTCTTCCAAGAGGTTGCCGCTCATGTATTTATCCATCAGCTCCTTTTTCTTCTTCTCAACAACCATCCTTTCGATCTCCTTCTCATCAGGAAGCGGCACATGTACAACAAACTCCTCCTCTTTCTTGGTCTCCTTTTCTTTGGCTATCCTCTCCTCTTCAACAACATCCTCTTCTTCTTCAAACAGAATTTCTGTCACATTTGCAACTTCCCCACTCTTCACTGCCCTCCTTGCCTCCTTCTTGATCTCCTCCATTCTTTGCCATTCCTTCAAAGCTGCAGCTCGCATCTCAGATTCTGCAGGGCCCTCAAGTTTTACGAGTATCCCATCCTCATCATCTCTATACCCATAATAACTTGCGTCTATTCTTTTGAAAATCTCATACCGAGACCTCCTCTTTCTCAGTTCAGGTGGCTTCTCAAATAGCTCCTTCACCCCAGGCAATTTCTTGGCTGCACCAAAGTATCGATATCCTGGACCTCTGCCACTAGGATTTGGTACATCGATGATATTACCATCCAAATCAGTCATCTGAGCAGAGTGCTTAGTATAGTTTGCACCACCTAGCTCTAGAATCCGGCGTTCCCAATGTACTTTCTCTCTAATCAGTTTGTTAATTTCATCATTGAGGTCACGAAGCAGGTGCTCACCTAAACCCTCGTTTTGGATATCAGCAACTTTCCTACCTATCTCCCTCATTATTTGCTGTCTCCATTTATCAGCCTCTGCAAGATCACGACACTCAGAAGCAAGAAAAGGACGGCGTTCTTTAGGTTTCTTCTTCTCTTCGTTCTTTAATGTAATGAATCTGTTCAGCATAGACTGCGCTTTCTCCTCATTTCTAGCCATCTTATATCAAAACAACAACCTCAAAAACCACCTGTATTTTACCAAGCACTTCTGAAAAATCAGAAATTCAAAATCAAAGGGCAGCAGATGTTACAGCTATACTGCATCTAAAAATAAATTATAGGATGCCCTAGGAGGAATGAAACTCAATAAATTACCCTCAAGGTATCAAAGATTAAACGCCCAAATCACTTTTAAAAACCACAACCACACTTTGGACCCTAACCAGAAACAAAATAATTTTGGGATTTTTTAAGCAATAGCAAAACCTAAACTACCGGTAAGATTCTAGGTTTAAACAGAGACACAACTGGCTAAAGGAATCCTACTTGGATAACCCCCAAATCAGAAGGTTACCCTCCTTGAATAACCCAGGAATCACAAGGTTAGGAGTGCTCAGAACCCTAGGTAATCCGCTTACAATGGAAGGGAACAATTGCATAACCCTAGTTAGTAGGAAATCGAACTACGGAAATAATGTTCACAAGATGCATAGGAAGAATTGGGTTACCTGCTGCTGTATTGTAAATTGTAGTGACGCCTCTGAGGAAGTTGGAGACCTAGAGCGGGTTCTGGTTCTTCTAAATACTTTGTGGTGGTGTAATTCTAAATTTCTCTCTCTACGACATAAAAGATATATGCTGTTTCTGTTTTTACTTTTTACACATTATTATATACACCGCCTATCTTTTACTCGAGAAGAATAAAACTAAATTCAAGGTTTGAACGGTCCCGTCTATATAGCCGTCAGGGTCGCACATATCATCTCCGTATTATTACGAGAAATAGAAAATACTAACGTTATTTAAATCTGTTATAATTATTTTTTTATTGTTATACGGAGTATTTTATATTTTTTCTTCTAAATAGTATTTTATTATAAATATTTTAGATCGTTTTCATACTTGTTATAAATTTATAACCGTTTTTTTTTTAATATATAAAAATATTTTTTACCAATTTTTTATTTTTTAAATTAAAGATTACAAGTTATAGTTAAACCTTTAGAATAAAATAATAAAATAATAAAATATTAAGAACATTGTAACAACGTTATTTATATCCATTATAATCGTTTTCATGCATGTTAAAAACGTTAAATAGGAATTTCAGATCATAAATTTACAATGAAACTTTAGTTCCATCTTCATCTGACCAAAATGTTATTGGTTGCAAATGGGCATACAGAATCAAGCAAAAGGATGATGGGTATCTTGATAGGTACAAGGCTAGGCTGGTTCCCAAGGGATTTCATCAACTTGCATGTCTTGATTTAAAATGACACTTTTATCCATGTAGCTAAACCCACCGCCTTCAGATTGATACTTTGCTTGGTAGTTCACTTCAATAGTTCAATTGGTAAATTCAGCAGCTTGATGTGAGATCTTCGAGAGGATATTTTTATGTCCCAGCCTCAGGGGTTCACTAATAATTCTAAACCATAATTTTTATATAAGCTACACAAATCACTACATGGCCTTAAGCAATCATCAAAGGATAAGCTACATATATTTGGAACCTTGTTTTTAGGCATACACTCTTTTTAGAGGGCATACCAGATAAGGACAAAATAAAATCACTATGAAGTAATAGCTTAAGCCCCTTATCCACATAATTTTATGATGGCCAAATTATCCTTATGCTATTAGTGTTAATATTAATCATTAATAATTAATAAATAATGATTAGTGTTAAAGTTAATAATTAGTAGTTAATAGTAATGATTAGTAGTTAATGTAATCATCGGTTGTTAAAGTTAGAATTAGTGAGGGAAATTTATTTATTTTGGAAAAACTTTTTTTTCAAGAGAAATAGTAGAAGAAGTGAAGAAAACTAGGGTTTTTGATCAAAATGCATAGGGAAGTCGAATCTTTATCACGTAAAGCTCAGAGAATACATATGAACTACGACGGAGATCCGGATATGGCTGATTATTTGGATTATGAGACTGATTTTTTACAAACTCAAACTTAAACACAAACTCAACTTCAAGCGATGATTTTTATGAGCCAAATCCCGAAGATGAATACATGGATGAGGAACCCTATCCTAATAACACTCATATATACTTGTGTATAAAGTTTAATGTCATTTTTTGAAGGTTAAATTCAACAAAAAATGGTATTTTTGTCAAAAGGTTCGTCGCACCAGTTGCAAGTTCGGCTGATATAATGTTAGCCGATCCACCTTTGGAAGAACGGTTTGGCTAATGCGATACGCATCGAATATCATCCGAACTTGTAAAGTGTATTTTCGCGCTAAGAGCAAGTTAAAAGTTCGGCTAATATTTAGTGCCATATAACCAGCCGAATATAATGTACCATCATTACGCATCCTTCCAGTTCAAGGTTCGGCTGATAATTTGAATTCTGAATCAGCTGAACCATATAGTGTGATTTCAGGAAAAACCTAAGTTCAAGGTTCAACTGATAATTTGAATATCGAATTAGCCGAACCTTATAGTTAGATTTCTGGAAAAAAAATCATAGTCCAAGGTTCGACTGATAATTTGAATATTGAATCAGCCGTACTTTTTAGTTGTGATTTTTTGAAGTGCACAACACAAGTTCGGCTAATAGATGAATTTTTTTTATCAGCCGAACTGTTCTTCGACATATTCAGAAAGAAGAACCATGAGAAGTTCAGTTGATAATTGAAACGAATTATCAACCGAACTTCTGACTATAACTGCCCAAAACACTAGTTGTTTTTTTCTCCATTTAGCCCATATTTCTCAATCAAATGCAAGGATATAAAATATGGTTAGTGGGAAATACCTTCGAATAAACATGTTAAGATTTGGTTCTCCATCTCATTCTTCTTATACTTCTCATAATTCAATTTGTGGTTGGACTCTTTTAACTTCTTCTTCCTCTTCTTCAATTTGTTTCTTTGATCTCTTGTTTGTGTACGTCTTCGAATGGGTTATTTTGTAGTTGTGTAGTTATGTAAAATCAATGACTAAAGTTTTATGAATCGACGATTAATGGGAGGCGATGAAAATTGAAATCGACGGTTTTTTTCTTTCCGGTGAGAAAATAGAAAAAGGGAAGAAGAAAGGATAAAAATTTTGAAAGTGATTTTGAGTTGATTAAGGTTTAATTTTACAACTGATTTGTTCAGGTTTAATTATTAGAAAAAGATATTTATGTAATTCCAACAATTTAAGGGTAACTTAGTAATTCATCTATCCATTAGACACCCCTTATAAACCACCTTAGGTACCTTTATAATTTTGTATGCCCAGTAAAAATCATGTATGCCTAAAAACAAGGTTATACATTTATTACGTCAGTGGCTTTACTTCTTCCTTGCAGATCACTCTCTCTTTGCGCAAAGGTCTGGTAAGAAAATGATCATACTTCTTGTGTACGTTGTTGACATACTGCTTACAGGAAATTCTGCTTCATATTATGCTGAAATTGTTGATACTTTGAGTGCTAAGTTTCCCGTCAGGAATTTAGGTGATCTCCACTATTTTTGGGTCTAGAAGCAAAGAGGAATGCTTTAGGTATCTTTATGTGTCAAGTTAGATATGCTTTAGACCTTCTGGATAAGACTCGATAGGTTGGTGCTAAATGTTGCTCTACACCTGCTTCTACTTCATCTTAACTCAGTGCCAACGATGGTGAAATTTTGGAGAATCCTACAAAATATAGGTCTCTGGTGGGTGCACTACAGTACCTCACTTGGATGAGACCTGAAATTAGTTTATCTCTCAATCAATTGTGTCAATTTATGCACAAACCAACTACTTTTCATATTGTTGCAACTAAAAGGTTTCTCAGGTATGTCATGGTTTTTTCTTCTCTGAAGACCTTCATCCTATGCAAGGTTATAGTGATGTTGGGTTGGGTCTCCTGATGACAGAAGGTCTACAAATGGTTTCCGCAAATTCTTTGGATGCAATCCCATCTCATGGAGTGCTAAGAGATAATCCACTATCGCAACTTGCCAGATCTAACACTGAACCAGAGTATTGTGCTCTTGCTCAAACTGCTGCAGAAGTGGTGTGGTTGTGTCAGTTATTGCAGGATTTACATATGTTTCTCCCAGTACCACCTACTCTTCACTAAGACAGCATTAGCAACTTATCTCTGGGCCTCTGGCTTCAAATCCTGTGTTTCATTCTTGATTTTCACTTTGTAAGAGAACTGGTCCATGCGAAGTCACTCAATGTTTCTTACATTTATATTATTGATCAGTTGTCCAAATTTTTACAAAGGGATTACATGGTCCACGCTTTTGGATGTTAAAGGACAAGCTGAAAGTTTTCGGTTTCAACAAGCTTCAAACAGTTCAGCTCGAGGAGGGGTAATTGCTGTACACCTGGTTTACAGTCCCTCACTTTCTATTTTTACATCTGTTACTATTTTTATTGCTGTGACTACAACCTTAACTGATTGCGCACGTGTGCTGTGTGTTGGTTCTCCTTTATCTTTTCGTTGTATCCGCAGAGTAGATACACTCCTTTTCCTGCACTGCAAGATGTAATGAGCTCATTTACTTCCGATCAGAAACATTACTTCTGTTATCTCATATTCACGTAATTTATCCAAATTTAACCCAAGGCAGTTTCATAACTATTCCAGTTAGTTGGATACGAGATCAGAGACAGATATCCATGAACCTAATAAGTGAAGGCTTGATCTGCGTGCCACTAGCCTGACAAACCTAAGCTTGAACACTATAGTCCCCATTTACCAGCCCTGAATAATCCACATTGTTTCCAATAAAAGTACTGATAGACCGACTACTAAAATGAATTGGGGGATCCGCCTCTGACAGAGAGGATAATATGCATAAGCTGCTACACCAGAGTGCCCATCTAAGTGGTCGGACCTGGCAAATGTCTTTCCCTGCAAGGAAATGGACTATTACAGCACTTCTGCTTCACCAAATTTGTTTCATCACTGATTAATTAAAAAGACACAAATGCTATCTCTTACAGATTGAAGGAATTAGAGACTTTCAGAGCTGAAAAGGTTCATCTTGTTTCTCTTCTTTTTTAATGGACACAATGTTCATCTAAAGTATCACATTATCATGTGTAGGAAACCAGGTAGAAGTCCCAAAGTTAGAATGAATGCTTTGATTTGATCAGAAATGATGAGTTAATACAACACATAATATTATACAACAATATCTATATATAGAAAGGAGTATTAGAAAATGTTTATCAGGTCATCTGCGCCTTTGATGGGAGAAGCCAGGGGAACCAACAGGCTGTGTAGCTGCTGCTTTGTAACTTCTGCTCGGAGAAACCATTGATCCTCTAAAGGAAGAGTAAGCAGACTTCACAGGTTCCGGAACAGAGTCCAAAGGTATTGACTCCACAAAGCATGCTGTGTTTATTCGAGTCTTCTCAAGCTCGGATTGAAGAAACTCAGAACTACACTGTTGTGCAAGTGCCTGCAGACATACGCTAACAGTCCAATAAGGGGCATAATTTGGAAGGCACTACGTTCAATCTACAAGCTGCATTTGGTAATATCATACAACGTTTTGCTTCTCACTTTGAAGTGGTTTAAATCCAAAATCTTTAAGAGAAAGAAATAAGCCCCAAAGATGCAGAAGTTGAAGGAAGTAGGCATGAGTTAGTGTTTGGGTAACTTCACTTTTTATTAGGGAGGAGTGCACTTCCCTCGTCTCTTTCCTGAACTCAAATCAGTATTACCCCAACCAGCATTGACCGTTGGTTTTTTTAGAAAGTTGTTCACAGCAGATGGATAAAAAATACATCTACAGAGGCCATAAGTTGAAAAGTGGAGGGGATCATTTCAAAATCTGTTGGCCATAATTATTGGATATCCGGAGTTTCCCAACTACTAATGGCCACATGCCGCTCCTTTTAGATATGCGTTGCCTAACTTAAATAGGATAATGCCAATACTTTAGATTCTTAGATGTACGTTCTATTAATATCAGTAGACGATGGGGAAGCATGCAAAGTTACTCGTATTCTCAGTTCCTTGACAGGGTTCGACTAATCCATCCATATTCATGTGGTTTCCATTTCCAGTTCAAAAATTAAAGAGAGAGAAGGGAGACTTACAAGTAGATCATCTGGGGACACAGTCATTCCTTGATGTCTGTCTTCTGCAAGTGCTTCCTCACTCCCACGAGTGGATCGGCGGTTATGACCTGGCTCGGCAGTCTCCGTCACACTTTCCGAAGCCTTCTCAAGCAAAACCCCTTGCAGAGATTTCAGAGACTCACTTGCTTCAGATGTGAAGTAAGGATTCAATATCGTTTCAAAATATTCAAGCTGCAGATAACACAAAATTATTACTTCCCGAGTATTTATACAACTTCCATCCGGGAAAGACAAATTTATGAGCTTCAAAATGCTACAGGCACTCAAAGATGATTCCATAATGCTACAGTGCATTGGCAAGGAATGTTTTCATAAAAACATGTCAAATCGGAAAAAAAATGGTCATCATCATTCCAAGTTTTCCAACAGAAAAAATTTGCAAACAGAGGAATTAACTCTTGCAGCAAGCTATTTGCTGAGAGCATGTTGGCAAATAAGAAATTCCAAGTTTCTTTCAAAAAGGATACTTTTCGCATAATTCGCTGCTGCTCCAGGAAGTAAATGGAGACATCACAAAGTTTTGCAAAAACCACCACTGTAGCTAACAGAAGCATCAGCAACTGCAGACTAGGTTTTTTGTTCAAGGGAAATGATCTAAATTTCTAAACCGTTTTCAACAGTAAGGATTGATCACCTCAAGCATGAGCTGACAGAAACCATTGGCATCCAATGACTTGAGCTCTTTGGCTTTGTTCTCGTGGAAAAGACCAAGAAAAGTATCAATCAAGCCTTCCACAAGGATGCCTAGTGTCTTGTCAAGCAGGGGCTGAGCACCAGCGAAAACCTGAAACCATAAAATACGTAAGTGGTTGAGACAATCCATAAAAAACTTTTCGAATTATCTAATAATTAAGCATTTAAGTCAATGTTGGTAACTTGAAAGATATTGTTAAGAACATTAAGCTCAACAGAACTGCTTAACTCAAGATTAGCACATTTGATAGAGACATAACTTTTTCATACAAATAATTCATATGATTTCCCACATAAAGGGCCAACCGTCTTCAGCGAACAACTATTTTACGAATGAATTTCGGCATAAATTTTTTAAATGGAGAATTTGAGCATTCATTTTCCAATACTTATCAGCAGCTCAAAACACCATCTAGCACAAAAGAGAAGAACACAGGAAATGTACAAAGGTCTCAGAATATGAAAAGGGAGGCCTACCTCTGCATGCACCGCAACAAGGGCATGCAGTAACTCCACAGCAGCATCCCTCACACCCTGTTAAAAATATGTGAGATCACATTTAATTATTTTGAGAACTAGCATTTGGTATATGATAGTAAATTTTTGTATAAAACAAGAAAAAGTGAATAAACTACAGTGGCTTCAGCTCAAAGTAAGAACATTACTTTGACAGCAGGTGCAGCTCCCCATTGAACTCCTCCATCCAGAAGATAGTTTATTGCAGCCGTTCTGATCAAGTTTGCCTGGTAAAATAGGAATAAGGCTGAAAACACACCAAAATGACCTAACCAAAGAAGGAACTTCTTTTTTTCTTTCTTTTCTTGAAAATGAAGAAGGAACATATTTACTTAGATACATTAACATACATCTTCCAAAGTAAGAAATATGGATGCACTTCAAAAGGTAAAGTCAAAGTGAACCATGTGAAATGAGTGCATCTCAATATCAATTTTTAAGTAGTAAAAACTAGTGAGAATATGCTTCGAAACATACTAGTGAGAAACTATGCGAATAGTTCAGAAGCATGAACTGTAGAAACTAAAGAGTAGAACAGAAGCATTTTGTTCGATGTTCCGTAACTAGAATGAAGACTTCTGTCTCAGAACCAAAATGAAGATTTCAAAAAATTAAACATTATGAACCATTATCACACCTACACCAGTGACGGCGGCAAATGCCTAGACTGGTGTCCTCTGAAATTGTCTTCTCATCCTCTTCAACTGTAATCAGATTTTCTAATTCCAAGTTCAACACTAGCTATCTTAATTCATAAGTTACTTATTATGATCAGGAATCTTGTAGGCTGTGTTGTTAACAGTGTATTATCTTGTTTATTACAGCACATTTTATCTTTTACTGAATAAAACCAAGAGATATAAATTAAAGATAGATTGTTTAGTACCTTCGCGAAAGTATACTGAGCAAGGACCTTTTCCTCAAGTCCCAAGAAAGACGACGTCAAATCTTGTACATCACTATCCCCTTCGTCTTTGTCTCTGCAATATCGTGTAAAATCATATGATCAAATACAAATATTACGCCAGTTAAGCTGTAGAACAAGTAACTCCAAGTCTAGAAAGGCCTAACATGGTGTAAAAAATGCAACTGCAACTTTGAACAAATCATTTAAAGTCATTGACGTAATACCTCCTTAAATAAACAGGTCATTTTTCATAAAATTCTTCATTGATTTTAAATAGTAAATTGTCTAAAATTTATATAAGTAACAGATTTATAAAACAATCTACCGAAACCTCAGTAACACCTAACCAGCATTAATGTGTATATAATTATGAATAAAAACTGAGACAGACCAAGCACCCATTATTTACCGAGATAGCCAGATATATTTGTACTTGTTGTACAACTCAGAAGAAAGTTCGTCTTTACAATATCCAATGTTACTCAAAACTATCAACAGCTTTTGATGTGGATCAGTAACAGTGCTACCAGGGTGAAGGCCGCAGGTTCTTCGTTCGGGCTCCACCACAGATCCATCTTGTGAGGGCGAAGTGTCTTTGTTTGATCTACTCTGTGTAAGTTCACTACCAATTTTTTCTAGATGACCTGTAAAGTGCAAGAAAACAAACCAAGCTTTAAAAACAAGATCAAGAAATCTAAAAAAGGAACTGAAGCACAATCTCCAAGTTAAATGCACAAGGTGTTATTCCTCTCACACCTGCAAAATCTAGGAAACAGTTCAAAAATGAAATCCTTATGGATTCCTGAATTTCTTGAAGTTGTACAAATCTGTCATTCGACTTTGCAGCCTCGCTCCTGAGGTTCTGAATCATCCTGCCAAACATATCAAGAACCAATAAGTACAAGGACATCAACGAAATGTCAAAAACCTCAAACAACTCCGTCTTTTAACTTTGTTGTGTTGCTGGGACTTCTAGAGGTCTATATAAAAAATGCAGATATCTTTACAATAAACCCAAAGGTGAATACTAAAATTCAGAATCATAGTATCTGACTGCCAGTAACGAATATGACGCACTGCGTTACTAGAATGCAAAGACATCATATATTATAGTATCTTTGCAAACAGAGTAATTTATCCAACAAGATGCTGCAATTATTAATGAGACAAGAAGAAGAAAGGGGACGGAAATGAACTGCCAGAGCTTCCTGAATCACTGATATACAAGCAGAACCTAAGATGAGCTTATTTGCTTCATCCACTATATTGGACAACAATCACCAAAATATGCCAGCTAAACTTTTTGATAATTGAAGAACAGTCCAAAAGTTGTGCATAACACCAAGACAATTCAGTTTCGGGCGAAGCTAAAAATGAAAAACTGGAATTCTCTATCATGATAATGTTTTAAAGGCACAATGTTGTACCTGCTTCCTAAGTAACAAGGACTATATATTCTTAAAAGTTGCCCGCTGTGTAACCTGTATATTATAGGTACTTACTGAATAGAGTTGACAGCAGAACAGCATAGATATCTTTCAGTAGGTGATAATAGCATATATTGATGTATAAATTGGGGGTTTTGTTATCTTGTGCACCCATGCACAAGCTAAGAGCCAATCATTGCCATTGGAGAATGTAGTCAACAATAAACAATATAATTTTGCATTTGTAGAGAGAGAAATTCAAAGAATCCACTAAATTTTGCATTCTCCAATGCAAATCCAGATTATCTATCCTATTGTTAATTGTTGTTTACATTCTCCAATGCCAATGATTGGCTCTTATCTAGTGCACCCATGCACAAGATAACAAGACCCATTGTATATGGTTGCTTTTATAGTTAAGTTTTTCCTCTAATTATTCATCTCATCATGGTGATCTGGTGCCTTTTTACATCAAAGTGCTTGTGATTCGATGCATTATTCAAAAAAAAAAAAATGCATACTGGAAGTGCAGAATAAATCAAAAATAGTTTATCACAAAATGTTAATTTAGACTCACAAGTTGATCTGGTCCATTGCTGAGATCATCATCGTACGAAATGCTAGAGGCAAGAAAGAAATTGTATATGGTGACTTATTCCTCTCGAGAATGGATACTGGGACCCAGGCTTCATCTTTTGATATTTCCTCCGTTGTTAGTCTCATCCATGAGCATAGCCTAAATATGTAGATCTTTGTGATTTCCGAATAAAGCGTACGCAAAGTCATAACTGCAACATTTAGCAGACCCTAGATTAAAATGAAAGCGAAGAAAAGGAAAGGCTGAGTGCACCTTAAAAGTTTTGATAATACCTGCAGTAGGAGGAGCGGACTCTTTCCCCTCAATAGCTTGGCAAGCTCTAGATATGTCCTTTATGGCATCACTCATGAACGGACACAAAATATTTGCCTCTTCAAGATTGCGAAATGTGCTATGAACCTGATCAGGAACAGCAAAAAATTTCAAACTATTTTCACCTTCCCAACCAATTGTGCTAATATGCCAAAGTAAATATTAGGATCGACAAAGTTGCAAGCCAGATATAAGACGGGATTGAGTAAATTACTTAAACCTACGGCTACCAGCTGGTTGAAATGCATATAGTTCATAAACCTAATAGGAAAGGATAAGCTATTCAACGCTTACATAAACAGTTAAATATGAACATTGCTAGAACAACTCCTAAAAGCAACAATATTCCCATTCAAAGGTGCTACAACATGGACAACATAAAGATCATGATTGACCTTATTTCTCTTAAAGATTCTCTTAAAGAGATGAATCTTATTATTCAAAGTAAAGAAAAAACATAGAAGGAACGTTGGGGGGAAAAAAGAAAAGAAAAACCACCTCCCTGACTATAATCATGATCGTCCGAGTAACCTAGATCTTGACATCTTATGGTTATAATACTCCCTCCGTTTCAGCAGAAGTGTTACTATCACTTTTGCTGAAACGGAGGTAGTAGTACCTTTTTGTGCTGTCACATTCAACTCTATCTAGGACACTATTTGCATCAGCGCAAAGAGGAAAGATAAGAATAATAGAGAACTGCTAGCCAGCAGCTCCTTAAGGGAGATACACAGCGCAACCCCCATTTTATTTGCTGATTGTGGAACACTGGAACCAAACTGCCCAACTGACCACGTGCTAGGGTCACATCTCTCGACTGAGAGGTTGCACGGTGCAACTCCTTTAGAAGCTGCCTGCTAGCACTACCCACAAAACAAAACAAAACAAAAAAATGGCTTCACAAAGAATAGAAACTCTTACAAAGCAATCACAACACTTAGAAGTTAGAACACATACTTCCTCATTAGCCCAAGCTGCATAAACACTTAGCCGTATAACTGGTGATAACTACCGTAGTTGACTTTCTACCGACCGGAATACAACTTAAAAAGAAGAACAACTAAACTAGCTACAACGGTCTACTGAATCCCCAATATAGCACAAGAAATAACTCAAGATACAAGTATGAAGGTCATGATAGATGCCTCATTCTTAAGGTATCCAAACATTGTTTTTCCATGCAATGTCTACCCACGATCTCAAGCAAACAATATCTTATGGAACAAATTTACTCATACGATATTTGAAGTGGCAAATTCTTTTGTATAAAGAATGCAAGATAGGATGTTCACCTTGACTTCGTATGCAGATATAGTACCGCGAATCATTCCAGCGACTTCATCAAGAGAATGACTTGAGTACTTGACATCACCACCTTTATCTTCAATCTTACCCATCGATGGCTTAGCATTGCTCTCAGTAGCAACTTGAGAAGACTGCACAAAACAAATTTACCCGCACGACAAGACTTGTGATTTTACATTCTAAATGAGGAAAACAACCAAAGCTTGCAAAAACCTTTAATATGCAAACAACAAATTCAGACAGTTATAGACATAAAAATTCTAAGACTAATTAGCTAATGACTTCTTTTTCTTTTTCTTTTTATTCTTCTTCTTTTTTTTGGGCTTAAATAGCAATTGGATATACTATCCAAGATTTTCCTACTCCAGGCATCTTGCAGGGTTTTTTGCTATGTATATATCATATTTACCATTAAGCCACTAACCCGTGACAAGGTTGATTACTCGGGAGATCTTTATTTACTCAGAGGATAAAGTACATGTCAATACGTACAATGGTACAAGCAAGATAAAGATCACACAATATCTTTAAGGCAGAACAAGACTGTACTGCACAGTATAAATCATTGATAAGGTGGCCGACTCCCAAAAGAAAATCACATTTGGACATACAATGAAACATTAGAGGAAGAGGTATGAAAGGTGAGAGCACTTGCAATCTCAAGTACGTGTGTGCAGATATGAACTTACTTGCTTTATAATGAAAATTAAAGCATTGCTAGAAATGTTGAAGAGTCGAAGTGTACCACATACCTTGGCAAATTTTCCACTAAACACTGAGAGTGCTGTTTTCCAGAACGCCGGTATATGATGGATAAGCACGGAAGTTAACCTACGAATATACCTTCCCTTGAGAGCATCCACTTCCTCACTAGGTAAATCTATTGGCTGTGAATCTGCTTGCAAATTGGTGTCTCCAAGAAGGGAATCTGACTGAGTAGGATCATATAACAAGTATTAGGTGCAACTAGGATAAGCTATAAACTGATCCAGTGATTAACTTTTTCCTAATAAAACGAACACGGTTCACTTGATTGTTTCACATACAGAACTGTTAGACTCTTGCTGGATTTGCCTCCATCTTGCATCGGACAGGGCTTTCTCATGGATCTTGTTTTGCAAAGCTTGCACCCTTGCTTCATGATTTAACGTGCATCTTTCAAGTAACCCCCGGATCCTATTATTCTGCTCATATTAAGTATATTCAAAGACAACAATGAATTACGAGCCATAGATAAGAACGAAACAATACCAAGCAGATTCCCTAAGCGAGGATAAATTACAATTATTTCATTCACGAAGCTAATCGAAGCACCGTTTCAACATCTCAAAATAAAGTACTAACCTGAATATTAAGATAATGCCACACAGGGTCTGACTCAGGTTCCAACTCCAACAACAGTCTTACAATGTTCTCAAGCTACAGGTAAACCAACAATACAAGATAAATACCATATGCAGAAAGGACTGAATTAAGCCATGAGTAGCTGGTAATCAACTTTATATTATGAACTCTGACCAAAGAATGCCATTTGATGTGTTTTCCTTGCCGATGCATACTGATACTCAGCCATAGAAGTTATAGAAAATCCTACTGTTTACCAACTACGGATTAACAAACGTTTGCTTAAAAATTCATTAATGTAACACGTTTACAAATTAAAGAGTCTGGATCAACCATCGAACGTAGATATAGTCCCCATGAAACGTTTGGAAGGAAAGAACTAAATACACTAAAACAATCATATCAGCATGTGGCTATCCAACAGGAAATCTGATCCAAATATACTATGAACAAACCCAGAATTCCAGTTCGTATCTTGGCAACTTAGCGCCCAATTAAGTTGTTCCAAAAAGAAAAAATTCATCAGCAAATGATAAGAAAGATGACCCACATGCATTGTTTGATTTTAGAAGAAAAAATGCTCCACATGCTACAGTAAAATCTCTATATAAGAATAGCCTTGGGACCAAATAAAAATATTCTTATAGAGAGGTATTTGTATATGGAGGTAATTTCTACAAAGATTAAACCAAGTTGGAACCAGAATTTTTTATTCATATATAGAGTTTATTCCTTTATAAGGTATTTTTATATGGAGGTTTTACTGTATTTCAGTGTTTGAACTAATTATGCAATTATGAAAGAAAATAAAACGCATTGCCGAGAAATAAGAATAAAATGTTACTTCTGCTAGGTCTATTTCTGGATCTTCCATCGACTTATAAAGCATGCCTTTAAACCCATGAATCACTTTTTCGACTTCTTCAAGAACACGTTTCAGTATTCCAACCTGCAAGTGTATAGTACATTATCAGAGCCACATTTTATAAAGTTCACATAAACAAAATGAACAAAATATGTTTTCTTAATGCCTGAGTTCAAAATTAGGTAATCCCCACTGCAGATTCCAAAGAGATGAACCTTATAGATATTAGAAAACACCATCGTTCTGATGATTTGTTAGATTTAAATAACCTGAAAATTCTGTCCCATGGCAACCACACCGGTATGTGTTTCTCTTAATTACTTTACTATGTAAAATGAATCATAAATAAAATAAAAAGGAAAACAAAACAGGAGGCAAATACTCAGAGAAACAAATAAATGGGAGAGACAATCTTGATTCTTAGATAACAAGTGAAAATTTTGTTTCTAAAAGATTGATTAGGGAGACAGACAAGGCCAATGCGGAAAATCGCTATTTTGCCACTGTTAGCACGCAAAATTAACTAAAACCCATACTCAAAAAATAAGGAGAGACAATCTAAAGAACATGATTCTAGATGTCAAGTAAAATTCTCGTTTCTACAAGATTGATTAGAAGGCAGGCAATATAAATACAGAGAATCGCTACTTTGGAACTGTTTGCCCGCAAAATTAACTTAACCCAGACCAAACGGTGTCAAAAGTATAAGAGAATTGCTCAAGGAACTAGAGAAGAATATTATTTACATGAGAAGGCAGAACTATCGACTTTGCTTTCATGTATTCCCTGACGGCCAAGTCATATTCACCCTTACTGATACTCCCGCGAATCGAGCTAGGCAAGTTAAATAGTGTTCTGAACCTCTGGAGCATACCTTGAACGGACCTGATTTTCTCAGCTTGAACCTGTATTGATGTTGGCAATGAAAGAAAAAAGTCACAACGGTGCAACTAGGTAGCTGATAAGTCCATATTCAACAGTAGACTTGTCTCACCTGCCTCTCAAACAGAGGTTCAAAAGCACGATTTGCTAATGAACTAACACTTTGTATACTACTATATAGATGTGCAGTTCCAGCGCCTTCAGGATCTTCTTCAATTCGCTTCAACTTCGATTCAATATCTATTCACAGGCTTACAATCATAAAAAACCAGAAGAGAAAGCACAAAGAATTTACTAATTAATAAAGAAAACGACTTGCACTTACTTTCACCCTGTAAATTCTATCTATGCTGATTCACAATAAAACATTCACTTGTAGGTTGATTCTAGACGAATTCCAGATGAACGTTTTACGACCCAGTTAAGGGAGGTAATATCATGCAGGACTCAGATTCCCCT
This sequence comes from Papaver californicum, assembly GCA_023531435.1. Classification (NCBI taxonomy): domain Eukaryota; kingdom Viridiplantae; phylum Streptophyta; class Magnoliopsida; order Ranunculales; family Papaveraceae; genus Papaver; species Papaver californicum. Next base: position 8,425,505 of record JAJJMC010014687.1, read on the forward strand.
TTTTCGCATCTAGTGTGCTAGGTTTCAAGGGGTTCCTCCTACTATCTGTAGTCTCCACTTTCCAATAAGCTTAACTAACACATCAATTTTTATTAGTGGCTTGGTTGAAGTCTCATGAACATAAATCAATCAAGCACTCACAAAAGATACAACATTTACCAAATTAAACCTCCTTGAGAAAGACAAATCTTCACATGTTTGAAGATGTCATATAGGATACTTAGCCGCTTAGTTTCATGTTGTTTATTTCCTTTAAAGTCAAACTATTACTTTGTTTTGCCGACTCAAATTGGTATTCTGGGGGAACTCTTTTCTACAATTTCTGTGCCCTCTCTTTTGCTAGTCTGAAGAAGTTCCCTCTAACTGCAACTCACAGCTTAATAATCAGTTTATTTCCATGTTACAGTGGCCCAAACAACTTGGATGAAGCAAGATGAGTATAGAAGGCAGATCATCAACGAGGCCAGTGTTGAGTACACACATTGAAGGTGGTACAGCTCATCATATTATAGTTTCTCCTTTCACCATGAAAGGAGAAACCAACTTAATATGAAATTACTGGACTTATTAGGTGTAAAAAAAACTTTCCTAAGGTCTCTAAGGAACTTGTATAGTACTGATGTCTATTCCGCACAGTGATCTTAGATTTAAGTAAAATAGGTGAAGCCAAAGCACAGTATCGCTAATCGCAACAAGGATTAGAGCAGAGAGAAATCAAATGACATAAAAGGCATAAATAACATACCATCAATTGTAGTTTTGCAAGAAACAAAGCAATCAAAATTTTCTTTGACCAATTGTTTCTTTTGCTGAGTCCTTCCTTTCAGGTCAGTCTTTAAAGCAAGGGCACCAGCTTCTAAATCTGCTGCACAAGTATTTTGATGTATACGGGCTAGAAATAGTTTTGCATCAAACTTCTCAGAAACATACATCAACTTCTCTGCAATGAAACAAATTAAACAGATATCAAATCTTTTGTACCCTCCTTTTTTTATCAATATATCCTTTCTTTGCTGATCAAAAAAAGAAAGTACCATCTTTAACGAGGTCTCACGAGTTCAAAAAATTTATTCAGTTTACTGATGATTTAAAAAGTTTGATTTGTCGGACTGTTTATTTTGGTTCAGTTACCAGAACGAGATAGTCTAATGTGCAACTAGATTAATTAAGAGCTAGATTTTACGTACCAATTTCAAATTGTCTGAATATCTCAAATATTTCCTTGATTAGTGGTAATGAACACTCTAGATTGAGTCGCTATCTTTATATTATTCATGTAATGTTCAGAATGTTTCAAACTGTCGTAATATCTCAAATGCTACAGCTAACACAAAAGGTTTATGCATCTGATTCTTAACCAGGCTTGTATCCAGATCTTCTCTAAATACCTAAGATTCCTCCTCTTCAGTTAATAAAGAACTATCATACATTGCTTACAACAAATGATTGATTGGGCGTGCTCAAATACCAGAGTTTTGTAGAAATTGAAGCTACCGTTTAAGGTGTGGAGGTAGAAAGAGCTTGTCACCAATTAGGAAGGCTCTAGTGGAATTTAGAATTAAATATAGCATTTGATGATTGTTCTTCAGATATAAACCTTTCATGAACATACTAGATTTTTATGATTATTGAACATCTGATTTGCATACCATCTTAAGAGTGAAGCAACTAACCCAACAAACAGAATCAACAAAAACCTAAGCTAAACATCAACATAAATGCAAGAAAAAAGGCATTTATCAATTTTCAAAGAAAATGTTGTCGACAATTTTAGATATGAGTTTTATTTATTTGGTCAAGGGACCGTCATTAGCGATACAATAAAAAGAGTTAATCATCGAACAGTTGCAAAGAAAATACAAAAACTGGCATACATTTTTCACTGATAAAATACTAAATGAATCAAGATGTAATACCACGGAGATTACTGTCTAGATAATCTTTATCAAGCTTGGACGGGGAGCTCTCTGAAGTTTCTGTGATCAGCCTCAACGACTTATTGTCTATTATCCTGTCAACATATTAACAGAGTGAGGTAGCAGGAGGCATGAGAGACTTAAGAAGTAAAAACCTAAATGGCATAACAAAATTGCAGCAGCCTCTATCAGGGTAAGCCAGCAGACCACATATCTCAATGTACAAAATAAACCTACAAGCCTATAAACTCTAACTCAGCAGCATCAACATTCCACGATTTCAATGAAACAAAAGGTTATATGCAAGTTGGATCCCGAATATAACCAGGTAACGGTAATGTGCAATTGTGTCGCCCGATCTGGTTATCCATTAATAATCGTAAAAGCTTCGAGCCATGTACTAACTCCCCAATAGGAGGCTTAAGAAACAAATGAACTCATACTTACACAAAATTCAAACTGATTTAGCAATGGGATATAATATATAACTGTGTAGAAAAAAGACTGAAGCTCAAATTTCATAATCAAATACACAACCTAGTCCTAGGAGTCTAGGATTTCCATGGAATACCCCCTCTTACTAGTTACTACATAGAGTCAAAGATACATAAAGAAGTCCAAATCATTCCACAGGAACAAGACAGTCAAATTCAAGGGAAAACCGTAAACCAGTATATCATTGCATGTTCATGCCTTATAAAATCTACTGAAACCTTAAAAGTTTGTTTTAAAATGCTTCAGGCACAATATGCTAAATAGGCGTTAAAGGTATTGCACTCAAATCAACCATAAATCTATAATACTGGTTTTTGGACCTCCTTTTATATGCTTATATGTTATATTACATTAACTGCAGAAATTACAACAAATGACCGGGGCAAATTTCTTGAAGGACTAACAAAAAATGGGAACAGTAATAGAAACTTGCAAGTGTCATCTATGATTAGAATAAGATAAATTTAGTACTTGGTAGACTACACAAACTTAAAGACCACCATATAGCATCCCTGTTATGAACATTAGAAACAAACGCAAGCATTTATGGCAACATAAAGATAAAAAAAAAAAAAAAACTTTCACCCTAGTCCAAGGGGATCTACGCATTCCATTCCTCGAGGAAAGGACTGCAAATTTGTAAATCCGATTCGACCCCGTGCAGCTTTTGGCGCCACAGGAGGAACTGGAACTGCTCTAGTCTCCCTCATTTCACGAACTCTGCGTGCAAGCTGCAAATGGAAGCATAACAACATTGAGCACAAACAAGATAGCAGTTATAGACAATAAATGAAAAATATTTGCAGCTTCGCCAACAAATTTTATAAAGATCACACATTATGTTAGGCGAATTAAAAATCCAGCAATTATGTGAACCACTCGTTTTTGCCTCCACAAGTGCCAGACAACATTGGCAGTGTTAACTTGCATGGACAAGGCAAAGGGTATATAACAACTAAACAAGGACACTCCACCTAGCAGATAGAAATCCTTACATGATTTTTTATTGCACTAAGTTATTCTTCGAGTGAAACCAGACACCTCGCAGATTAAAGCAAATCAAATCCCATCCATTTCAGGCTAACAATTTTCATTAGCATTCGATACGGATTATGAAAAGATAAGGACTTTGGGTCATCAAACATAATAAAAGAACTATTAAAGTCTTTGGAAACCCAAAACTCTCTATTTAAAACTACCGTACAAAACTAACACACTCTGTACACTGGAGAAATAAACTCATACAAAACACCACTGATACTAGTTCAGCTACCATGGACAATTTGGTATAGCCATTTCTGCTTACAGAAGTAATTTTCTGCATACTCTATAGTGAATGGAAAGAAAATACCCCCAATGTTGTCTGGCATTTGAACAGCATAACCTCAATATACGTAACATCAAGTGTTTCACTCTTGGGTTGCTATTAAGTATTACCAGCTCATTTTGAGAGAATTATCTCTAAGTTATCACTGTAATGGCTTTTTAAACAATCCAGATATCTTCCAATGCCATCAGTAAACGAAAACAAAACCGGCTAAGCCAAGTACCAATACCATGACCTAAATACAAAACCAATTTCCCCAAATACAAACTCATCCGGTACAACACTATCACATTCTAAAAGCAAAGTTGTCAATTTCGCAGCGCCCAAGTTTCTGGACACAATTTAACTAACTTCCCAATACGAAAAGCATCACAACCTAAATACCACAATTCAGACCTAAATTCCATAATTCAGACCTAAAATTAACTATTCAATTCAACTACAAATAAGACAAGTATCATAATTCAGACCTAAATCCCACAGTTTGGACCTAAAGTTCGCATTTCAGACCTATGTTCCACAATTCAGACCTAAATTTCACAATAAGGTTCCACTAAGATGAACTTAAGACTTAACACTATTCATTCAACAGAAAAATCAACCAAAAATCAGAAACTCGAAATTCTAAATTACCTCAGCTTCATCCACACGTTTCCAACAATTAGCTTCTTTCCCATCCCAATTTCGATCAGTAACATCATCTCTACCACTACTACCACCACTTCTTCCACGATTCTTAGAAACATTAGCAGGATCTTTAGAGTTATTATCTTCATCACCAGAAGATATACTAAGTAATTCAACCTCAGAATCATCATCATCAACATCTATACTTTGTCTACTTTGATGATGATTAGACATTCTACTATTACCATTAGGGTTATTGTTTTTTCTAGTTTGTGATGATGGTTTTTGAACAAGATTAACAACTGGTTTCTTTGATGATGAAGATGAAGAAGAATTTCTTGATTGTTTATGATAATTAGTATCTCTTTGTGATTGTTCTTTTAATGCCATTTGTAATAGCTCGTCTTCATCTAGATCTTCACTATCTGTCGACATTTTTGGTTTTCTTTCTCAAACTCTTTTTTCTTCTTCTTTGATTTTTTTTTTTTTTGTTGGTTTTTGTTTTCTTCTCAGATCTGTTGAATGATTTTGGAGAGAGAAGGAATGAGAAAGAGAAATGAAACTGTAGGCAGGCTGGGTTAGTGTGGTACCGGAACGAGGATACACCGATACAGGTGATTCTATATGATATTCTATTAACGCGGGTAATTCAACGTTATCCGACTTCATGACTTCCTTCCATGCCACGTGATAAAGCCTTTCAGCCCGATAGTATGTTGCTGGATCGGCTAACCCTTGCCGGGATTTCCAGATCAGTTTGGGTCTTTTGGGTGTCCGTAGGTGATCCGATCGTCCACTACTATGGCAATTCAGCTTGGATCGGGACTCTGGATGTTATTGAATCAGATGGGACTAATTTGGATCCGATATACTCTCTTTTATTTTCTCTGCTTTTTTTGTTTCTTTCTATGAGAACCTTCACTATTTTCCTTTCTTTTGATACAATTTTGACATGTACATTAATTAGAATTAAGTAATGATATATAGTGAGGTAGTCAAATGATAATTTGATGGATTTTATAGAGAGTTCTTAAATCTATTATTAATTAATAAAGATTCTACGAATGTATCATAATCTCCCTTGTTAGTGGATAAAAACTTTTTTAAGTCTTTTTAATAAAATTTCATTTCTTAATAGTCACTCAAGCACCCTTGTTATTGGATTTATATTTATAAGTCATGGATTTGTAGATTTTAGAGGCTTTGAAGGACTTTTGTAAGAAAATAGGCATGAAAAAAATATCTCCTAAATAGATGAGTTTTTTGAGACTTTAAAATTTGGGATATTTTCTCATAAGCATCAAATTCACATACAAATCTTTTTTTTATTTATTTTACAATGGTTTAGCATCCAGACTCTAGTTGTTTTACATTCATTGTACACGTATTCTCTTTCATTTGTGTTGTGTAATAGTACTTTGGTATACACTTTTTATATAGAATCTTGCACATATGTTTCCAAATGAACCAATCAATAGTGGTTGTTATCTCAGCTCTACCTTCATGATTTTAATCAAAGTTCTTTCTGAACCATTTTTGGATTGATATGTTCTGAAGAAAAGTATTCACGTGATTAAAATCTAAACCAACCAAACGGATGTAGCAAAAGAACATTTTAAAAATAAATAGAAAGGTTCTCCTCGTGTTGACTTTTGAAAACGAAACAACGTGGAGAAATCGTGTAAGTAAAATTTTCAATAGTGTTGTTGAGAGGTAACGTATTTGAGTACAACTTTCAAGTTGTTGAAGCTAGCGAGGTCAGGAGGGGACGAGAGGACTACTCTTATTGCTTCCAATGGGGACGAGTGATATTAACTATCCGGTTGTTGAAGTGAGATATGAAAGGGAGAAAGTGTGGTGATAAAGACTCTTTCGCTCCTGCTTTTAGCTATTTACTATGGAATTCGTGCACGAAACTAAAGATAAGTGTATAAAAAGGGGCCTACCGAGGGCATGGAATCATTCATTTGTCGATCAGAATATATCCATTTTTCTGAATTTTGCTGGTGTGGGACGAGCTTCGCTCCCCCTCATTATTTCATTGCTCAATCACTCATTCAATTCGTCCACTTGGACTGAAATGAAAGAATTCATTCTCAATCGAAGCATACCGAAGGCGCCATCTCGTTAGGGATATTGTTGTTGACTAAAGACCTACTTTTTTTTATTAGATGCTAGCAAATCACCAGATCGCAGGAAGATTGACAAGTTTCAGGCTTAGAAGAATAGTTGAACTCTGGGTATACAGTCCAGACTCCAAATTTCGATCGCCTCTTAATAAGGGATTAAATTTTTATTTCCCCCAAACTAAACTAAAGTCTTCTGGAGATGCATATAAAGACTAATACACCTAATTTATGGTCAACACTTTGTAGTGCAACCACTTTGATTCCTCATTATTTGAATTAAGACATGGTAAAAACATAATTTTATTTCTTACTTCAGACCCAAAGTAAACATTTATAATACCACTTATTCATTCTCCGGTATCATTAAGAAAGTCAGAGATTTTAGAAAGTGTTTTACCCTTAATCTCTACTGGATTTATGGGAAATTCAAAGCAGAGTTCCATTTATCAATCCAAATATCAATTAGAATTGGGGATTTAACACCAAATGCAGTTGCTCATCGGGATTTCTAACCTCTTTCGAATGCTTGCCCAAACCAAGAGATTTGGATTATCTAAACTTGACAAGAGGGTTTGAGTAATAAAAAAAATTCAATTTCAAAACTTGAACCTCACAAAGATTATGGATTAGATATAACTCTCCATGAAAGTTCAGTCAATGAATGAATGTTAAAAAACCTAGGATTTCTAGTACCAAGACCCCTTTGAGACTTTGGTGTGAAAATCCTATTTTTGGTGTCATTTTTGCGCCATTAGAAGTTCCTTTGTAGTTTGTCCATTTTTATAAGAATCTTAATTAAAAGTTTAAAACAGATTATTTAATAAGTATAAAAGGCAAATGTAACAGAATTTATAAGGATAATTCTCCGGCTTGAGACAAAAATTTAACCTTCCAACCTTTAAGCCTATAGGTTTTTTCAAGCAAAGATTCAAAATCTAAGAACTTGCTTGCATTGAGAACAATGGATACCCAAGTATGTCTTCTACATGTCATGCAGAGGAGGGGCACCCTCCTGTAGTGGATGAGGTAGGATATATACCAATCACTAACTGGAGAAAGTGGATGAAAAATGTCCGACTTCCGTGAATGCCAAGTGCTAGCAAATTCCTTCCAGTATGTGGATGCGCTATAATAACTACAACAACAAGGATATTAAATGACTAGAGGGTCTGCTCCTACAATGGATGAGTTATTAAATGACTAGAGGGTTTGCTCAATTTTAGGTACGAAAAAAATAATGGACGCAAAGAACCACGAAGGTCTCAAATGAAAATAAAATATATATATATCACAACACCCGAAAACATGAACGCTATACGAAAACAGATAAGAAAACAAAGGAAAGCACCAGATAATTATTCACTAAAAGACGATAAACCGCCAAGCAAACATCGTACAAAAAATAATAGTTACAAAAGCCCCAAAGGTTCAAATACAAAGACTAATACTCCCTCCGTCCCACTTTTTTCGTATGCGCTACAAATGTCAAAATATTAAGGAGACTATATGATTTTCCTAAACTACCCTTAATTAAATGTCATATTATTTACCAATTTTATTTTTAAGAATTAAAGAAAGATATCAGTCACCTTTGCTTCCTATCTAATCATATATTATTTATAATTTTAAAATTTGGACCCATTGATAATGAATTTATAATTAAAAAAGGGTATCCTTGACAGTTTATTGAGAAGTACGACTGTAAACAGAAGATGGATAGTATTTTAGGAATGAAAAAATAGTATTAAGGACGGAATTAGAGTATATGACTAGAAGACACGACCAGTACTACGAAGGAATTGACGGTACAAGTCCTGAGCTTCAGCATCCACACTCAACGCTCACGGGCCTTAAGATACTTCATAAACTTCCTACAGAAATCAACATAGGCATAATCCAAACTCTTTCGGGGACGAGATACAACAAACTACCAGATAATTGTAATGACGTGAGCACACGTCATAGCATAATCATCCCCGGCAGACCACCAACGCTTGCGAGTTATGTCCTCACGATGATTCACCGTTTCGCCAGCAAGCCTCAGAGTCTCAACTTTTTCTTCAATGACAACCAGCCGAAGACGAGTGGTATGACAATAGAAACTTCGCCAGACACCTATATAAGCATGGAAAATAAGATTTAAGGAAACAACGTTACCAGGGAAAAAGACGAAGAAAACCAAATCGGCGCTCTATAAATTTCCACCGACCTTTCATCCAAGGATTGGGAGCGAACGGGTCGGTCGCAACATGCACCAAAAAGAGAATAATAAGGAAGCGGAGTGCAACCAATGGACTTAATCCCACTTATTGATCATCTATAACATTAGAGAAATATTCTTTAAAACACTTTCTACCTTCAATAGCTCGTATTTCTTTTGTAACAAAAAATGGAGAAGGGTGAATCAGGAACGTCGATCAGCATGTTAACATTTAAACAAATATGGAAAAACACAATGAATGCTCAAAATAGTCGAATGAAAAAAACCTACTAGAGGGAAAAATATCACAAGAACCAATCATCGTCAAAGCAGCAGCAAAGAAAACAGGAAAAACAATGATAAAAAACAACAACAACAGCAAATGAATGAAGAAAACCCCACACAAACGGATCATTAATTTATAAAGAACATAATAAAATATTAAAAATACTAGTATACCCCTCTACATAAAAAACAATAGAAACAAATGACAACAAGGGACACTCTAAAAGCGAACCGGCATGAAGACCAGAAGACACAACCCAGTGGGAAAAGATGAAAATTTGACTTTTTAGAAAATATTAGAACACCCCCGCCAAAAACATGTGCTTCATGTAAAGTTTTTAGTCCTTTAGACGGAGGACGACAACAAATATCTCTTCTCTACTGCCATCATCTTCTCTGCAACCAAAGATCATACTTACTGCAAGTCTTTATTTTACTCTAGTTAGGAATATTAGTGATATATACGCTCAACAAGCTTAAATATTTTACGTGATATATAATTATCTAGCACATAATGTAATTTAAGTAGTCATATTTGAGTTTTAATATTTTTTGATGAAAATTGATTTCATTAAGGATTTTTTCTTTGATATGGATTTTGTTTATCATAGCTTCAACTTGCTTCTTATATGATTAAGGAACATAAAAACCTTCAATTTCGAATCGAATCGCAGACTCAAAAAGTGAAATCATAATTCATAATAAAAAATAATTTATTGGTATGATCCATATCATTTTGAAATTTTTGGATCGACTCGTACGGTTCGACTCACGAATCATAAGATTCTAAAATCTATGGGTCGGTTAAATAAAAGATAGAGATAAAAAGGATGGAAACAGAGGAGCATAAACTTTTTAGAAGTGCAAATTTAAATAACCACTCCATTTCTTTTTCTTTTTTTCTTCTTCTTGTACACGATTTGATGAAAACCCTAGCACATTTATAGTCAACACTCGAATAATAGTAAGGGACAACTCATTAGGATAATTACACCCTACTACTAAGCCATATGCACCCCAAACATCAAATTTAGCAAAGATATGTATACCCCAAAATGCACATTTGTTACACCCAACCTTTATGGGTCGGGTTCGGTCGTAAGCCCGTTTCCAAATTACAGGATATTACAGTTATTCTCTTGTTTTAGCTTTTAGATTATGCAATGTAAATAATTGAAACAAGCTAATGTTGTTATTTAGTTTTATTACTTGAATTGTCTCTTAAACTCTATGAACTTTATGGTTTTAGATTAACTACAATGAATGTTATATACTCATGAAATAAAATATTACGCATATAAATTTTACATTGTTATAAATATTGTTAAATCCTAAGCAAATTACTAAATTCTTAATTTTAAGTCTAACTAATTTTCGTAGGAATCACAGTTACACTTAGAATGTGCAACAAGCCTTTGAAACCCATGTGATCCTAGTGGACGAGTTTAGTTTTGTGAGGTTTACAAAAGATGTACCCAAACATTCTAGACCAGAAGTTTTCTTAATCTTCGGCCCTATCTTGTGGTGAATCGCGGAGTGTAAGTTTCGGGTCAATCTCAAGAATAGCCTATTTAATGATAAGGCAACATTTATAAAATTTAAATTTTTTGTTGGTATTCCGACAATAATAACGTCTTCCACGTTCCTCTGCACAAAACAAACAAGAACTTATTTAATGATTAAATTGAAAAATATTTAAAGATATTCAAAGCAAATGAAAAGAACTTACAATGATTTCAACTTTCATTCAAAGAACTCTGGTTATATAAAATTGTTTTTGGATACGTACGTAGAGTCTTACTGCCTTTTTAATAACAACAACCCTATTTTGTATAACTGGTCTTGTTTTTTGATGAACATTCAAAAACTCACAAACATAATAGTTATCCACCTGCTCCCAAAAGTTGACATCTAGAACTAGGTGGTGTAGAACATCAGGTTGAAGTGCACTATTGACCCAAGCTATGGTGATTGTTATATCTTCTTCTACATAATACAAAGCCACACTTACGTAAGAGCAGATGCAAAGATATATTGAGAGGAGATACAAAGGATAAATGTATGATTATGGTGTGTGTTGTATGGTGGAGAGAAATTCAATTCAATTTATATGAAAAAAAATTTAGAGTAGTTGTTACGAAATAGTCTTCATATTGTATGATTCAATGAGATGTGACAAATTTTAAAATTGAATGTTAAGAGAATTAAAATTGAATTCAAATTATTGGAGTTTGAGTTGTCCCGGGAGAGAAAATATAGCTGTTGTGTTGTATGATTCAATAAATACAAAAACAACAACTAGATTACAAGTTCATTTAAACAAATACATTAAGAACTAACCTATTTAGAAATTATTAAACTTATGCAATTTATTGATTCTTAATTCTAAGCCTAACTCACTTTCATATGAATCACGGTTGCACTTAGCATGTGCAACAAGCCTTTAAACCCCCTGGTGAACCTAGTGGACAAATTTAATCTCGTGAGGGTTTACAAAAGATGTACCCACAAAAGCAAGACCAGCGTTGTCTTAATTTTCTCATCCATCTTCAGGAGGATCGCTGGGTGTAACTTCCGGGTTAAACTCTCAAAAATTATCCTTAAAGATTAGGTAGCATTCATAAAATTTAAATTCTCTATTGGTATACGAAAAAAATATGTGTTTTAACCTTTCGACTTGCATAAAACATACATAGATAGTTTAGTGTTTAATTGAAAGAATAATATTTTAAGAAATGTAAGTAATGAAAAGCACTTACAGTTCTTTCGTCTGTCATTTAAGGACAACTGTAACCATAATCCTTCTTTGTGATTGTACGTACTTTTTAATGAGTGCAACCCTAGTTTGTATAACTTGGTTACTTCTTCGATGACCATTCATAAAATATTATACAAAATTATTGTGCATAGCCCCCAAACGTTGATAGCTAGGAGTCGGTGTTGTACTACACTAGGCAGAAATACGACATTCACATATGCTCTGGTGATTGATATATTTTCTTCTACAAAATACGAAGCCATAAGTATAAAGATATTCTCTGATACCTTGAGAGGAGATGAAAAAGTATTTTTAGAGGAGATCTCAATGATGAATGTTATGATTTTGGCGCGTGTTGTTTGGAGGAGCACAACTCAATTTATATGAATTTGTCTTACAAAGTAGCCATTGGAAAATAGTCGTTGGAGTGGCGTTGTATGATTGAATGATATTAAAAATAATCAAAATTGAATATGTTAAGAAAATCTAAATAGAACTTATTGTAATTTAAGTTGTAAATAGACAGGAAATATAGCCATTGGTATTACTAAAAAAAATTAAACAACAATTAGATTACGAGTTCATTTAAATAAAAACATAAAACAATTACAAGTTCAATTAGATAAAAATATTAAAATTTAACCTCAACAACTTAAACTAAAAACTTATAATTAGTACACATTGTAATTCCATAGTGAGGAGGTTGGTTGTTACTGGTAGAAATGGTTTTTGTGGTGGTAGTAGAGGAATTTCACCTCCAACCATCCTTCAAATAGATTATTATTTCATTTGATAGTATATTCTTGCAGTTGGGGTCAAAGTTGAGAGATCCTTTTCCAATATACATGTTTCCTCCATCTCGGCACTGAGACGAATGTGCTCGCTATGTCGTTAACAAATCATTATTTATTTTGTGTTGTTGGAGTTGATGAGGTTCTTCCACAATTCGTGTTTTTCTAACATATTCAATAAGTTTAGAACCTGCATCACTAATGAGGGATTCTTACGATGTTGGTGTAGGGGGTATGCTTGATTGAGAGACTCTTTTCTTGGTTGCGGTCTTTTTAATTTGAGCTTTTAACTTGCGTTTATCGGTCAATGTTGGGGTACTTCCACCACCAAACAAAGATCTACCATGTGTATATTGCTAGTAGTAGTTTGATAAACTTATGGAATAGGGACAACATAAGCGATGTTAAAAGATTTTGGAACTTGATTTGTAAATGGAGTTTGAGGGGGGTAGCCTGATGATAAATTTTGGGAATTATTAGGAAATCGACTTGCAAAATGATTTTGGGTATTAGGGGAATTGGGTTTCCAAAAGAAAAACAAATTCATCTTCCTCCATATCCACGTCTTTATTTTATCCTCTATTATATTTTCAATGTCTTGAAGTAACACATATTTGAATCGCACTTGAAAGCTTTGGCGTAAATTAATGTAAACGGAGTATCAGTTGATAGAAAGAGAAACACATACAAAAACTCTAAAACAAATATTGTGAACAAGTTTAGATAATTTACCCGATTATTATAATCCAAGGTGGGATTATTTTTGTTAACATTTGAAATACATCTAACAAATTTATACACTTCAACCTTGATAATGCTAAATCTACTTCGAACTCCACTATCAACATGATTGATAGGAATTCCACCACAAGCTTCTACAAATTTTACAAGTACTTCTTTCCAAAATAAATTTGTACCCTTCATATACTTTCCTTATTTCTCTACAACACAATATGAAATAACAAGATGAATATCTTATGGACGAGTGTATTTCTTTCTTGGAATTTTTTCCGCCAATATTGTCTACAAAATAGAGGAAGAAGAAAATGCAAAAGCAAAGTTCTTCAAAATATGATTTGAGGAGATTTGAGTGGAAAATCAAGTTGTAAAAAGATTATTTGAGAAGAAAAACTATTTTTTGTATATAAATTTTTTTCTCAAAACTAGCTTATGTTTGTTTTGTGCAAGAGGAACTTGGAAGACGTTATTACTTTCAAAATACCGGTAAACAATTCAACATTTATGAATGTTACCTAATTATAAAAGACGCCTTTCTTGATCTTGACCCGGAACTTACACCTTGCGTTCCACCACAAGATGGAGCCAAAGATTAAGACAACTTCTGGTCTAGAATTTGTGGGTACATATTTCATGCACCCTCACGAGACTAAACTCGTCTAATAGAAAGACTTGTTGCACATGCTAAGTGAAACCGGGATTCTTATGTGAGATAACTTAGAATTAAGAATATAGTAATTTGCTTAACAATATTTTTATGCGCAATATTTTAAAAGTTCATAGCATTCATTGTACTTAATCTAAAATCATAAGGTTCATAGAGTTCAAGAGACAATTCAAATATTAAAACTAAATAACAAAATTAGCTTGTTTTAATTCTCTACATACATAATCTAAAAGCTAAAAATAAGACAATAACACACATGCTAAGGTCCATGATATGGAAACAGGTGTTGTCCTAAAAAATCATCATGTTCCACAACATAATCGGATGATTGATGACTCGGGCCTCATGCTTCATTAGTAGATGCATAATGTTGTTAATATGTTGTCCTTCTTTGATAGGAATATTAAAACTCATCTACAGGACAGTAAAATTGTTTTTCATCCTCACTGTTTGGTACAAAACCACAAGACGATGTTTGTAAACCACGGTCCCTACTATTATATCTCGGAGCTGACGATGCCCCAGAGGGAACTTCTTCTTGATATGCTCTAACATAACAAACATCGGCTCAACCATTTTCGATATGAAGTTGACATTGCAACTTTTTGTTCGGTCAAGCGATATTTGATTCATAACATTCATTATATATGTTGTTTTTCCTCAACCAATCGGCACCATTGCACCTACAAACACCAAAAAAGATTAATCTCTCATTTTGACAACAAACCACATTTTAATTTAAGCATAAAAGTGTTAATATAACAAGTAATACTCACATTTGTACCCCAACTCATACAATATCTAGTTTTGGGTAATATATTCAAAAATTCTTTTCCATTGTGCCTCTTGTACTGACAACCATGCTCGTCGGCAAATTGATATAAAGAGGTTATTGCACTGGTAATAAGGGGCTTGGTTACGACACCGAGTCTTGTGTATATACAGATTGCCTTTGCTTTTGTGGTCGACGAACAAAAGCATTAGGATCCTGCGAACCATAAATTTCTCTATTTCCTTGATATTCACAAATCTTAAAGTATCTTCCAACAGAGTTTTGATCCCAAAACTATAAGTAATCCCAATTTTCCACCTCATCGAATTTTAAATTATCACGTTGATTGTTTTGATACATATAGTGTTGCTCAACATCTATGACTATTTCATGGATCTACCGGTGTTACTGTAATTCCAACAACCTATCCGAGACACCGTTCTCGCAAGTACAAGGCGTTCTTGTTATATGGATCAAAAAACACTTTACATCATTCAAAAATAATTTTGGCATGTATCACATCTTTCTTATGTTGTCATCGACTACCTAACCATGGAATCCATGTTGTTGAATGGAAGTCGTGGTTGTTTATTTGGTTGCGAACCCATGTTATTGAATGCATACATGTATCATGTTGTTTACCTTCTTTTTTTTTGTCTATCGTTATATAACCGACCAGCCGACCATGGATCATAATCTTCCGCGGTGAGGCTTTTGATGTTGGGAAATAAAAGTCGGAAATACGCCCAAAACGTTTGCTACAAAAGCACAAATATTGTAAAGATTATTGACGACTAATGTTCAACAACAACAACAACAACAAAATAAATTTACGAAGATATTGTATGTGTATCTTTATTGTTAATAGATACCAAATGATCTGGAGGTCACCTATCGGTTTCGTTACTCCCATACTCAAACTCCATAACATACGAGCATAGATGGATGAACCCCAGTCGTAATTGTTAACGATTTTCAAATCGCTAAATACCATTAACCAGCTTCTCGCAACAATATCGTTCTTGTTTGAGAAAAGTACATCGCCTACAACCCATATCAAAAGCCATCTTGCCCACTTTTCTGACACCAAATGTAGTTCTCTTTTTTATCTCTAGATTCGATAAATGTTTTTATCACTCTTATCCTAATCTTAGTTTGTGAGATAAATTCTTTCTCGAATATTAAATGTTTTTATCCATAACTTTTTCTTGTTGTTGTTGTTCTTCTTATTCTTCAACATCTTCCTTACCTTGTTTCCTTTTATTTTTGTTCTCCCTTTTGGCAAAGGGGAGTAAAAAATCTATCCACTGTGGTGACATTTCATCCCAATATCATCTCTAATATTTCTTTTTTCAAAAATATACGAGTTCCTTGATCTATAGGTATGCATGATAATTGTGTGAAGTTCCATAGTGTAAATCTTATTTCAAGACTACGAAAATGAGTTGTATTGGTGGTATGCCACCACCTTTCGCATATAATGGTGGTTAGAGCCGTGTTATTGTGTTTTAGGTAAGTTATTTTAAATGTTTTTCCAAACCCACAATTGTCGACAATTTCTTTAGCATGTGTATTCTTGCGAATAATTTCATACATTGAAGCAACATTACTTGTACTAACTCTTTGTTTTTTAATCTTGTCCATATATTCTCCCTTGGGATATTTAAAGGGTTAATTGACGTTTGGTACTTGGGTTTTGTCCAATATTAGTGTTTGGTATAACTTTTGTCCTACTTAGGGCTTGGTACCTGGACATCGCGTAGACTGTGTTTGACCGTATATGACCAGACTTTAATTAATTTTGTGTTATAAATAATATGAATTTATAAGTATACCCTGAAGTGGGTCTAGGATCCAATGGCTTTGATGAAACCATTTATCAAATAATAAGAGATCAAATATCATTAACTCTAACTCTCCAGCTAATCTTCTTCCATGTCCAACATTATTTTCTTTCGCCTCCGATACAAACTGGTGATAATCCATCTTATTCTTCCAATACAATAAATACAAAAAGAAATTTATGATATGCTTTTTCCCGATAAAGTGGTAATGTTCTTCAATTTGATATTCATCTTGAAGCTGAACTTACAATTTGGATTCAAAAATTGTTATTCTTCCATTTGATGAATTTAGGGTTTCGATTCAGAAATTAGGGTTTTGATTTGGTTTAGTAAATATGGTTTTGTTTGATTCATACATTAGAGTCGATTTAATGAAATTGGGGTTTTGGTTTGGTTTAGTAAGTTAGGGTTTTGTTTGATTCATAAATTGGGGTTTTGATTGAAGATTCAGGTGGGTTATGATCCAATGTTACAAGGCAAGAAAAGAAAGATGGGTTTCGTCTGTTTGAGTTATTGAAGAGAGGTAGAAAATGGTTTGGGGTTTTACTGTGAAGGAGATTACAAGAAGAGAAGAAGCCATTTGCTGCCGTGACTGAAGTAATTATGTGACTGAACTTATGTCCGAAAAAAAGTTGAGAATTGATGTTGTTGAAATAAAAAGTAAGGAGAGGGTTTCGTGGTTGCAACAACTCCTTCACTATATCTCCATTGCTTATCGACAAAATTTTTCAAGCAGTGAAGTTAGGGTTAAGTTCTTGGTGGAAGAAGGTGCGACTGAGATGGGAATTGGCAGAGAAGTGGTGTTGTTGTTGAGATTGTTTGAGACAAGGTGAGAGATTGGTATTGATTGAATTGATTGTTTGTGGGGATTTTGTTTCCATGATTCTGTGATTTCTGATGGGAGTTTTAATTTTGTACCGCAAGAGCATGGTTGTCGATGAGACAGTATGCAAGTACGTTTCGTTCTACAGGGACTTCAAAAAGTGTCATTTCTAGTTTTTAATTAACAAATGTGCTAATAACAAAAATAATGATTTCTAATGAATAAATTAAATAAATAAAAAGATAAAATAAATATACAAATTAATCAACCAGGAAGAAAAAAACCTAGGGTTTCGGATTCCACTATTTCTGATGTTTGTAAAATTAACAATCTATTATCTCAAACAGTTACTCTCAAATTATTCAAAACCGTATTGAACCCAATCTCATGTTTTGGAAAATATAACGTTTAAAATTAATTATACGACTTTTATCTTTGTACAAAAATATAACCTCCTTTGCTTATAAAAGATCAACAGTTTGAAAACAGTCCAGAACAATTTAAATGAAGCATTTTAGAAGAGAAATTATTAGTCATGAATAACACAAATAATAGAATAAATATTGTCTAAAAAATAAAACTATTAAAAGTACACATCAAAAATCGGTTCACCTGCTACCCTAGGTAAGAGAATTAGTTACCTATAGCAAGAAGAACGAAAGAAAATTGATTAATCACCTTACAATTTTTCTTTTATTTGTTGTTGAATAAACGACTAATCCAAAGTGAAGAGGATAAAGAACGTACCTTGTTCGCAGCTGGTTAAGACTGCTTTCTGATGCCTCAAAATATAAAACCTAAAACTGTCGCTAACACTTTTTAAAGAACTGTTGCGAAAGATATTGAATATGAAAAAATAGGCAACGTGTTTAGCGACAGTTTTGGAATTTTTTTTAGTCTTCTTCTTCCTCTTCTTCCTGAACGTTCAACAATGGCTTCTAAATTTTTTTCTTTCTCTTTCTGGCCAAGCCAGCCTCCTTGATCATTCTTACAACCCCTCTATTTATACTACAACCTCAAATCTCTTCCAAATCTTACGACTATCTTCCCTTCATTGAGAATCAAATCTCAACAGATAATCTCGATTAATCTTTTTGCTTTAAATAAAACTTGATGATTCTGTTTCACGCACGAGAATAGACTATTTGATGTTTCTGCTTTATTCAATCGTGGGAAGATATCTCTTTCTTATCACACAGATTTTAGGTTAAACCCGAGAGATATTTTCTTTCATTTCTTTTAGCTTTCAACCTATTTTGACGAGATATTTCGGGGTATATTGATAGTTTCCAACATGTATACAATCCTTTATCAATACAAGACAATATCTTGTCTTAACAAACCAAAATCTTCTTTAAATCATACACACAAAAATCCCATAGATGAAAAAAAAAGAATGCCCCCTAATTTTCTTGTTTGAATTTGAATTAGATAAGTGGGAGCCTTTAACATAAATATGGATGCCTTTATCCAAATCCAGAGGTTCCTTTATCAATTTTTGGGTGCTTTTAACACTTTTTGAGCCCATTATCCCACGATTATTTATTCCACAAAAATACCTAAAACAATTAAAATAATTTTATTAATACGAAAATTAAGTAAAAGCAATATAAACTAAATCTAAGAAACTAACCTAAACTAAATCTAAGAACAACATAATTGAGTAAAAACAATATCAAATAAGATACATAATTGTGTCTATCAAATACCCCCAAACTTATATTTTGCTAGTCCTCGAGCAAAACTAACCTAAACTAAATCTAAGAAAAACAGTGAAATCCTAACTCACTTTCGCAGGAATCGCGACTATGTTTAGCATGTGTAACAAGCTGTCTCGTGAGGGTTTACAAGAGATATACCCACAAAACCTTTTACTCCAAACCCTAACTACTTGTGAACGACCGAGGATAGACATTAAACAATCTATTTAGTTGGTATACTAATTTTTTTGGCTACAGAAGGAATTACCCTGTTTTGAATCCAATTGTTGTACACGAGTTTGTCCTCAAGCGTACTAAAATTCATATATAAGAAAACAAAGCACTACTCATAAAGTCGTACAATGGACCACGATACTCGGAATCTAACAAACCACCATCACATGAATAAATTAATAAGATGGATAAGGAAAGAGAAATATGCGCATGTTGACTAAGGTGAACAATGTTTCCCAGAATATTTGTATGATCGTCTACCCCTAATAGATTGAGATATGCATCCAACGTTCGATTTATTGAATATATACAATTATAATTTTTTATTTTTTATTTATTTTTTTCCGATAACATGATTAGATCTTTTGAATTTAAGCGCATGCTCCTTGTCAGCAAATTACATGATAGTTCTCATGGATCCTGCGTTCCACGCCTTTTTAGGCGACGGAGACAGGGAGAACACACACATTTTGCTATCCAAGTGTCAATTTTTTTTGGTCAAGTTCAATTAAAATAATGGGGTTTGATCTCAATCATTCTACTTCATCCTGGCGACAACAAGTTGATACTAGTGCCCCACCAAATCACCTAAAGAAACACAAAAAGTTGTAAAAATATAAACAGAACGTGATATGATGATGGTTCAGAGATATGGTGACGACTATCATGTTATTTCTAACACCTGAGCTTTGTCCCTTTTATGAATAGACTATTTAGTTGGGTCCCTCAACTCCTACAGACAAGAATATTGTTTCCATCTACCTAGAATGGTCAGTGTCATCCTGAATTGTTCACAAGTTTCTAAATTTTGGAATTTTATTATTACATTAAAAGTTTCTCCCTTACCCACAAACTTAAATTGAACATAGTCCTCGATGTTCTAAAGATAATGAATATAACAGCATGAACAAAGAGAATTACTGAGCAAAGTAAAAGAAATAGGAAAAAATATTACCGGCATTGTGTACCAAAAACATATGGATTGCCTTCCATAGAGCTCTAAGTTTAACGTCTTCAACCAGACTTGGTTACCCTGCAGGTCAGTCCTGATAGACAGGATCATTCAGTTTTGATTCTTCCACTGCATGAATGGTCAACTCGAAAAAATGGTTTCAATCGTTGACCGTTAACTTTGAAAGTTTCCCCATTCTTCGGATTTTCAACTTCTATTGCGCCATGTGGTGATCTTGACGTAGTGGGATCTTAACTTACCAGGAAAGAGATGTAAACGAGAATTGTACATGGGCACTTTTTGACCAGCTTCAACTGAATTTCGAATAATCGATTTATCATGAAATTTTTTAGTTTTCTCCTTGTATATTTTCACATTTTGGTAAGCATCATAACGAAGTTCTTCTAACTCATTGAGCTGAAGCCTATGGTTATCACAAGCGTTTGGTAGGTCAAAGTTTAGTCGTTTAATGGCCAAATAAGCACGTTGTTCTAATTCTACAGGCAAATGGCAGGTTTTACCAAAGACAAGTCTATACAGAGACATCCCAAGAGGAGTCTTAAAAGCGGTTCGGTAGGCCCACAAAGCTTCTATTAAGCGCAAAGACCAGTCTTTCCGAGTGGGGTTAACGGTCATTTCCAAAATTTGTTTTATTTGCCTATTAGACACTTCTACTTGGCCACAAGTCTTTGGGTGGTAAGGTATAGAAACCTTATGAGTAATGGAGTATTTCTTCATGAGAGATTCAAAGGAACGATTACAAAAATGGGACCATCCATCACTAATAATCACTTTAGGCATACCAAATCGATAGAAAATGTTATCTCTAACAAATTTGATCACAATGTGGCGATCATTTGTCTTGGTAGATGTCGCTTCAACCGACTTGGACATATAGTCAACAACTAGCAGAATATAAAAGTTGTCGAAAGAGTTAATAAAGGGACTCATAAAATCAATACCCCATACATCAAATATTTCTATTATCAAGATAGGATTCAGTGTCATCATATTACGACGGGTCAACTTTCCTAATTTCTGACATCTTTCACAACTTTGATAAATTTTATGGGCATCTTTGAATAAATACGGCAAATAGAAACCAGACTGCAAGACCTTAGAAGATGTTTTCTTTGCACTAAAGTGACCCCCACAAGCTCCAGAGTGACAGAAAGTGAGCACACTAGAGATTTTTTTGTCAAAAATACAACGACCGGATGATATGGTATGGATACTATTTAAATAAGTATGGATCATCCCAAAAAAAATGGTTGACCTCAGACAAGAATTTTACTCTATCATGTTTAGACCAATGCTAGGCATTTGACCAATTACCAAATAATTAACAATGTCGGCAAACCAGGGTAACTGAGAGATGGAAAACAATTGTTCATCAAGGAATATGTCAAGGATTGGTCTTTCATCATATCTAGTCTCAACAAGGATACGAGATAAATGGTCGGATACTACATTTTCATAAACCTTTTTGTCACGAATATCTAGGTAAATTCTTGTAACAGTAAAACCCATCTAATCAGACGGGGCTTCCAGTCCTTCTTAGACAGAAGATACTTAAGCGCGGCATGGTCAGGGTAGACTATAACCTTTGACCCAATAAGGTATGATCTAAATTTATCAAGTGCAAACACAATGGCCAACAATTCCTTCTCAGTGGTTGTGTAGTTTTCTGGGCATCATTGAGGGTTTTACTAGCATAATAAATCACAGAAGGTGTTTTATCATATCGTTGGCTAAGGACAACACCGACCGCGTAATCAGACGCATCACACATGAGTTCAAATGAGATGTTCCAATCAGGTGGTCGGATGATAGGGGAAAAAGTTAACAAAGATTTGAGCTTCTCAAAAGCTTTAACACATGCTTCATAAAAACAAAGGCATTATCTTTAGCAAGTAGGTTCGACAGAGGTAAATCAATCTTGCTAAAGTTTTTGATGAAACGACGATAAAATCCAACATGACCAAGGAAAGATTTAACAACTATTATATTCTTAGGAGGCCTTAATTTTGAAATTAGGTCAACCTTGGCTTTATCAACTTCTATTCCCTTAGCGGACACCACATGTACTAACATTATTCCAGATTTAACCAAAAAATAACATTTTTTCCCAGTTAAGGACTAAGTTCTTTTCTTTACAACGTTATAAAACTAGTGTAAGGTGGTGCAAACATTCATCGAAATAAGAACCTAAAACCGAAAAATCATCCATAATGACCTCGAAAAATCGTTCCACCATGTCCGAGAAGATACTTAGCATGCAACGTTGGAATGTTACGGGTGCATTGCACAACCCAAAAGGCATACGCCTGTAAGCAAAACTGCCAAATGGACATGTGAAAGTCATCTTTTCTTGGTCTTCTGGGGCTATGGGGATTTGGTTATACCCAGAGAATCTATCTAGAAAATAGTAATGGCTATGACCGCCTAATCTTTCTAACATCTGGTCAATGAATGGTAGAGGAAAATGGTCCTTCCTAGTGACTGGTTTCAGCTCACGGTAGTCTATACAAACTCTCCACCCAGTAGTAACTCGGGTGGGGATCAATTCATTGCTCTCATTCTCAACTATTGTAATCTTAGATTTCTTTAGGACAACTTGGACATGGCTGACCCATTTACTATCAGATATGGGGTAGATAATATCTTTTATATTGGGGTTCAATCGTCGTTGCATCTCTCTTAAGGTTTTGGTACCTTCCTTTAGGTAGATTCGGTGTATACAGTCAGCAGGACTAATACCTTTTAAATCTGCAATGGTCCACCCTAAGGCAGTCTTGTGCTCTCAGAGAACATTAACTAGTTTACTTTCCTGATCAGGCTCTAAGTCAGAGGTAATTATGGCAGGAAGAATATTATCATTACCTAGAAACACATATTTCAAAGTGTCTGGTAACGACTTTAATTCAAGGGTGGGAGCTTTAACTAAAGATGGGACGGGCTTATCCATAGTGCGCGTAATAGGTTCAGGTTTACGTTGTTATTTCCCATAATCCAAAACTGGTGCAGAATCTAACAACGCAGTAAGTTCTTCAAAATGACTATCCTCATCATAGTAGTCTCCAAAATGGGCCTAGCAGGCCTCTAACAATCAACTATTAGTGCTAAAAGTGTTCTCAACTAGAGAATCAATCATGCAAACAAACTCATAGTGGTCATGGTATGAAGGGGCTTAGAAGGCTTTAAAAACATTCACCGAGATTTTCTTATAGCATTAGCAGTATCTAAAAATGGACGGCCTAGGGTGATTGGAATATTGATATCTCGGTATGAGATATGTTGAGTATCTAGAATAACAAAGTCGAAAAGATATATAAAAAAAATTACTTGAACCAAAACATCTTCAAAAATTCCACGTGGAATCTTGACTAACCTATCGGCTAACTGAAGTGTGATCCTAGTTGGTTTCATCTATCCTACTCCAAGTTGTTCATATACCGAGAACAGTAAAATATTCACACTAGCCCCAAAATATAACGATGCACTTTCTATCCGTTGATTTCCTATAGTACAAGTAACATTGGGACAACCAGGATCTTCGAATTTGACTGGGTACTGTTATGAAAGTATGGAGCTAACTTGTTGGGTCAAGAATGCATTTTTATGTACACTCATGTCACAGTTGACTGTACACATGTCCTTTAGGAACTTGACATATATTGGCATATGTTTAATTGCATCTAACATGGGAAGGTTGATCTTAACCTTCTTAAAGATGTCTAGGATTTCAGCATAAATACTAGATTTTTTCTTGGCAAACCTTTGGGAAAATGGCACGGGTGGAGCAAACACTCTCTCAGGGATATCTTCCTCATATTGGCCCATATCTTTCTCAGGCCCATCAGTATCTCTAGGAGTTTCGTCTACTTCAGACTCTTATTCAGTTTGATTACTGGTTTGCCTTAACATAATATACCTACAATCAAAGATAGGTCAAAGGTACAAGGTTAAGGCTTGTGGACTTTCAGCTGGTAACTCCCATAAGGCCAACGACATAACTTCAACTTACTTATCCACGAGTTTTTCTAAAAATCGCTGATCTGACGAGGGTGCAAAATGGTATGTGCAAACGTGTTTTTTTTTTTTTGTAATAAAATGAGAATTAAAATATGCACAATGACACTAAAAATGAAATAAAATCTAAAAATATAAATAAATGAAATAAAAATTGGTTTTTACTAACCTTTATGGTAGGCAATTTTTCCACAAAATATTGTAAAAATATTACCTGCACAACAAAGACAATAAATACCCAAATAAAATCTAGAAAGAGAATAAAAAATAAAAATAAAAATAAAATAAAATCATAAAATAATTAACACAAAATTGAAAATTAACTAAAGATATTATTTTTAAAACCTCGGCAGCGGCGCCAAAAATTTGATGGGAATTTTAATTCTGTACTGCAAGAGCATGGTTGTCGATGAGACAATATGCAGTACGATTCGTTCCACGGGGACTTCAAAAGTGTCACTTCTAGTTTTTAATTAATTAATGTGCTAATAACAAAAGGAATGATTTTTAATGAATAAATTAAATAAATAAAAAGATAAAATAAATATATAAATAAATCAACCATGAAGAAAAAAACCTAGGGTTTCGGATTCCACTATTTCCGATGTTTGTAAAATTAACAATCTATTATCTCAAACAATTACTCTCAAATTACTCAAAACCGTATTGAACCCAATCTCATGTTTTGGAAAATATAACGTTTAAAATTAATTATACGACTTTCGCCGTTGCACAAAAATATAACCTCCTTCGCTTATAAAAGATCAACAGTTTGAAAACAGTCCAGAATAATTTAAAATATAGCATTTTAGAAAAGAAATTATTAGTCATGAATAACACAAATAATAAAGTAAATATTGTCTAAGAAATAAAACTATTAAAATTACACAGTAAAAATAGCTTCACTTGCTACTCTAGGTAAGAGAATTAGTTACTCATATCAAGACGAATGAAAGAAAATTGATTAATCATTAGATTTTATTAATATGGAGAGCTTACAATTTTTCTTTTATTTGTTGTTGAATAAACGACTAATCCAAAGTGAAGTGGATAAAGAATGGACCATGTGCGTAGCTGGTTAAGACTGCTTTCTGGTGCCTCAAAGTATAAAACCTAGAACTCTCAATGACATTATTCAAAGAATTGTTGCGAAAGGTATTGAATATGAAAGAATAGACAACATGTTTAGCAACAGTTTTGGATGTGTTTTAGTCTTCTTCTTCCTCTTCTTCCTGAACGTGCAACAATGGCTTCTAAATTTTTCTGGCCAAGCCAGCCTCCTTAATCGTTCTTACAATCCCTTTATTTATACTACAACCTCAAATCTCTTACAAATCTTCTTGAATATCTTCCTTCATTGAGAATCAAATCTCAGCAGATAATCCCGATTGATCTTTTTCCTTTAAATAAAACTTGATAATTCTGTTTCAAGCACAAGAATATAATATTTGATGTTGTTGTCTTAGTCAATCATGAAAAGATATCTCTTTCTTATCACACAGATTTTAAATTAAACCCGAGGGATATTTTCTTTCCTTTATTTTAGCTTTCAACCTATTTTGACGAGATAAATTGATAGTTTCCAACCTGTATACAATCCTTTATCAATACAAAACATTGTCTTGTCTTAACAAACCAAAATCTTCTTTGAATCCCGTACACAAAAATCCCACAGATGAAAAAGAGAAGATTCCCGCCAATTTTTCTTGTTTGAAATTGAAAGAGATAAGTGGGTGCCTTTAACATAAATGTGGATGCCTTTATCCAAATCCAGAGGTTCCTTTATAAATTTTTGAGTGCTTTTAACACTTTTTGACCCCATTTTCCCATGATTATTTATTCTACAAAAATACTTTAAAACAATTAAAATAACTTTAATAATATGATAATTGAGTAAAAGATGGGGTTGTGTGTGTTTGAAATGGTTATAAAATGATTGTATGAATGTAATTAATGCAGGGAAGGAGTAGTATGACTGAAATAACACCAAAAAAATATCTCCTGAATGACCATCAGAAAATCCCATAACATGTTTAGTAAATTGCCAGAAAAAAGTGGATTGTGACCGAGAGATGAAGATGGGTTTTGAATCCGAGGTTTGAAGGTTGTGGCTGTGAGACAGTAAAGTTGGTGGTGGTTCGCCGAAAGATAAAAGAGAGAATAAATATGGAAAGTTAGGTTATGTTAAAATGTGTAAGCGTGCAACAAATGTGTGCGATTACTAGTGTAATTCAGTCCTAGTGAAAGGTACAATAGTAAATGCATAAATATTTAGATTATAAATTTAATTTAAAACTGTACTTAACGGAGTCAATATAAGTTAACCGAGTCAATATAAGTCAACGTGAATTTCAGGTACCAAACCCTAAGTTAGTTAGACCAAACACTAAAGTTGGACAAAACCCAAGTACCAAACGTCAATTAACTCATATTTAAACTTATGATCATCATCAAAACGCGGCTAAACCATTTCTAGTACTCATAACTCTATCAAAATTATCCGTCATTCTCAATCCTACAACACATATGTTTACATATCATCACATTTTAACACATTGGTATCTCAAAAATCGCCTGAAATTCGCATGAATGACCATCAGAAACGCACATAACATGTTTGGTAAATTGCCAGAAAGAAGTGGATTGTGAATGAAAGATGAAGATAGGTATTGAATCCGAGGTTTGAAGGTTGTGGATGTGAGACAGTAAAGTTGGTGGTGGTCCGCCGAAAGATGAAACAGAGAAGAAAGATGAAAAGTTAGGTTAGGTTAGAATTGTAAGCGTGCAACAAATGTGTGCAATTACTAGGGTAATTAAGTCCTAGTGAAGGGTACAATAGTAAATGCATAAATATTTAGATTATAAATTTAATTTATAAATATACTTAACTGAGTCAGTATAAGTTAACCGAGTCACTATAAGTCAACGTGAATTTCAGGTACCAAACCCTAAGTTAGTTAGACCAAACACTAAAGTTGGACAAAACTCAAGTACCAAACATCAATTAACTTATATTTAAACTTATGATCATCATTAAAATGCGGCTAAACCAGATGTCTAGTACGCATAACTCTATCAAAATTATCTGACATTCTCAATCCTACAACACATATGTATACATATCATCACATTTTAACACATTGGCATCTCAAAAAACATCATATAAACCATTGCATTTGAACAGTTTCATCATATATATAAACATCTCATTTGAACACACCTTAAGTACAAATTAATCATCAAAAAAATAAGTTAAACACGGATTTATAACCACATATATATCCAAATCACATTAATGAGTCATGGCATTTAAATCATCAATCAAACATCAACAATTTCATGATTAAAAAAATACATTTCAAACCCTAAAAATTTAATATTAACCTTTGTTGATTTTGTGGATGAAAATCAAAATTGAAAGATATAATAGAAGTATTCTTGATTGGAGAACAAACCCTTTTAATATTGCTTAAAAATTGGACCTATAACATACTTGATATCGAAATAGGGTGATGGATAAAAGAGAGCAGAATATGGAAAAGAAAGAAGAAAGGAGTGAGAAACTCGAGTTTCTCCTTGAGGTTTATATCTCAGTTTCCATCTGGTCAAAACCAATGGGTTGACCTTGACGGAAACTCAGTTTGCGTCACTATAAGTAAAAAAAAAGCCTAACGTCTATAAATGATATTTTTTGGTGTCTCTTTAGTTATAATATATCCATAGACAAGAGAATTACACAACCAGCGTGTTGGGCCTTACGTCCATAGTTTTTAGTCTCGTACGAGTCACGAGTCATATCAAAGATTTGAAAATCGAGTTAGATTGTAATTGTGACTCGAAACATCCATGACTCATAAAATTCAACACATTTGACCGGGCCAGAGTCATTTTTTAATCAAATCCCTAGGAAAATTTAATTTTAAATAAAAGAGAGTTAGTATAATACCGAACTTTAAACCTAATATATACATATATATATGTGGAGGACTCTTATCCACTGCACTACGTTGTTATTTGGTGACAACATTGAACTTTGTTTTCTATATATACCAGGGCTTAACCCGTGCCGAAACGACAAGAATATTTTTATTTGTGGAGATATATATCCGAAAGCTTATTTGTTGACACCGATGATTATCCTAGCCATTTTTGGTTATACTCGGATTTATGAGAGAAGAGAAGGAGGGAGTTAGTCTGGGTTGATGATAAGAATAGATAATAGTAATTATGAATATAGTGAAAGACATAATTTGTTTAAATAAGAGTCAAAGACCTTTGGGAGTACTTATATATCGTTGGCAGAAAAATTGTTGCGATTTCTAGCAAGTACTGATTGTTGTCCGTCCGAACAGATAATGTGGAAGTCGAAAGTATAACTACCACCAAGTTGTTGATAATGGATATATGAATTGTGATAACAATAGCCAAATGCTCTTATCTCTGAGACACGCAAGAGTTGCATATATCAATACCCAATGATTTAGTTAACCGTTATGCTATAAAAAGTCATAGCTAGGATGTAAAAGGACAATATTATTTTGTCAGCCGACGTAATGATATTGTTCTCTAAAATCAGGATGTGCCTAAAGTCGGTTATGTATGGAAAGATATAATTGGAGGGCTTACCACTGAGATTTGCACACATTTTATTACTCCTATAAATTTTGATCTGTTGGTTATTTAGGGTGAATTTCTATGAAAAACATTTGCAAATTGTTCTTACAAAATGCGCACAAACGATAAAATATTTTATTTCATTTCTATTTAATAATAAAATCTTCAAGTCAATGCTGATTACTAAGTAGCTTCTTTCAAAACATAACATTATTTAAGCAAGTAAGAACTGGGTGTCTTCTTTGAAATATTTTCTGCTTTTGCAATTGCTCACAACGCACCGCTTGTCAAGATCTGTAAGAACTAACTCTGTTCCAAATGCCTTCAGAACGACTCGTCTTTCCATATTCATAGATACATGCATTGTTATGATGAGTTTGTATCATCTTGCAGCAGTAATAAAGGCAAGACCGATATCCGTGTTTCCACTGGTTGCTTCAACCAGGACACTCTTCAAAATAGATAGAGAGAATACAAAGTTAGATATAACAATATAAGGTGATGAGCATATTTTGGGTCGAATGTTTTTAAAAACTGGTAATTGTTGCCTTTCCAGGTGTTATAAGTCCATTTATCCTCAACATCAGCTATCATACTTCTCATCAACTTCATCCAAAGTGTGTTCCTCAACCGTAGCACCAGATTTCTCTACATTACCACACCAAATTGCATAGATGGATGAATTCTTAGTAATGAATAACAGGATAAAGATTGAAACACACCAAATGAATAAATGTTTTTTATAGCAATGGTCTTGATAATCTTAAACCACTGGATAAAGAAATAAAGAAACCCCAAGAACTCCTAATTATTTAAAAAATCAACAAAATTTGATCAAACATCATCCATACTATAAAATTTTGAAAACCTAGATCCTAGAAACTCACGTCAAGTGTGAAAGTTGTGTAATTTTATCGATAAATGTACAATAGGCAATTAGGGTGATTACTGCAGACCAAACCTTACCAAGAGAAATGTTGTACTAATTACCACTACCAATATCTAAGTTTACCATATCTTGTCCAACATCCCAAATTGATAGCTTAAGCTTCAATTTAACCGCCTCAATTTACTAAAAATAGATAAATTTCTACTCGATAATAAGTTAAATATGCTTACTGGCGATTGTCAAGTCTGGTGCCACCGGTAGATTGTACTATAAGACTTGGATCTGGAACATGATCTAAATGACCGCGGAACATAGACTTGCTGATGTTGATCATATACAATAGTATAATCTGGTATCTTTCTAGCAAATTCTGATCGATCAGAAAGCCCTCTTTTGTTCTGGTTCAAATCTATAAGATCTTCCCATCATATTACACAACATGCATCCAATTTTCATATGCTCTATTCATTGAGGTGTCTACATACCTGTAATATATACAAGGATTCGGCTTTGAAAGATATTTATCACTCGGGAACTATTTTCCAAATGGGATATGGATTTTACCACTTTGTTTGAATGCTTAAGTTCAAAGATTTTAAGAAGATAAGATCATAACAAATAAACTATGGGTTTAACAACCTATAACTTTAAATGCCTAATGAAAAATCAATATAATATTTGATGTAATTAGGTTGTCTCTTATAAACAATAGACTACCAACGAACACATCCAATGTATATTTGCGTAGTTTATTTTATTAGGAACAACAGAAAAAGAATCCACTATTTTGAACAATATCAACTGAATATATAAGAGATATTTTGGGGTAAAATCCGAAGAATGTAGCTACAAACACTGAATTGTGACAATTGTGAATGTGGATACAATGTTTGAGAGAACCCTTTTGTGGGAAATTTAGATCAATAAATAAAATATAATAACTACTAATGAAGCTATGATTATAATCGATATTATGTAAAGGTTCCGAGTTATACCTTTCACACCACCCGTCTTAGTAACAAAATAGGAGTCTTCATTAGTATCCTGAAAATGATGTTGTCAAGTAAATACTAAGCCGATGCAACCTTTTTATTAAGAAGTGCAACATGTAACTTTGGATCTGTACACGCTTTCACGAGTTCCTTTTTCCTGGTTGTTGCTTCAGTCATGTGCACGAACAAACTCATTGCTGCTTTAGCGGCTGAACGGAGAAAAGTAAAACTATAGAAGCATTAAAATTCGTGAATATGGTCTCTACATATCTATCATCTTTTATAACATTATGAAGATAAATTTATGTCTAGCTACAAATAACCTCACTAAGAAAAAATATTAACATTATACTTTCAAGTATGATTACCTATGTAAAGTACATGTTTATCTGACATTGACAAAACATAAATAAGAGGTTTGCATACCTTTTCCTTTCTTTGCAGTTCTTAGAATTATCTTCACCCGATACTTATAGCTGTTTGGTAACCATTATTATAATGGATTATGAGCCCATAATCAATTATCCAGCCTATAATCCATTATATAGGTGTTTGTTAAAATTTATAATAACTGATTATTTTAATCATAATTGAAAAACTCATTATTTTCATAAGTAGAAAAAAGTCATTTATAAAAATTATCATAATCAATTATTTTTTTTAACAAAAATGAATTAGATTTTTTTCCTTATTTTCTCTAAACTATCAAGAGAAAGATAAAAAAACAATAGTGGACTAAAAAAAAATATTCTTAGATCATCATTCTTTTCTCTTCTCTTCAAGAGCATTTTTTTAAGATAATCAGTTATCCCAAAAAGTTGTTTGTTAAATTTTATTATAATAATGATTAATATCATAATCATTTTTCAATTTATGATTATCTATAATCATAAATGATAATGATAATTTTTACCAAACACCCCAATAAGATTGTACTACATTATGAGGACCACAAACAGGTACACCAAGCTGCAAAAATAAAAACATTATGAAGGCTTTGTTCTGGATAATGGCCTTGCAGTAGTGGATCAACCATTTTTGTAAACTTCTGAGCGTTCTGTAGTCGTCCCCGAGACTACAAAAATACAATCCAAAATATAAAAAACAACATCATTCTTTTCCATATTAGACATTAACAAAAAGGTACATTTGGGCATTATATGGTCAACTGTCAACGTTTTGGTAGATATCTCAATGCTTACACATTCATACATAGGTAAATTCAAATGCCTAAATAGAAATGTGATACTCTCACGTGGAACATGAAAAGTTTTCATTTAATTCCAGAATGTGATACACACGAGCTACAATTTTACACGTAAAACCACATTAGTTAAGCTTGCATGATAACAAAATTTTATAGTTCTAC
Organism: Papaver californicum; assembly: GCA_023531435.1. Classification (NCBI taxonomy): domain Eukaryota; kingdom Viridiplantae; phylum Streptophyta; class Magnoliopsida; order Ranunculales; family Papaveraceae; genus Papaver; species Papaver californicum. Next base: position 8,457,659 of record JAJJMC010014687.1, read on the forward strand.
TCTATTTAAAAAATAAAGGCACCCAATTTTTCAGAAAAGAAAGATGCAGCTTGTTCCAACCATATTGACAATCAACCAACACAGACTCACACTTTGGAACAAACTCTTCTACTCTTGTTTACACCTTCAAGCTATCAGTTCAGTTTATAACGTAATGTTCACCAGGAATCCAATATTTTGCCTAATATTATTCTATAATCAAATGCATTATCCCAATCATAATTTTTATCACATCATCTTAACTCATTAGCATATGTTACAGTAAACCCATCTGCCAAAATTTCAATTTTAAATTAAAGAGAGGAAGAGAGATGTCATTACCCACTGAAATAGAGTATGCTCTTTACGGCGATGAGTCATGTCGAATTTTTTTCCCCTGTGATCAGTTCAAGTAAGACAACACCAAAACTATAGATATCATATTTAGAGTTGAGTCGGCCAGTGAGTACAAACTCAAGAGCACCATAAACAAATGTTGGAAAATCTATCATTATTCGTCCTCTGAAAATATGTTGGTAACCTCCAAATGCAAGCTTTGGATGATACCCTTGATCTAGAAATATATTTGATGACTCCATATACCCGTAAAATGCATTGGGTTTGGCTTTATGGTGCAAGTATTCTAATCCTTTGGCTACACCAAATGCTATTTTCATCCTTGTATTCCAGTCCAATGGCTCCCTCTTGGATGAAAGGTCTTAACCATTACATAAATCAAACATATAAACAATCAATAAAATCATGAAATCTATGTATACTTGTGATTCCTCGCAACAGAATGTCCTTTGGCAACGAATTTCCAGTCAAGCTAATTTCAAAGAATATAATTTCCCCCAAATTAGACCAATATGCCAAATGAAAGCACTTAATTTGTGGAACTGAATACGAAGCCCTGCCGTAATAAGAAACAATTAGCCAAAAGAAACAGTTTTACTATAAGCTAACAAAAAATAACTTGAAACCAAGTTATAATTTATCTTCACTTGATTCATGCACACCAATTATCATCACATCTATCATGTATGCATCAAATATCTTATATATATTGAATCACCGAGGTTGTGAATATGATTACCAAGGTGAGAACCGATGAATCCAGCTCCACCGGTAACCAAAATTTGCAAATTTGACTGTACCCAACATTAAGAAGCGCAAGTATTAGGATCACAATTCATATCAACAGCTCTAGTAAATTGCAATCTTTCGAAGGGAAATCAAAAAAGTATACCTGAAAAAATATGGAGTTTCTTATAGGAGATGGAGTTGGTGGTTTCCTCGCCTCTCCATTAGTTGCCATTGCTTAGATCTCTCTCTTCCCAAACCCTACAATCAAAACCAAACTCACTTATTAAACCAAAATCAAACTCACTTATTAAACCGAAATATAACTCACTCAAATTTTTCATTCAAAATCCAAAGTTCGCAATCACACCCCCAAAATTTCAAAACGATTCCAATCAAATTCAGACCTGAAAATAACAAAAGCGAGCTATTAGGTTGAAGAAGGAAAGGAATAACGAAACGGAACTGAATCAGAGAGCAAAGGAAAGAGTCTTTTCGGTGGTGAGGGCGTCCACAATGGTGACCAAAGTTCAACATTAAAAATGATCGGACGGTGGTCTAGGATAACGCTTGTTGTTGGACGGGCGTCTGGGTATACGTTTGTTGAGACGGACGGTTATCTAGTATAACGCTTGCGTGAGGCGGACATCTGGTTGAACACTTGATGTGAGGCCAAAGATTACGCCTGATGATAGACGGACTCCTAGACGCACGCCCCAGAGACGGACGCTTTACTAGACAAACGCCTGATGGAGCGGTTTCCTAGCATTACGCCTGATCAATTGTGTAACGTGTGAGAGAAGTGTGTGCGGAAAAATACGGGCGTACAGCTAGCCAACCGCTTGAAGAACCGGGCGGATCCGTAGACGAACGCCTAAAAAAACAAGCAGACGCTTGCATCAACGCATGTTGCTTAAAAATGCAAGCGTTGGTTCACATCAACGCATGTTGCTCACTAATTGGTTACTAATAGGTTTGGTTTACTAATTGGTTTACTAGACATATTATGAAACATCAACGTATCATTTCATGTTCCCGCCATTTTCGTTACTATTTGAAACAGTGAGAAGAACATATTATGAAACATCAACGCCATTTTCGTTATTAATTGGTTCATTAATTGGCCACTAATTGGTTACTAGACAAACATATGGCTCCATCAACGCATAGGAAGTATTGATTCTTAATGGAGCGGACCCTTGCATCAACGTTTGGTTTGATTTTATAAGTCAAAGAAAACCCAAGCGGATCTCTAGCATAACGCTTCAATGAGACGATGATTTGGTTATCGCTTGTTAGTGGGCGTGATCCTAGACGCACGCTTCATCAGGCGTAATCTTGGGTGAACGTTTCATCAGGCAGAGATTTGGTTAATGCCCATGTTTTCAAGCGTTATCCTAGACGAACGCTTGATGATAGACGACTAACTACACATACGCCTAGCCCTAGCCCCAGACGGTTAACAGTGACAAATTCGGACCAAAGAGAATTCATGCTCGCGTCGCTGTGGTATGTTTTTGACGGACCAAAGATCAAATTTGGATTTGGTACGTCCGTCTTTTACTCCTACCATTGTGAACGCTCTGAGAAGATATGAATCCAAATATAAGCGGGTTCGAAAAAAATTAAAAGATTTAATGGCTTCTCAAAAATTATTCCTCTTTCTTTTAATAGGGGCTATGAACAATTAGGACGGAATTGTACAGAAGAACCACTAGGAAGGAGATGAATGTGAAAATAAATAAAAGAGACAATAAATTGAGGAACTCGAATCTGGACCGTCTGACCTTTTTTTTGTATGATAGATTTTAAGCCTGACCACTCTTTATATAATTTTGAAAACAAATTCTAACCACTATTTATAGATCCCTAAACAGATCCTAGCCCTCCTTTATCTCCCTTGAAACTCATTCAACCACTCTTTATCTTTCCCCAGATGAAATTTAAGCCATTATTTATAATTCAACCTTGTTTTATTTTCTTGACATATTAATACACTAGAATATGACCCGTGTCGTACAACATGGATTTGGATTTTTAAGATCTACAATATTTTCTTCTTTGCACTGGTTATACACATATATGTTCCTTTTGTCAATAAAATGGTGGTTAGTTTGAATAATCATTAATAATCTTAAAATGATAATGAATATCCATTCTGAACAAAGTGCATAAGACAGTTACGTAGAATGGTATTGTGGGCACTTCGAGTCTCAACTTCATCTCTAATAATTTTATCATTATCTTCTTAATCCATAGTGATGGTGCTTATAGCATCACCTATTTAACATGAAAGTAGATAAGCACCCGAGGTTATTCTAATCAACAACCATCGCTCAAAATTCACAGTAAATAGTATTGGAGATTTTTTTCACTTTATCATAGTTAATATAAAGGATTTTTTATATATTTAACGGTACGGTGGGTGAGGTTAGTAAGAAAAACCAATGAGACAAATAACGGTGAGGTCATCCAATTCTACTAAAATCATTTGTTTCAGTTTCATTCTCCACTCGTTAGGACTGGAACGGAGATAGGTCACTGTTGGGCACATGTACGTATATCCCTTGACTGTGGCACCTTTTTCTCTGATTCTTTATAATCAGAGTTGCTGCGACACCATATTCGGTATGCATTGTCTACAAAGACAACAAGTTCTACAGCGAAGTATAAACTTTTTAGTAAGGAAAAACAACAATAACTTGATAATGTTTAAGCCAACGTATATGCAAAACTGGAAACAAACAAAAAATAACTAATGAAGACTTTGTAAATTGCAATTCGAGCTTTCGGCGCCCCTCACGCTATACCAGGTGCAGTTTCACCTTTGTAACTTGCATTTTCCACAAAATAACCGTTTGCTATTACAGCAACATGAGTTCTGTAACATCTCTTGGTGATAAATATTCAAAATCAGGGTAATGAATAGGTTCTCTTTTGAAAAACCTAGCACCAATAAGTTTTTCTGTTACAATGTTGTTTAGGATTAAATTCTTGTCCCTCCTCACAAAATCCCTTCCATCTTGGTGGAGTTGGTTTAAGGGCACCTTCATCATATTCAAAACTTTTTGATTCTGACCGTACACCTGCATACATGCATATGCCTACATACATATAGTATCAGAACTTTGAGAACTTCAAATCTACATATATATATGTAGCTAGAGAGAGAAATCACCTGAATCAAGGATGCCTATTATGCTATCCTCATCTATGTTGGGCTGAGAGAGAAGATCGGAGTACGATGAAGAATGAGAATCATCAGCGATGATTTAGTCCAAAACCACCTAATATTCATATATTTATAAATGACAATGTTATCTATTGAAACTGTTCATTTTGGGGTCGGAATAGTATTTGCATAGACAACAATTGATAAGACTTTTCATCTGAATTCGGTTCATTGTGGTTGGTGCTAGTAAACCAATCTAACTTTAGTCAACAATTGAATCACTAAAAAGACCCCAATTGATAACTTACAAAATGAATAAATATAAAAATAAGATTATTAGGTTAAAAGTACCTCTGATCCTCCAAGTTGATTGCTTTCACCATTACAGCTGACTTGGTGATATTGAAATTGCCATGGGAAAATGTCTTCTTTGTAAAATTTCTGGTATTAATTTTTGATTTGTGAGGAAGGGGGTTATGCAGAGGTTGTGTCTGTAGGTGTATTTGAGAAAGTCTGGTGATTTCCATAGTTATAACAGGTAATCAAGCTGCCCTATCAAATTAAGTAAGAACCCAGCACTCGGAATCAATAAAAGGGCGTGAGAAAAAGAGAGTGACCAAGCTGAACTGCCCCATGGAGAAGAATGGAATGGGATGGAAGAGTTTCTCCATCTGCTGCTACAGAAGAAGAGACCTATCTTCCAACACAGAGTCCAATACACATAACTAGAAAAAGTTGAAGCTCTAAACTCATAGTAAAGATTAACCTGTAATATTGACAAATTAACACTGCAGTGAAACAATTAACCTGTAAGGTTGCAGTAAAACAAATGAACATCCTAAGATCCAAATGAATAAGGTGAATCCACTTCAGCTCCACACTAATTTCATTCATACATCTATATAGTATCCATTGGCTAAGTAGTGCACATGGGCATAAATTAGTTCCTGACTCAAAATTTTTATTTTCGGTTATACATACCAGGACATGCAGCTATTGGTATGGAAATGTCTCTAGTGCGCTCTCTCGCTCATTCAGAGTCGAACTAATCTGCTCACCAGGACAGGGACTAATATCGAGCAGCTCTACTTTTCTTATAATTTTCTCTGCATATCCTAAGAATCTGCCAAAGATAATGATTGGAAAGTTAATATGCATCCCAAATTATAACAAAAAAATCCCCATTAACAATATAAATGATATGGTATTCTCCGTCTACATCATGTTTGAAAACTCAGATTTATCAAACATGACATACGTATTGTATTACATTTATCAGCATGATCGACGATAAATACTTGAATTGGATTTAAACATTGAACTCTCTCGGATTTAATAACTGATGTTATTTATACTATTTTTACCTGATTTGTAGAAGTTATGTAGTTGGATTAAGAAATTCAGTAATCCAACTTAAGAGGTACCACTTCAAATTTTATTTATAAATCTTGTACTGGAATTATGTGGGCTGGTATTACTTACCACGCGATTGTTCATAGTTCGCCAAACTTTGTATACCTTCACAAACAGTATGGCTGCAGCCATATTCCTCACTGAAATGACTACTCGAACACCACGTATCGCAAGTACACGTGCAGTCTCAGCGCCAATACCATTTGATGATCCTACCATAAAAAAAAGGTAGGTAAGCAGCTGACACAAATCACTTCTTTCATTCTTTGGGTTCCGCAATATTACTATCTGCCATAGCATAATTTATACTCTAAATCAACCATTTCCTTCGGTTTTAGAACTATAACATAAAAAAGTCCTGTTTTGTTTTCCATGGAAGTATGGAACTACCTTAAACCCAAAATCATATCAAATCCAACCCCATTAAAGGTCATCTGATCATATTCATTCCCACTACCACCGGGAGAAGAAAAACAAATTCCATTGCAAACCCACATCCAAAAATAACAATAATTTTACTCACACCTACCCACAATTCCCCAAAGTAAGACATAATTCAGCAATTGAATCATAAACAATCAAAACCACAAAAAGCAATTTCAAGCAGTAACGAAAAAAAAGAGCAGTTGCAAATGACCATCACAGTTATTCAATGGCAATCATGTGTTAAAAAGATGTAAAATATGCGATCAAGACTTACAATGTGGACATTATAAGACTAATCGGTGCGAAGTGATCTCCATTGGAGCTTAGAAATTTCGCTACTGCTTCAACTATTCCAAAATGGTTTTTGGATTTCAACCAAATCTTTAAAAACTCAGAAACATGAACACTATATTAAAATGCATAAACTGTGAATTAAAAGACATGCATGATTGAATTCAAGTTATAAAAGAAACGAACCTATATTGTTGCTGCTTCGATCACGAAATCATAAACTGCAAACTAAACCCTAAATATTTCTTTGTGTCTCTCTTAAAACACATTGATGGTAAATCTGCTGTTGTGCAAATCTGCAACTGAAGACAACACCATCACACCAAGTTGGTTCTCAAAAATGGTTCTTTTCTTTCTGGAGAAACAAAATTTCTGCGGAATTATAAACCCTCAAAATTCTTAACAAAAACCCAACAAATCAAAACAAATTTGGAGATCCAAACCTCATGTCCTTGTTAATGGAGGAGAACAATGATAAGAGAAACCCTAACTTATTTCTGCAACGGAAGAAGGGATTAAGTGCGATGAGAAATAGGTGATAATGAGTTTGTAACGGAACAGGGGATGATGAGTTTGTAACGGAAGTGCAAGAAGAAATCCGGGATGTTGGATGAGGCCTTAAAAAGAGGGTTAATTCTCATTCAATGTAGTCAATCTCGGATCTCGGTCGCGTCGTGGCCGGGACCTTGATACCTTAACACCTTGATCTCGGAGAGATTATTGGTGAAATATCGGATAAATGTAAATTTTAGATTTTATTTCAAATATAATACATAAACATAAATTTTAAGAAAGAAAAACAAATAATGAGTTAAACAACGAGCATATTACAACTCTAATTTCAAAGTTTAAGACCAAGTTTGACCAACTCTAATTAAACAGCAAGCTATGTGCTGGAGGCAAAAAAGAGATGGTCACTCAGGCAATAACACAAACATGTTATGTACCATTTTTCATTCACTACAGCTGCAGATTTTCATAACTTCTAAATTCTTTCTAGTTCTTGCAAAGATAAGTTTAAGATAAATCCATCATTCGGAAGCCATACATTAAATTCATTCATCAAACAAAAATAAGAATCAACCTAAACCAATTTTTCCTTTCAAAGCTATCATCCTACCTTCCTTGACTTGATTAGGTCTGAATTCGGGAAGAAGAAGAAGAACAATGCAGACAAGATTCGAAGTTTCTTGCATTCGAATCAAAGACAGAGGAGGGGTTAGATCATTGGCTCGGGTTGGTGATGGAATTCATTTAGAATTTTGGTAACATAAGTTTTTTTTTATAAATCAGATTTCGAGAGCCATGATGTCATTAGTAGCTTTGGGTCCAACTTTTTTGTCAAAAAAAAATAAAAAAAAAATCAATTTTTTTTTTTCAAAAAAGAGCTTTTGGGTCCAATATCGGTCGAGATACGGGCGTCGCGGCCGAGATACGGGTGTCGCGGCCGAGATACGGGTGTCGCGGTCGAGATACGGGCGTCGCGGTCGATATTCGCGTTCAAATCGCGGGGAGCAAGATCTCGGATATCGTCAAGGAAAATGACTGATACCTTGAAAATCGCCGCAATCTCGGCCGTAACGGCCGAGATTGACTACATTGTTCACGATTTATATTTTGCACTATCAAAACAATAAAAGTCGTCGATCTCCCTAAAACGTCCATCCAGAGCCGTTGGATTGGACTGACACCATTTCAATTTGTATAATAGATAGCTCGATCTCCGCCGTCCTTTATGTCCCCTAAATATAGATAACCGTCCGATGGTAAAAACACAAATGTATCTTCCAAATCCAATGTTCAATCTGGGACGTCCTTTATGTCTCTAAAATATTGATGACCGTCGATTGATAAATACACTATTGGGTCTTTCAAATCCAATGTTCAATCTGGGACGTCCTTTATATCTCTAAAATGTGGATGATCGTTGATTGACAAAAAAATTATTGTGGCATTCAAATCTAATGTTCAATCTGGGTCATCCTTGTGGCACGGCATTTTCACAGTCGTGGAATCCAAGGGTTTAACCTCGGTATTCTATGCGTAAAAGGCACAAAATTCATTTGTAGCAAAGCGGAACATTTTCTTTTCAGGTGCAATATTCAGTTTTGAAAGAAAATAAGTGGCACCCTCACGTAATAAGGGTTCAAATTTCCAAATAAGTTTCTTAGAAATCACCCCATGTAGTTAATCGCCCTATGCCAATTAAAATGTTAGTTATTTACTGGAATATAAGGTTAACAGTATGGGCATTTGGTAATATTTGTTATTGGTGTTGCCTACATGATCATCTAGCATCAAGAGCTCCAAGCTGGTAACGTCGTTCGTCAACTTCATTCCAGGTTCGAGAAATCATGGCTCTAGTACTCCATGCTTCCCCTTCAATAATGTCAGTGAATTGTTTGAAGGTCTTATAGGTTGGTTTTGGAAAAGAGTTGGATGTGCTACAATTGATTTGTATAATCATCGATGGTTTCTGCAAAAACGCAATACATAGTATATAAAGCGATCTATTGTATCAGCAGATTCAAATGGTATATGTGAGGAATAGCGTATTGAAGGGATTGTTGTTGCTTACTGTTACAGATTTGAATGGACTATATTGAATCGGGGCAACCATTTATGGATTCTGAAAAGATGGAACATAGCATAGAGTCAGTCATAACCAATAAATAGAACATTCAGACGCAGTAAACATGGTTCAGCAATGGACAATCTTTAAAAATTAGGTCTACAAAGGTAAATAGAAATAATAGCATTTCAATATGCCAATATGAGTTTTATGGATACCTGGATGTTGTAGTAGTAGCTGTGGCGGAGAATGATGATGACGACAAAAGATTGTTGTTGTTTGTGATGTAATTGGGAGCAACGAATGGGATGTGATTCATCTCCTTATGAGTGGCAACTTTATATAATCATCTCTTTGATGATGTTATTCAATGAGAGTATATGATGAAACTTAAGGAATTGGAATACGAGAGCGAATCATGGGATTGTGTGACAGGGTTAGGTTTGTCTCCATGAAAATCTTCAAAGAAGATTTGAAAATGGCAAAAACTAAGAAGAAGGAAATAGTGTAATTAATCCAATGGACTGATAAAAATGAGAATCTAAAACGCCTGAGAGGATTCCATGGCATTCAATCGGGAAGATTTGTAACTCCTGAGAGGAAAGAAATGGAAAGAGATATCAAGTAAGAATCGTTGTTAGCCAGGGAAATAACTATGCGGCAGTAAGATGATACAGCTGGGTGCCGGACTAATAATGTATACCCATATAGAGTCGGGTGAGATAGTGAGACCGAATTGTGTATAATAAAATCAATTATTAAGACATCAAATCAAAGTCTCAATATTGACCGTTCTTTATGTGTCCAAAATTTGGATAACCGTTAGATGGTAAAAACACCTTTGTGGCATCAAATCCAAGTTTTAATTTGTGTCGTCCTCTATGTCTCCAGAATATGGATGACCGTCGATTAGTAAATACACTACTGGATCTTTTAAATCCAACGTTCAATCTGGGACGTCCTTTATGTCTCTAAAATATGGATGATCGTCGATTGGTAAAACATCATTATGTCTTCCAAATCCAATATTTAATCTGGATCGTCCTTCATATCTTCCAACTGTGGATAGCCGTCCGATGAATAAAGCACCATTGTTCCTTACAATATAGATTTAATTTTAAATACTAAGATATTTTAATCTAATGTTTTATGTAATTTAGTATTAAATATATACAAAAAAATTTCAGAAATTAAACATAAATCTTCGCGTCACAATTCAACATACGATTCGCGAGTCATATTTTTCAAAACATTGCTTACAGCTATATGACCAATGTATGACCACAAAAGGCGATTTATCAACTTTCAGGCTTTCCTTATTGGCTATTGTCGGCTATCAATAATCGGGTATTGATAGCCCAACAATAGACAGCCAAGAGTGCTATGGAACCACATACTCTGAACTGATCTAGGCAAGTTTTATCCACCGGTCTATGTTGTGTTTTCTAAATGGAGCTATGGACAGTTGCAAGCACCTACACCGAGTGTTGGCACGGCGTATTTTCTTTGGAACCAAGTCGAGTGCCTGTAACAGTACCCGTTTAACAAATAGATAATGGGAGATCAGGGTATTTAAAAGCCAAACCACTCATCTTTTGTTAATGAAATGTATATTCTGATTGCACAGAAAGCTTATGAGAAGTTTCATTTTAAAAATAGATGAATAAACTGGTTCAGCTACTGGCAAAAGAAACAGGAGGATTTCTGAGGTCTTTAGAAATGACCAGCACATTTACGCCTTCTTTTCTTCAGCGGCATAAAGCACTTTTATTTCTTCAACATCGTCGTAGCTTCCGAGAAATATTGGTGATCGTTCATGTATTTTCTTTGGAACCAAGTCGAGTGCCTGCAACAGTGACCAGTTTAATGATTAATTGACTGTTATTTATTATTCCAGATACAACAGTGTTAATTATCAAATATGAGAGAATGTTTTCACCATCAGCCAAACCCATAAACTGAGATTGTTTTATCCGAGGAAACTATAAGGTGAAGATTGAATATTTGAAATTTAAACCTTAAAAAAAATCAATTTGCCTAACAAGATACAAGCCAAACAGCCAAACAGACATATAAACAAAGAAGTAGTTCTAGATTAGTCCCTTAACCTAATTTTCCTACCACACTACCACATTATGATCATCATTAAGACGAAAAAGATAATCAATATGAGACCCCACCACATGTGAATGACAAAACTACTGTCTATCCTAAAATAAGAGGGCATCTTCCTGGTCCAAGTACTCTAATTAGCACCTTTAGCTTGATCCTAAAATCACCACTCCCATTTGGCCGCCATCTTTGCCAATATTCTAGACTTCTAATACACCATTTAAATTTGAACACAGTATGATTATTTGACCAAGTTACTGGGTACATATTGAAGCTAAACTATAAACTCTATAAAGGTCTGAAAAATTACGAGCGTGTAGATATGATGTGTTAAACTCACAAATAACTTTTAACACTAGGATATAATTCAAAACCTGCTTTTCAATTCCAAATGAATTTTCACTATCTGAATTCTAGTAATCCAATTTCGTTATTATAAATAACCTGAACCTGACTGCTATAAATGATAATTTTTTATAAAGCACCGAAAAATAAAAAAATTCCCCTCATTTTCAGATAGTGTACTGTAATCAAGAAACTTATGCAACTCAACCATTAAAAAAAAGAAGAAGAAAGAAAGAAGAAAGAAGAGCTGGTGGTTCTTACCCTCTCTTTTCCCGTAAAAGCTTGACCTCCCGCTTGTTCCATTAAAAAGGACATTGGGAAAACTTCATAGAGAACACTGATTCATACACAATAAACAGCCATTATTATCCACCAAATTACATATTTAATAGCAATTTGCTTTTACATAAAAAGAAAAAGTAATAAAAAGAAAAGAGAGAAATCATCCATCATAATAGCGTACCGTAGTTTTCCGCTTGGGCTCTTCTTGTCTGCAGGATACATAAATATGCCTCCGTAAAGTAATGTGCGGTGCACGTCAGCAACCATACTGTAGATATAGATTATTTTTTGTGATGAACTAGTTAGTTATGAGAAACTAACATTAAATTCAATGATGCTGTATCCCGACACAAAATATATTGAGTGCTTCTTATGATAACAAACATAAACAAACTCATAACTGCTGCTAAAACGATGTGAACTTGAAGGTTCTGCAGGCACAAAGAGGTAAAATAGGTTATGGTATCAATTTGCAAGTTTGAGTCTTAAGTTCTACAAGAAGTGAGTTAACGTCGATAACCAGCTATGCATATGCTAATTTTTAAAAAGCTGACCAACAAATAACAGCCCATCTATATCTTCCAAGGTGTCGACTTCAAATTAAGTAAATAAAATGAGATTAAGGTTCTTTTTGTGCTAGCATGTAGAGAAGTAAGAAGGCTACGTCATTTCTATATGAATTTTTTAAGTGAACTGAAGACCGAGGAAAAGGGTAAAGGTCGAGAAACCAATACCTTCCAATGTATCTAAGAGACTTTGGAGATGAACCATCCTGAGGGTACTTGCATCTCTCAACGTACCTGTGAATTAAAATGCGATATGAGACACCAATTGCCAATCAAATTACTGACCAGTTAGGAATTGCAAATTGGAGCTGCATATACTTCGCTGTTGGTGTATCCCAGTTTTTGGCATTTCCTTCATTTACTGAGTAGATTTTTCCCTTCTTTGGAATCTGTAGGCAAGTACGGAGTAACCATAAATACATAAATTCACAAGAAATGTGTCGCAAGCAGAAATCTTTCAAAGTAAGAAATAACAAATAAGTAATGCAACATTCAACTGCATACAAACCTTAATGTCTGGATGAGTCATAATGAACTCCCCAAGCGATGGATCAAGAGTGAAACCATTGACACCAGTTCCAGTGCTCAACACAAACTGCAAGATCATGCCTTCAACAGTTCAGACTCAAGTAAATCATTCTAGTAATCTCAATAAAGTATGTTGAAGTTACTCTCAAGAGAAACATATTGAAAAAATGCAATACATTAAAGAATAAAAAGCTAAAAATACTTTAAGAAGTTTTGAAATCCCTAAAGCACTATAGCTTGAAGGATAAAGCATGAAACAGAAAATTCAAAGCTTGACTACATAACCAATGCTGCAAATAAAACATAGGAAATGAGCAATTATACCGTGCAAGAACTCCCGTACATGCAATACCCAGCTGCTAACATATTTTTCCCTGGTTGCAAGACATCTTCTAGATGTGGTTCCTCATTTGCTTTCATCATATAAATACCAAATATCTGAAATGTATAAACGAAAAACCTAATTTTAAGGCAGAAAAAGGAAATGCTGAATTTCATTTAAAACGATGTCCGAAGAAAAATACTGAAGGAAAAACATGCTTCAGGAGAAGGGGTCTCACGGTTCCAATGGAAACACCACAGTCAATGTTAGAAGAACCATCCAAGGGATCAAAAACTACACAGTATCTGCGGTATTAGGAAGTCACAGGTAGTTAGTAAAAGTCTAGTATGCAGCACTTAACATAGCATGTACAAAAGAGAGAGGATCAGCACTCAGCAGTCACCTTCCACGCAACGCAGGATCCACAAAGGTCGCTTCTTCGTCCTCTTCCGATACTAGAATAGACTGTCGATAAGGATGAGATACATTACTTAATCAATTGCAAATCCATTGAACACCATAGTCAAACCTAACTCGATAATTACCGAAGACTTACTGTTCTTCCACTGCTTACAAGAGCCTTCACAAATACATCATTTGAAAGAACATCCAGTTTCTTTTGCTCTTCCCCCTGCAATCAAAGATGAATATATCACTTCTTAGTAGCTAGCTCCAACAAAAAGTGATTAAGAACTGAATTTGCTGGAAAGAAAAATTAAGAATTACTGTAATAAAATACATCTTTGTTACCTGAACATTGGTCTCCCCAGCAAGTCCGATGAGTTTTGCAAGCCCAGCCTACTCAAACAAACAGCAGATAAGATCAGTACCTCATCAATAAAGATAAAACTCTCCAAAATTCTCGAACTTCGAAAACTAACCAGACTAACAATAAGCCTAATAAGATTTTATCCAACTCTACTGGTTTCTAATTCTTGAAACAAAACCAAAGGGATAACAAGTCAGTCAAGGCTATATTATTTCAATCATCTCAGGAACACTGAACTTCAAACTTACCTGATAACCTTCTCACCTATCATCTAAAATCTTTATTTTCCATAAATCCACATTAAATTCAGTAATCAAATGAATGACCTAAAATTTCTCTACTTCAGATAACTGTCCAGTACAAAACAATGGCACTTTTCTTTCTTGTAATTGACTAATTTTTATTCAATTTCTTCACTTATACCACCAATCAAAAAAACAAAAACAAAAACAAAACAGACTTTCAATCAGTTAATTCCGCAGAAAATTCTATTAAAAAAGAATGTCATAATTAGAATTTAAAAATTCAAAGACTTGAAATAATGAATAGAAAATTTACTTTGTTAACAGCAGCACAAACGAATTTACAACCAAGAACGATATGACTAAGCAAGATAGAAAAATCTCCACGTGATTCAGGATGTTTCGATTGTTCATTAAGAACAAATCGAGTAATGGTCATCAAATCAGTCATATGAGCTTCAGCGGCATGATCCATTTTTCTTCTTTCTTCTGTTGCCGATAAACTAATTCTCGGTAATAACTGAACGTTCTCTGTGAGATTTTATATTTTGGTTACTTGACGAAGTCAGAGGTTTCCTTTTTTCGAGGAAGTAACAGAATAAGAATCAGAACTGATTCGGATGGAGACTATTAAATATTAAAGTGGAAAATGAAACTAATATATTATTTTTTAAGAAAATTTGTACTGTAATGATAATTATTAGTGATGAAATGAGACGGAAAATAGATAGGGTTATCTGATCTGATGTCAATGGAAGTTTCGACTAACACGTGTTGGTAATAGCTTCATCATCTCCTCCTCGTCACTCGTTATTTGCAGATAAACTTGTACTACGATTTTAGCGGTTAAAGTATTGTCTCTACTTGCATGCCGGAACAAAAAGCAAATTGATATTATTAAATGGCGTTATCTTCTCACCGAAATGGTGTACTGCTGCTAGGATGTTCGGCCTACCAATTGCATACGCACGCTGAAGCCTGGATGATATCGCATAAGTCTAGCAATTTCCAAGCCCGAGCCCACCAAAAATTATTACCATGCGGAATAACCCACCCCAAAAGAAGCCCAACAATCTTTGTATCCCTAATTTAATTCCACCCAAAGATTTTTTGGGGACATTGAAAATTTGAGCGGACCCGTTTATGCGCCAAATGCTCATCAAAGTTAAGGGTATCATAATAGGATAAAATGACTAAATTATCCTTTATTAAACTAACATTAAACCCTAATCTTATTGATAATTTGATATATAAACCTATAAATCTAAACATAATTTTATTATCAAAATTAAAGCTCTTCTTCTTCTTTTCCTTTTTGTTCCCTCTTCATCCTTCTCATCTTTAACCTAATATAATCATCCACTAAAAAGTTGTTCCAATGGATAAACCGAACCATGGTCTTGCACAAATTGTCAAAGAACTTATTGATGAAGTGGCTCAAGAACTTGTACCACAAAATGAAGAAAAACCGGTTGTTGATGATGGAGGAAAAATCGAGACCCAAAAGAAAGAAGCAAAGGCTGAATCTTCTAGTTGTAATGTTAGAAGGTAATTCCCAACAAACCCATTCATTTCTATGCGTTTTTTTATTGCTATTTCGATTTGAAATCATGAAAATTAGTGTTCAAAAGGTAGTATCAGTGAAAAGTTCGGTTAGGATCACCGTATCTTGTCAGCTGAACTTTCTGTTAGGAAGAAGACCAAGAACAGTTTGGTTGAGAATAAAATATAGGGGCTAGCCGAACTTTTGTTTTGACATTGATTTTTCAACGAAACTTTTTTGTTTAGTGAAAATAGTCAGAGTTCGGTTAGATCGATAATAAATCTTGTTAACTGAACTTTTTAGTCCCAAAATGAGAACAAAATGTTAGGTCAGCAATAAAAAAAATTTAGGAAGACGAACATTATCTGATTTTTATAACTTTGGATTCATGTTAGCCGAACTTTGTGATTCCTGGCCGAACTTTATGTCTGGTTAATTCGATGAACACCATTCATGGCCGAACATTTACATTTGTTTATCCATATTTAAATTTTTATGGACATTTTTTTTATTTAGGCTCCAAAAGAAGGTAAAGGCAATGGAAACGGAAAAGGTTGATATTCTTTCTCGTCCTCTTTTCAATTTACGAAAAAGGAGTTACTCCTGAAGAAATATATCAAACGATCTTGGATGATCCAGATTGGGTAGAGAATTTTGAATACGAAGATCATTATAAAATCCTTCGTAAGTTTCTCATAACACGTATAGAGTGTTGAAGATGCTAAAAATGTAATCGATTTTTATATTTGTAATTGTGTGTTAGTAGAAATATTGGTTTCTAGCTTCATAATTTAGTGTTAGGAGCATATTTAATAAAAAAAAACTGAAACTCTTGTGTAATGTTCGTCTAGATTAGCTGAAAGATTTGAAATTATACAATATACGCTACGAGACTACATTAGAATTCTTCGTTAGGTAAAGAGATATCATCGCAGAGATACTCCATAAGAGTAAGTGAGTATTTGAAAACGTTTATCTTGTGAAGGAGTATTATTGGTTTTGCATACTAACTTTTCAATTCTTTTATTTTTAGAGTGCTAGAGTTCAAAACCTTTGGGGAATACGTCATGGTGGAACAATATTCAAGCACGAGCTATGTTATATGTCTTTGAAGACATATGCCCCGAGGTTTCTTAGATAGTTAGAAGCCGAACGGAGGTAAAGAGCTATTCGTGGAGATTAGCTGCTAGATACTTAAGGAATGTAATGATATGTAAGGGGATGTAGTGTGGGTTAGTTATGTAATAGTTTCAGCCGAACTTTTTTAGTTTCCACACTATTCGAAAAATATAGTCGTTAGGAACATGTACTCTATATATACCCAGCTACTAGTTCATGTTTAAAATCACATCTTCATTTAAAAATAGCATTCACTAACGCTAGCTTTACTCTAGATGAAGATTTATCTCTTTGCACAAACTATGTATTTTTTTGTCCAAAAAAGGGTGAAGAACGACGTCAAAATGGTTTAGTTAGTATGAGTTATTGGGGTAGAATTCTTGAAACCTTCTGCACCGAAACAAGTAATCCTCATGACAGGGATTGTCCGATAAGAAAACAAGTCGAAGAGTTTATAGCTTTAATTCGGTTGTCAATCAATATCCAATGTTGATGTTGTAGTGCGAGCTCGAGAGGAAAGGAGAAGATGGAAAGTAAAGAATTATGAATACGAAAATCATTATGACATCCTTCGTAAGTTTCTCATAACATGTATAGAGTGTCGAAGATGCTAAAAATATAATCGATTTCTATATTTGTAATTGTGTGTTAGTAGAAATATTGGTTTCTAGCTTTGTAATTCAGTGTTAGGAGCATATTTTATAAAAAAAATTGAAACTCTTGTGTAATGTTCGTCTAGGGAAAAGAAGTTTGGCTAAGGATTGCACAATCCAGAGTAGTGTCCGGCTAGGGAGTAAAATATCAAACCTAGACGAAATTCTGACACCAAAAATCCTTGGTGAAATCATAAATGTTTGGCTGCCTGCAATAAATAATTCATAACCGAACTTGGCACAAAAAACCCATGGTGTATTAAAAAGAGTTCGGTTACCTGCAATATTCGTTATCAAACCGAACTTCTGACACAAACTGAGCCTGGAATTTCTTACAACTTCAGCTAGATTTGAAATTATTATTACTTGCCAAATATTACTATGAATTGTGCAATTCTTAGCCGAACTTTTTCTCCCTAGCCGAACATTAGTTCGGTAAGGCCTATATTCTTTCTAGGTAGCCGAACCTTTTACCAAAAATAAAAACAATTTCAACAAAATATATTTTCATTCAAAATATATGATTTTCAAAGCACATATAGTTCAATTGCATGTCTCATCACTCAATTACAATTGGTTGGGAATTATCTTTTTCCCGGGACATTCTCAAAGCTATCCACATATCCATATTTTCCTCATACAAAATTACACCAACTCTTCATATCATCGGTATTAAACCCTTCCCAATAGGAAGTTTGGCATAACGGGGGAATTGGACATTCGGGTTTTAAACGGAGACCGATAAAGTGGTTGTCTCTAACCAATGCAATGAACACTCTTCGATGCAGTTGGACACCTTTTTTTTTATTTTGGGGATGAATGTAGAACTATATTCTTTTGAGAAATAATGAACCACACAATTAAATACGTCGGCGATTAAGTCCCCACAAATCGGCATAGTCATCCAATTATCTCGTGTAATAGGATTGCCCCAGTGTAGACAACTTTGATAATTTATAAACTCCAACTTCACCCCACTATCCAACCCTCCCATCATTGTCTTGTAAAATCGGGTTTCTCCCTAGTTTCGTCAACAACTTTTGCCTTATATAAGTGATTTCACAACCATTGTATTCCTTGGCACAGTACTGAAACAACCTAGTTGTCCAACCGCAACGTAAAAACCACAATTGTCATCGCTAGGGACGTCATCGGTGGATATGATATACTCATGAATGATTTGAGGTAGTTCTTCCAAGTACGTATATCAATAAATGTTCTCTTTAGCTTCAAGTCTTGAAGAGGTGGTTCACTTGGTAGCGATGAAAACATCAGACATTTTTTCTTCATATCACGTTCACTTGGTTCGTTTTTTCCTCACTACTCTGACCTCGTTTGTTTGATTCTTTGGCGTACATTGTCACTGTGTACTCGTGACCCGAAGGATCTATATGATTAGCGTGTATGTCACCATGCTTCTTAGACACAATCTTGGCATACTTTCTCGCTTGTTCCCTTGTTTCTTTGGTGCTTGGCCTACCTTTGAGTTTTCCCTTTTCCGGTTCGTAAACATTTTCTGAGGTGTGTGGATAAAGGATCATCCTCATGTCATCCCAGAATATTTATCGTTGGATTTTGTTCATGTTGCGGTACATCTCGAATACGGTTCTTCCTAATTCAGTATCCCCAAACTCTTCTCCTGGCTCTTCCATGGGAGGGTTGAAAGTTAATTGTTTCCAAAATGGATCAATGTCGTCTAAGGGAATCACACCATGCTCATAGTTGACTATAATATGGCGACAAGGTAATACCATCGACTCGTTCATCTTACAAACACACAACTCGTCCGGCTTGATGTCCCAATCATTAATCAAATCGACTTCTACCATCAACTTCTTAATACACACATGAAACATGTTATAATAGATTCCCTTAAGCAAATGAAGATCATCCAATTTCTTAATATTGAAGATAAGACTCTTTTGGAACTTTTCTTTGATCATATCCATGTCGCGAGTGAAGTAATTTTCCATAGCATCAAACATGGTCACAAATTATCAACATATCCAAAAAGATTCTTCTTCAACCGGTGGTGAGACGACTCTGCCAAACTCGTCGCTTGATTGCCCAAGTGTTTGTGTTGGTTAGTAAAAGCATAAACAAATCTCTCTTTGTGCGGTTCCAACCATTTCTTCATCAAATACGATATCATATCCGAGTACTCGGGGCTATTCCAATGCCCGATAAACGTCACAAGATTTAGATTGTAATCATCCTACGTGAGAAAGCAAGTCAATGAGTCTCATTCATTGAAGAAACAAGCCCATTTGGCTTCATTTAATTTAAATTGTTCATCAAATTCCCCATTTTCTTTGGAGTGTTTGTCTTCCGGTAGCTTATTTATCTCATCATAACCTCTTTTATTTGGTGGTAAAAATTGAGGCTTGCACCTATGCATCATATTACACCATATGTGGAAGATACATTGAAGATTATACGCTGACGGGAAGACTACCTTTATTGCATTCATTAATGCGACTTCATTGTCAGTGACTATAACTCCAGAAATATTATCACCTTGGAAGATTGACCTCACTTGTTGCGACGCCCAAGTGTAACGAGGTTCCTGCTCATACTCCAAGAAAAAAATGCCACGCTAAACGGTGACTTGGTCGACGTGCGCCCAACAACATTAAACAATGGCATCTCGTACATATTAGTCTTGTAAGTGCAATCCATTATAAGAACTTGGTAAAAGCATTGCGCCAACTAAACACACATTGGATGCGCAATAAAGAGATGCGTTGTTTCTCCATCCAGACCTACTTGCTTTTGAACGACGTAGTTTCTCTGTTGTGCCATATAAAAAAAATTCTTGCACTATCTTCCTATCTCTCAATTTTTTTTTTTTAACGTCTCATTTGAATTATAAATGGTGGACAAAGAGGAGAGGTTATCCTTGTTATCTTATTTAATGATGCGAAGCATAGTAACGGTGGAATATGCATTTTCCTCATCTTAACTAGTTTCTCCATTTCAAGAGGGAGAGTCTTGCAGTGACTGAATATCCTTCAAGATGTTCAGGACGTTTATGATTATGTCTACCTTCCGCAAATTTGAATATAACCCATTTCCATAGTTGACATTAAACACAAGCTTGAACATGCAATTGGTCTTCTTTGAGATAGTTATATTCTTCCTCCCAGTCTTTCCGATATACACATAACCCTTCTTTTTGTGCCTTTTGGGCATTTGACTTCTCTCACAAACCATTTCAAAGCGGGTTTTACTAGATTTTCCATTCAAAACTAATACACACATATCCCGTTTTGCATGTTGTCTAGCCCAACTTTTTTCTTCATCGGGACTATCCCATGTCTACATTGACCAAAACACAAAGTTACAAAACTTGATAATTTTCTTTGAAACATCTAAGTACACATAAATTGGTATCCTACCAAGTCATTCTCATAATGATGCGATGTATAATCGTACATAATATCAACAGGAGTAGATTGATCATCCATAGGTACATGCTCTAATTGGAATCGCAAAATATATGACAATGTGATGTTACGACAAAAAAATACTACAAAGTTCGGCTAAGAATAATTTTTGACATCTAAACGAACATAAAAGTTTGGCTAGGTCGACACAACCTATATGAACCGAATATTTAACTTCGGCTAGGACCTTAATTGCCATATACTGCCGAACTTTGTACTTAAAAGTTCTCGCTAGTTCTATACCTAAGAGTTTGGCTAAGAAAAGTTTGGACTCGAACTAGCCGAACAATGCTCTGGTTCAGCTAGAATTAGTTGAACATTAGGAGTTCTTCAGTTAGGTAACCGAACTTAGTCTAAGCCTCCACTAACACAGAGTTCAGCTACATGTGTTCTTCAATGTTCTAGCGGAACTTATATCGAGCTTGTCGAATCTAAGCTATTTTCACCAAATTTAAGCCAATCCAAGCAACAAAAACACATTAAAAAGTATACCTGAGCATCAAAAACATTATAATCTTCATATTCTTCGTTGTGATCATCGTTTATCTCGTAAAAAACCTTCATTTTGAGATTGAAATTGGGTTTGGGGAATAAAACATTTACCATCTAACAAAGCATCCATCACCGGATCGTCGTAAAAATTAACGAACTATTCTTTTACTCTACGATTTGAAGGTTCCAATTCCTCTAAGATTGCACTAGAATCACTCGTTTTGAATTTAAGAATCACCAAACCTAGGTTTTTTAAAAAAAAATTACAAAACCATTCTTCTTCTCTCTCTCGATAATTCTTATTCTACACAACAATATTTTATCTCCTAAGACTAAAAATTAACTAAGTTAATTAACTCTAATTATTACCTCATAATTAAATAAGGATATTGTTGCCATTATATAAATTATACTGATATGGAGGGCCAGTAATTACTTCATGATGACCTTAGCAAAATAGGGGATATGGTCCCCTCAAATTCTGAGGGGTCCCAAAAAAGTCGTTCATTCCACCCTACCGATCAAGCAATCACCTCCTCTAATATAAATCAAGCAATACAAGCCTTTATCGTATCTATATCCCTTGATATCGACTCAAATTTTTTAGTTTATTTGTATCCCCAAGTATCATTTATGTTTCGACCGATACCGGACGTACTAGGACTGTATCAACCCATATTAGCAAATAAGCACGGATGTTGCTCGATACTGACTCATAGCGAACATAAAAGATATATAAATGTTAAGATATAATGTTACACAACAAGATACTTATCTTTTTTAACATAACAAGTTAGCTTTATTAGCTAACATTACTAATAAAGATGATACACAATTTTATTATTCACTTGATGAATATAATTCGAGATTTTATAGTGATAGGTTGATAATACACCTAATCCAAATAACATTTTATATATTGTTCATAGTTAATTCTATTTTGAATTGTGTATATTACACTTGATATATATTTTATAGGTATTTTGGAGTCGGAGCTCAAGGCATTGCTTGAAGACACTGGGAGTTGATGGACTCGAAAATAACAAACATTGCAAGTATTAAATGTTTTGAAAACAAGGAACTACTGAGGGCAACCATCACAACCCAGAATAAGAAAATTGAATTCTTTGAACTTTTGCTAGATAAGTTCAATAAAAGACTTGACCCATTAATTTTTGAATGGGTCTTTAGCCTCAAACTTAGTTGTCTTTCCTATACCCAAAAAGCTAAAGTAAAATCGATGCTCAAAGGAATTTTTAGTGGGATAAGAACCAAAATGTCAAAGGCTTGCACCTCAAAAAGTGTGAAACCATCATTAAACCCAACGTTCCAGGAAACATCAAAAGATTGAAACCTTGAACAAAGCTCGCCTTGCCAAATTGGCTTGGAGGATGATCACTGAGAAACATAAATATTTAACAAAAGATAATCCTCTGCACTATGCTAATGACAAGTAAAGTTCCCGGGATTTGGAAAGTTACCTGTCGAGGCTTAGATAACATTAAAATAACTAATTGTCGGGAAGTTGGAAATGATAATTTATTTATTTGAAAAAAATACCTAGATACCATTTTGGAATCACCCCCAATTATATGCTTTTGCCTCTGAATCCATGAAATTTATGGACCTGATGATTAACCATGAAGAAGAAAACTGAAGCATAAATTTTTTGCATGCTATGTTTGATAAAACATTATTAATTAAGAATACCTATAATATTATAATTTCCTATTGAAAGACCGATAAAACAACTTACAAGGTAATGATCATAATCATTCTAGCGTTGCTTTTCCCTAAAGGGATTTCTAGAAACCTAATCTACTGCCTAATGTTATATATTTTTTGTGAGATGTGTAAATAATTATATATACCAGATAGAGACATATTGATAGGTTATGTCATTGTTATTGACGCTGAGTACCCGTTATGCAATATTGTATCAGTAACAGTTCAATATCTCTTTACAAATTGTCCTGTCACTAGGAGAATATGGTTTTCCCTTGATACCAACCTTGCATGTGTAATTGATAATATTTCTTTTAATGGTTGGCTCTCCAACTAATATATACACTTCCTAACAACTTTAGGGTGAACAAAAAAGAGAGGTAATTTTTGCATGTTTTACCTTTTGGCACCTTCTAAAGGTTAGATGTAACATAGTTTTCAACATTGTTGATGTGATTTTTAATTTTGTCGTAAGTGCACGACTGTCGATGAGACAGTATGCAAGTACGGTTCATTTCACAGGAATTTTAAAGTTACAATTTCTAACTTTTGATTAATTAATGTGCTAATAATAAATCATTGAGTTGGTAACTAAAATTCTAAATAAACATAAATTACTTAAAGTGATTTACAAATGAAAGAAAACCTAGGATGTTGAGATTCCATCACTACTATGCCTACTAGATGTTTTCAAATCGTGTAAACCCTTATTAGCATATCTTGTCTTATCTCCTCAAAAAACGCTTAAAAATCGCGCAAAATATTCCATTCAAATCTGCACAGTTTCACGCAAAAGAGAGAAGAGATTTCCTGCCATTTTCTTTATTTAAAATTCAAAATAAGTGGTGCCCTTATCCAATATGAGGGTGCCTTTATCAATCGAGGTGGGTGCCTTTAACACTTTTTATGCCAAAATTTCCACATTTATTAATTCTCCAAAAATACCTAAAAACATTTAAAAAAATAGCAATATTAATATAAAAATTGAGAAATAACAATGTACAAATGAGATCAAATAAGGCGCATAAAATGTGTCTATCAAATACCCTCAAACTTATATTTTGCTAGTCCTCGAGCAAATCTAATATAAAAATAAAAGTCCTAACTCAATTTCGTAGGAATCGTGATTACACTTAGCATGTGCAACAAGCCTTTACACCTCTAGGTGGCCCTAGTGGCCGAGTGTTATCTCGGGAGGGTTTACAAGAGGTATACCCACAAAACCTTTTAATTCCAACTTCTAATGTCACAAGTATTTGAAGAGCTAAGAGGACATAAAGTTTCTCCTCCAAATGCCAAGTAATCAGAAGTGCCAGAGAGAATACATGCCAATATGCTTAATCAATGAGAGATATACTGTGACGAGTTGAACCAGTGCCAAAGATGTCTTTTGCCATATGAACATCGGACTAACAGAGCAACTAAATAAGCATTTCGCCTCGACTTTGCCTCGACTTTGACTCACCATAGGACTTTATGAATTTACACTCAGAAAAACGATTTTAAGGGTCACACCTATGTAAGCAGGATTGAAGAGAGAATACTTACACATTATTTATGGTAACGCTTTTTCTGAAGATATCAAACCAAAATCTTTTTCTGATGACCTCAATAGGAAAAGAAATCTGATAATTTCTTAGGAAATCGACCATAAATGAGGATGAGAACATACTCTCACCTTCTAGTCTCACAAGTCTCTAATGGTGTTCAATAGAAACAACTTTGTCTTAAGTCTTCGGCTTCAACCCTTGATGATAAACTCCTGAAATTTGTAGAACTTTTCTATTTGTCTTTGATCACTTGTTGTTTTGAAAATTCTTTTTGAATTTATTCTTCATGGCTTTTCCTAATGAAATTATTATTAAACATTTTTTTTATTTTTTAGATTAATAATATTTTTTTTATTTTTGATTTTTCTTTTAAATTGAAATAAGATTGATACAAAAATGAAATAAATAAAAATGAATGACACAAAATAATAAACTTTACTTGCCAATGTAGAAGGACTGTTGCACTTGAATCTTCACAACTGCTGGTACACAAATCTTCAAAAAATTACATCTTTTATTTATTTGTCACTTTGAATATATAATGATATTCTTTCCCTTTGTTGCTTGTAAATCTTGATGTCTTCAACTTCTTCATGAATTGATGTTGCTCCGCTTGTTGATGATGTTGAGTTTTTATTGAAAGAGAGTTGTAATTGTTGTGACTAAGACTACAAGAGGAGGCTAGTCCTGATGTCACCCTCATGGTGATAAAAATTAGCATTCAAAGATCAAATAGTGCTGAAAGTGGTGCGGGATTGAGTAGCTCATCATTCTACTCGGATTTTATGCAGATGAACATTCTAAGAGGATAGTTGAAGGTATGGTACCTCACTCAAAAGTGTAGTCTCCACTAATGATAAGGTTAGTTCTGTCTTTCCGTATTTCCCCTGACCTAATTGTCTCCAGCATGGATGGTTGGGTCTGTCACGATTATTCTCTCATTGGTTAAGAACACAAATGTAATTTTCTCTAACAATTCTAATTTCCATTTTTTAGGGAGAATCAGTATGTAAACTTAGATAAAAGGCTACTACGTGACTATAAAAGTTGGAAACTTTGGTACAAATAAAATTTTAAAATTTTCTCCCTTACCCCCAAACTTAAATTAAACATAGTCCTCGATGTTCTAAAGATAAATGTATGAATGCATGAACAAGGAGAAATACCGAGCAAAGTAAAAGAGATAGGGAAAGATATTACCAACACCGTGTACCGAAAGCATATGAGTTGCCTCCCATAGAACGCTAAGTTTAAAGTCTTCAGCCATACCAAGAAAGGATTAGTCATAATTTACGAATCATATACCAATAATCGAAAGAATTATGGATCCTTAAAGTCAATTGGATTTGACTCACACAGTTGACCACAATGGAATATATAAAAGTGGTGGTCATTCTTATGGAAATGTGTTAATTCAGATTTCCTAAAATAATTAGGCTTAATTCTAAAATTTAATAATTGGCATATTCGAAGTTCATAAGTTTCCACATTTGGTAAATAAAATTTTGGTGGGATAACAAAGTCAATTACTGTATTATGGTCCGGGTAAACCACATCAACAGGATGATGGGTTTCTAACACCTGAAGTTCATTTTGGATAAAATCAGACTCGAGAAATAGTTCTTGAAGATAATCTCGTAAGATGGTAGAGGCACAAACGTCAAGCCCCAAGTGAGGGACTATTGAAAGAGTCAAAGGGTTACCGCGGGGAGAATAATATTCACCCCCAAACTTAGAATGGTTAATGTCCTTGGACAAACTAGTCACAATTTCCTTAATTTTAAATTATCAGATTTAGGAAAATGGTCTATTATTTCATCTAGATTATAGTCATCATTTGTGGTACCTTCACTCACATTTAAATCCTCTATGAGTCTATCATCTTCGTCAGGGACAATGGTCTTTGAGTCATTGGACCCTAAAACACTAGTCTCGGGATCAACTCTTTCCTCTAAACCATCACCGTCTTCATAATAACAGGGAAATATTTCACCATATATAACAATGACATCTCTAGTTAAATCCTTCTCCTCTTGAATAAGTAAATAGTTTTCACTATTATTAGGATTGGAACTAGAAACATCATTATTATCATGAAGCTCAATTGTTGTAAAAATTTCCTGATCATTATGACTACAAATTTCAAACTCTTCATCAATGTTATCCTCATCATCATAATAATATGAAGATGTTTGAACCTTATCTAAACAAGTAGTGCTTTCAACTTTAACCTCGACCTCTCGATTTGGTAAATCTTTATTATCAAGGGTAAAATTGGAAACACTATTTTGGCAATTAAGTTCATTTCGAGCAATATTAGAAGTTGTCCATTCATCTTAAATTTATCCAAAGGTCATGAATTTGTTCCCACACTATGTCCCTCCCACGTGAATTTTTAGTCAACTGCTTAAGAGTCTCACTCATCATTATTTGAGATTCGCGTGTGGTTTCAGTGAATTTCTTAAGTGTCTCTTCTAAAGAAAGACTTATACTATAAGAAAAAATATGTGGCAAAGACTTTTCATATTTCCATTCAGTTTCAACTACTTGATTTGAGTTTATTATTCAAAGAAACATATGAATAATGTGAAATTTCCATGAAATGCCAGAGGGCATCTTCAAAAGATGGAGAACAAACATTTTGCTCAGTATAATATTGCTCATTTACCCGTTCGTACGACTGGTCATAGTACGGGTAATATCAATTTTAAAATTAGGGTCGATAATTATTATATTGGTCCTTATAATACCAGTTCGACTTTTTTTTTTGTGTGCAAATGTAAATGAATGCAAGGTTAACTAAATAGGTAAACTCAGGTTACCTTAGAAAAATATACCTACAATCAAATACTAGTCAAAGGTTCAAGGCTAAGACTTGTGGAATTTCAGCTGATAACTCCCACAGACCCAAGGCTCGGATTCAGCTTACTTTTCCACGATTTTTTCTAAAAATCGATAGCCTGACGATGCAATTGGTGTGTGCACAATATTTTTTTTTCTATATACAAAAATAAAATAAAATCTAAAAGATATACAAATTTTTTTCTAAAAATAAATAATTAATGAAAAAATCTAAAAATTAATGAAATAAAGAAAATTAGGTTTTATTACTTACCTTTTTTGGTAGGCAATTTCCACAATAGTTATAAAAGATCACCTGCGCATAAAGGACAAGAAAATATCCAAGTAAAATCTAAAAGATAAAATAAAAATAAAGTAAAATCAGAAACTAATTAACACAGAATTAAAGAAAAATAAAAATTACAACTTCTTAATCCCTGACAACGACGCCAAAAATCTGATGTGATTTTTAATTATGCCGCAAGTGCACGGCTGTCGATAAGAAAGTATGCAAGTACGGTTCATTCCACAAGGATTTTGAAATTACAATTTCTAACTTTTAATTAACTAATGTGCTAATAACAAATCGATTGAGTTGGTAACTAAAATTCTAAATAAACATAAACTACTAAAAGTGATCTACAAATGAAAGAAAACCTAGGATGTTGATATTCCATCACTACTATGCCTACTAGATGTTTTGTAATCGTGTTAACTCTTATTAGCATATCTTGTCTTATCTCCTCAAAAAACTCTTAAAAATCTCATAAAATATTCCATTCAAATCTTCACAGTTTTACGCGAAAGAGAGAAAAGATTTCCCGCAATTTTCTTTATTTGAAATTCAAAAGAAGTGGTGCTCTTATCCAAGGTGAGGGTACCTTTATCAATCGAGGTGGTGCCTTTATCACTTTTGAAGCCCAATTTCCACATTTATTAATTTTCAAAAATACCTAAAAACATAAAAAAGTAACAATATTAATACATAAGTTGTGAAATAACAATATACAAATGAGATCAAATAAGGCACACAAAAGGTGTCTATCATACATCTGTAAATTAATGGGCTTGTTAGACAAATCAATCACTATATAATGTGAACGATGATGAGTTATTCCGTCAAGAATTCTTATCCATATTCCTTGGAAACCACCTAGTATCTCTTATACCATAATTATTTTTGATGCATCATCTTCAAAATATGATAAGGTTATGGAATATTGACTTATAATATCTAATGATGCAAGGAGATTCCAAGGAGCATGGTGCATTCTAACAATAACTCAGGATGAAAAACATGCAAAGGCTATGGATGCTTTGAACCAACAAAATGGATTCAACGGAAGCAGATTCCCAGTTTGCACATAGAAGGTGTCTATCGAATTGATCTAGTTAATTCAACCAATAAGAGTTTAGGAATTATGAAATAGACCACTAACAATGTTAAAATTTAAAAAACCTTTTTGGATCTTTTAATCTGTATTTATGCACGCACGTCTCTGGAATTATTAATGAGGTGGCTGATACTCTATCTAAATAAGCTAGGTGCAAATACAACTCATATTCTGGGGTCATGACTTGCTTTAGGCCTTCTATAGCTGAAAGAAAACAGTGGAAGCAACTCCATAGTGAGTGGGATCAGTGGACGGCTCCAATAAAACAGCCATGAAATAAGTCGCTTAGCTGGCAAATCAAAATTGGACATAGGCGGCCGATAGACAGTTTGCTGCACAAAGAGCGTCTTGGCCAAGCAGAAAACCTTGTAAAGGAAAGGCTTCCCTCCTGCTGCAACCTTTGCCTCTATCCCTACTTCTTGGTCTCGATCTCGAACTCAAAAGCCTAGCTGCCTGAATCTTTGCTTCCTTCTACTACCAGCGGGCTAGCCTTAGTTATGATTTGTATATCGATCCCTTTCCCTTGGTTTGAGGACGGACGGATCTCGCTACATACTAGAAGGATGTTTTATAGTTAAAAATTCTCTTAGGCCGATTCCCACGGGCATTGGAAAAAAATACCAATTTGCCTAGCCAGGTGGATGTGCAAATGTGCTCATCCACTATGGAAAAAGGTATATAGCACAGGGGTCTTTATCGAGTGGTAGACTGATCCAAGCATAAGAGTCTAAGCTACCAGCAAATTAGACTCTTCCGCCTACGGTCAAGACTATGCCGCTCGGTAGAGACTTGACCTCTAACGACTAGATAATTTTCAAATTCCCAACGATTCTTTTTCTACACCTCTATGTGAATAAGTTTTTGTGTAGATTTTCACTGACTCTACATAATTCATTCTCTAATATTCATTCTCTAAAATTTTCTCACAATGAGTTCTCAAATGATAAAAATAAATAAAGCTGGGCAATCATCTGGCAACCCTCCAAGTGGACAAAATTGGACTCAGAAGGTGATAAGGAGTTCACTAATTTCAAATAAGTGGCAGAAGAAGGTGTACTCCATGATCATATATCTCAAAATAAAGCGCGAGATCCGTGTACCAAATCAAGAAATGGGTGGTTAGAAATACCTGATGTGTACGAATATCTTTATGAAGCTGTAAAAAAACGGGTCTGAAGATATCATTGGTGATATTTTTATTCAATCCATCATAAAACAATAGGACTCAACGTGTTCAAGTAATATTAGAACATTGACGTGGCACTATAAATACGTTATATTTCAAGGATTTCGGATGCAATAAGTTTGTTTCTTCTCTAATTCAATTTTTGAATTTAATTTTATATTTTATATGCATTTTAGAATGTGCAAAATTTAAATTATGAACATGTTATTTATAAAAGATACAATGTTAGATTTATACTTTCTTATGAGAATACTATGTGAGGGAGATATGGTTCCATTCGACCAAGTGAAGTGGTCGTCAAGTGAAATTTGGAAATATCATCTTCAATTGTATTGTGATGATGAATAAGTATTCCCATTTCATAAAAAATTGAATTCCGGTGGACAATACGAGTCTGGTTTGAAATTTTTTTTACGACAACATGCACTCAAGACAACAAAGGAACCAATCTATTTGGAACCAAATCATTTTGATAAGATCGAAAGAGTGTTTCTGTTATGGGTTCTCGGCCAATTATGTTTTCCCAGTGATAATATAGTGTCACAAAATGGTTGTTTCTTGGAAGATTTAGGGAAGCGACACCAAATTATGATCGGGGCCCTGCTATTTTAGCCGAAATAATACATGACCCTCGATAGTTGCGATAACAAAAACAAGTTTCAATAGTTCTCGGGGTACCTTGGAGGTAAATACCACAATTCATTTGCACTGACACCGGTAATCCGAATAACTGTAACGTGTCTCGGTTGTTTTGTTAATATGTAAAACATAAACATATAAGTCAACCAATTTGTAGTATTAGTCGCTAATGTCAATCGAGTTCGAGTTAGGGGTGAAACTGATGCTGAAGTTGTAGCGAGATCTCGAGAAGAAGGGTGAAGATGAAAGGGATCAAATTTTCATTACGAAGCTCATTTCGACATTTTTAATTAAGGAGTTGATCAAATTAAACTCTTTTCTGTTGCAAGTTCCTTCATCAAATATATCTCATTGAATACGTTGATCAAGTTTTTATAATTAATTTTATTTTTATCTATTTATGTAGTGACAAGGAGAGTATGTGTATCCTTCCATGTTCTTCTATTTCTAATTAATAAGAATTACTTTAGAATTAAACTTCAAATCCAAATCCGATTTACATTTCATTAAATTTTAAATAAAACTAAAATTCGATTAAAACCAACCACAATCACATTACATAGCATTAATCAAATAAAAATAAACCACAACCACAACCACGCTTGAATCACACATTACATTGAGATATTTAATCAACATTGAAACCTAGAACACTTTCTTTGAAGATTCATAACATTCATCATCACTAAATTCTTTTCCTTTGGCTTCAAATATTTGGTATGAAGCATAGTTTTTCAAGAGTGCAGATTAATAATGAGTTAGTATAATTAATTAAAAATGAGTCGTCCAAAATGATTAAAAGATTATTAAGATACTCACTCATTTTTCAATGGACAATCCATGATGAGTTTAGTTAACCGCGTATAAAATGCCAGCATAAGTTCTTACAAGTCACATCACTTTTGAGGTGAAAAAATCTAACTTAAAGGGTGTTATCTGTTCTTGCATTTTTATTACCGACTAATGTAACAAGTCTTTCAAAAATATTATCCTAATTATTGTAATTGCTTTGATTGTTACCTCCATCAATTGCAACTGATATTCATGCTCGATCAAGAGCAACATCTTCTTTTTCAAGTGAAGCGAGCCACCATTTGTTGGCGCCAATGAAATACAATGATATGGCCGTTAATGGAATAAAATTATGAGAAATATAGAGAAAGTATGAGCTAAAAGGAGTCCGTAATTAAGATTGAATTCTGATTGTTGGATGATAGTGTCGTTGGGCGGCTTAGATAGGACCGAACGGCATAGTCTGAGTCGCTGGCAGTAAAAACTTGACCGAGCAGTCTCGTCTCTACCAAGTTGAACAATACAGAGTTGACCTTTGCCTGTTTGCCCATCAAAGTTCTCCAATTAACCCATTCCATAATGGGTGGAAATTGGCAAAACAAGGAATCTGCCAACTCCATAGGAACTGGCCTTAAGAAAGAAGAAGCACATTAACACAATGAGTAGTTTATCTTAATTTCCAGTATTATTTTATTTTCCTAATAAATAAACACCTTAATTTGGTGGAAAACATGACTCGGAAAACCTAAGGGTGTCAATGGATGCTTGAAAATTCCGAAATTCGTTCGAATTCGCATCCGAAATATCAAATATTATTCGAAAATTATTTTCGGATTTGGATATCCGAATTTTTTATTCGAAAATATAAATAACCGGATAAGAATTCGGATACGAAGGTATCCGTATCCGAAATATCCGCATCCAAAATTTTAAACATAAATATATATATATATATATATATATATATATATATATATGTATATATCTTAAACCTAGAAAACTATATATCATATTCAAATTTTTTTATTTTTTTTCTTTATATTTATTAAAAAATTATTATACAAATATCTTTATCCTAATTATTTTTTATTATATAATATTAATTTGATACAAACATACAATTTTTTTATTTTTTTATTTTCTTATAATTTCGGATCGGATAATTATCCGATATCCGGATAAAAATTCGGATACGAATTCGAAGTGAAAAAAACTATATCCATTCAGATTTCAAATTAAATATGGATAGTGTATGGATTATTTAGATTCAGAAACGGATAATATCCTATTTGCATCCATATGCATATGTTTACACTCTTACCTGGTTCGCTTCATCAAAATTAATACCAAAGCACTTCGATATATCTATGTATAATAATAAAAATCAAGCAACGAACGAGATGAATCTCACATTAAACTATAACTATCGAAAGGAAAATCAGACGACAGATGATTAGCAAATAAAACAACAGACACAAGTCACTTAGGAATATTCTCGAAGATCACCCATCTTTTTTAAACTAAAATGTATTAGCCGACTCCAAGGGTGAAACGTACCCTTGTATAATACTTATAATCCTTGAAAAAACAAAAATAATGAAGTGTTGATCCGTATTGGTAATACCGATACGAAACGGCCATGTTAGAAAACCTCTCGAATTAAGGGGAAAAAAACATTTAAAAAAAAAGAAAAACAAGGATTCCATGGCATTAAAATAATTAAAAGAATCTAAAGAAAAGTTCGATAGAGAAAAAGAACTTCTTCACACAAGTTCACCTCTTTCTCTGTTCTTTCTTTTTGCTAGATTCTTTTTTGGATTTTTTCTGCTATTTTTATCTTATTTAAAGGGGTAAAGTACTATCTTTGATTCTATTTTTTCTCCTCATCTTCTTCAAGGATTACTGCGCTTGTCTTTGAATTTCATGTCTAATTTTTCTGGTAAGTGGGTTTTTTGGAATTCGATTGCCCGATTACGAATGATCTTGTTATTGTAGGGATCTCTTTCTCTTATCGATTGACCACTTAGGCCAATCTCATGGGACCATCTATGTTAGTCTCTGGATGGTTCTTTCGACTCTGGACCCGTAGTCTAGAGATCCGATCACCTCAAGACAGAATTGTGTCTTGCCCCGAATTAATAATCCATTGTAAGTCATGGGGTTACCATAATTAGTCTCTGGGTAACTCCTTCGACTCTGGATCCGTAGTCCATTGTAAGTCATTGCATTATGGATCTTGTCCTGAGTACGAATGATCCATTGTGTAACCATGTTTTACCTTTTAAGGATAGTACAACTTCAGGTGCTTTATATTCCAAGGGTGGTCCTTCTCCTTCCCATCTGGCTTGAGCATCTTATATGCAACTTCCCCTACCTTAGAAAATATTGTATCTGGACCTCCCCATTTAGGTGCTAATTTTCCTCATTTTTTCTCCCTTTCATACTCGGGAAGTTCTCTTAGGACCAACTGTCCTGGGTGGAACTCTCTTGGTCGGACCTTCTTATCATATTCTCTACGTAGCCTCCTCTGGTAATTCCCCATCTTCCAGAGTGCAATTTCTCGTGCCTCCTCCAAATTATCAAGCTTGGCGAGTATCAAATATTATGTGAGATTCTTCATCCACGCCTCTGATTTAGTTGTAGGGATCATTATTTTTGTTAGTAGAATTGCCTCAGTTCCATATGTGAGCATGAAAGGTGATAGCCTTGTTGCTTCTCTCTTTGTAGTTCGGTAAGCCCATAAAACATTATGTAACTGTTCACACTAATCTCCATAGCATCCAACTTGTTTTTCAAGTTATCAGTTATGGTTTTGTTGGTGATCTCAGCCTGGCCATTGCTCTGTGGGTATATGGGTGTAAATTTGCTCTTCTTGATTTGGTAAATGTTAAACAACAGATCTATATTCATCCCTTGAAGTTATTTCTCATTATCTGACACTATTGCAGCTGGTATCCCAAATCGGCAGATGATGTTCTCGAACAAAAATTTGAAGACATCCTTGTCTCGAATATGCTTTAAGGCAGCTGCTTTCACCCATTTGGTAAAGTAGTCTGTGGCCACGATGAAATATTTTCTTTGAAGCGTTCCTACATGTAGTGGTTCCATAATATCCACTCCCCACTTTGCCAATGACACTGGGTTCAACATTGAATTTAGAGATGTAGATGGCGCATGGATCTTTTTCCCAAATCTTTGGCATTCTTCGCAAACATTCTCCATATACTTTGCATCCTCATGCATATAGGGCCAGAAATAACCCATGTTTTTTGCTCTTTGAGCCAAATTCCTTCTAGAACTATGATTGCCTGCATCTCCATAATGCAATTCTACCAGGATATGATGCCCTTGCTCCTTTCCTAGGTATATGAGCAATGTTCCCAGATAGAACTATCTGTACATGATCCCATCCCAGAGATGATAGTTAGCTGCTCTGCTCTTGGTTTTGTGTGCTTGAGTGGTACTCACGGGTATCTCACCAGACTCGAGATAACGATGAATTGGTTCTCTCCGTTCACCTGATTCGTATGGTCCTAAACCGATTATGGCTAGTGACTCTCTGTTATCTTCCACCTCGGATACTGATGGAACGAGGACTCTCCTAACTCGAATTACTTCTATGGTTGGATCTTTTAACATTGATGCAATGTAGGCCAGTGCGTCGACATGTATGTTGTTTCTCCTATAAATGTGCCCGAGTTTGATGTTTGGAATCTGTCTCATATAATGTTGGGCTAGTTTCAGGTACTTTTGCATACTCAAATCTAGAGTTTGGTAGTCCTCTCTTATGTCATATTACCAGTTGAGAATCACTGGTAATCCTTACTTCTGTTAGCCCCAATTTTATGATGAGTCTTAAGGCATAGATCACTGCCTCATATTCAGTGATATTTTTGCTAGTCTTAAATTCAAGTCTGAAAGAATGGACTATCTCCATACCCTTGGGTGTTATAAATACTATGCCTAGCTCCGATCCATCATCATTGGAGGAGCCATATGTAAATACCTCCCATCTTTGAGGGTGACATCTCTGCATAAGCCCTGTTGACTCATCATCCTCCTTTTCGATCCCGGGGATGTCTTATACTTCTTCTTCCTCTTCTAAGGGAAAGTCATCCAGAAAATCAGCTATTGCCTGAGACTTGATTGTTGTACGCATCTCATAAAAACATTGAACTATTTGATTTGGGCTCCCCACTTCGAGATTTGACCTGATCTGGAGGAGTTGTCCAGAACCAAATCTATGGTAGATTTGGTTAGGACCCGAATTCTGTGTTCCTGAAAGTAAGTCCTTAGCTTCTAAGTTGCATATACCAGGGATAAAATCAGCTGCTCAATTTTAATGTAATTCTTCTCAGCTACTAGCATGGTTTTACTAATGAAGTACACAGGTTTCTCCTCCCCCTTTCGCATATGGCCAATACAACACTAATAGCGTGAGCTGTAGCCCCTATATATATGGTGGGCACTTCCTCTGGATCCGGTCTCTATAATACTGGCAACTTCACGAGATTCTCCTTAATCTTCTGGAATGCCTCCTTACACTCAACTGTCCATTTGAATTTATCCCCCTTCCTTAAGGTATTAAAAAAAGGTTTGCACTTGTCGGATGATCTCGAGATAAATCGACTCAAAGTTGCTAGACACCCATTTAGCTTCTGGACATCCTTTACTGTAATAGGTGACCGCATGTCTCCGATGGCACGAACCTTATAGGGATCTGCTTCAATGTCGTTCTTGTTATTATATATCCCAGAAACTTCCTTGATGTTACCCAGAATATGTATTTCGCAGGATTGACTTTCATTTTGTATTTTCTTATTTGATCAAAAATCCCCTTTAAGTATGATATGTGATCTACTGTTTCCTTGCTTTTCACCAACATGCCATCTACATATACTTTAATCATTTTGTAAATCCAGTCCTCGAACATGTCATCTACCAGTTTCTGGTACGTTGCTCCTGCGTTTTTTAACCCGAATGGCATCTTTGTGTAAAAACAGAGCCCTCTGCGTGTGAAGAATGTTCTCTTCTCCTGATCCTCGGGTGGCAAGGGGATCTGGTTGTACCTAGAATATTCGTCCATGAGAGTCAACACCTCATGACCATTAATTGTATCGACCAGTTGATCTATACTCGGGAGTGGGAAGCTGTCTTTCGGGCATGCTTTCTTAAGATCATTGAAGTTAATACATATTCGGACCCCTCCATTATTTTTTGGTACAATTACCATATTTGAAATCCATACGGTATATTGTGCATTTTGCATGACTCCAGCTAATTGCATCTTTTTTAGCTCAGCTTCCACCGAGGCTTGTAGCTCTGGCGCGATTCTCCTCATCTTCTGACGAATAGGCTTGAACTTATGATCAATTTTTAAATGATGACAACAGACTTCTGGATCAATTCCCTCCATTTTTTCCATGCTCCATGCGAATACGTCGATATATTCTTGCAACAATGCCTCCAAGTTTGTAGCTTGTTCCAAGTTTACCAACGACCCTATCTTCACAATTTTCGACTCCTTTTCCGTCCCGATACTGAGCTCCTAAGTTGGTTCTAGAGCCGTCAAATGTTGTTTAGGTTCCTCGATAGGGATCGTGGGATGTAATTGCTATGCATCCCGACTCTTGTTATCTTCTCCAATCTCTTTTGCCAATGCCAATATTTCCTCTATCTCTTGCAGGTGCTTATCTCCTTGAATCCGACTCTTTTCTTTTCTGTTCCTGGCTCGTTTGTCTTCATTGTTGAATGTCTGCTTAGATATAAAATTTTACAACCTGGGGATCGCTCACTACTTCAGCCACCCCCATTGGGGTTGGGAACCTTAACTGCTGGTGATATGCTAATGCTACTCTCTTGATGCCTGTTATCCATGGTCTCCCAATTATGGCCTCGTATGGTGAGGCTACATCCATGACACAAAAAATGGTAATGGTATCCAAATATTCTCCACCCGATACTCTTAATGCGACCTCACCTTTGGGCCTGGTGATTGATTTGTTGAATCTATATATGCTATAAGTGGAAGGGATGGGAAGGCCATCTGATAGGCCCATTCTTTTGAAAGTGTCATAGAACAAGACTTCCACTATCCACCAATATCATCTTTACTCCCCATTCTTCAATCATCAATGTAATTACCAACGGTTCTCCATGGGATTTCCCG
Organism: Papaver californicum; assembly: GCA_023531435.1. Lineage (NCBI taxonomy): Eukaryota > Viridiplantae > Streptophyta > Magnoliopsida > Ranunculales > Papaveraceae > Papaver > Papaver californicum. The sequence continues at coordinate 8,495,310 of JAJJMC010014687.1, forward strand.
TTCAGAGGCATATCTTTGGAAGAGAAAGATACTGGTTGCATCATCCATGATTCCATTGGCAGAGTCTTGGCGACATTGTATATTTCCTTTCCTGAATGGTCCCTCTTGTGAATCTGAGACATGATTCCACTTCCTAGCTAAAAACTTTGAATTGTTGGATGGGAAATCGTGTTGTGTTGGAGGACTGTAGCATCCCTTCTAATCCTTACTGGATGTACTGGCACTTCTATTGATGCAGGTTGAGTTTGTTTATATTTTTGTAAAAAGTCATCCTGAATCAGGTGCTGCACAATTTCTTTCACGCCTCGACAGTTATTAGTGGAATGTCCCCTATACTTGTGGTAAGCACAATAATCAGAGTGATCCTTGTTCCTTTGAAACTGCACTCCTCGATTGGGGGGATAATGGATATCATCTATTTTTTCTATTTCCTTGAAGATTTCTTCCAAAGAGGCATTAAACGGCGGTGCACCCTTTCCTCGAATCGAATCCTTTTTCCTTTCGGGACCCATATTTTTGAGGTTGTGCCCTTATCGCACCTCTATCCTATTTTCTTTACTAATTAAGACTCAGGATGGGGAATGACATTTGTGGTCCGATTTGGCTCTGCCATCTTTGTAGTTTCTTGAACCTATATATCCTGTACTCCTCCCTGTATCTCGTCTAGAGCAATGTAATGCTCCTGCAGCTTCATGTTGTCCTTCAGAGTCTGGGGTTTTTCATTGTAGATGGATACATAGATTGGGTCATTTTTTCCTAAAGAATTTTCATACCCAAAATCTGTTGATCCACTGGTACCTTTCCAATCTCGATGCACAACTTTCTCAATCTGTCTGTAAGGGACCGAAGCGATTATTTGAGCCCTCTAGCTAGGGTAAACAGTTTGTTCATCCGAGGCCTGGCGTTATTGTTGTGCATGTAGGTTTCCAGGAAAATTTCAGTAAGCTTCTGGTAGGTTCCAATTGATCCCTGCGAGATTGAGTAGAACCAAGTCCTTTCCTCTCTATCCAAGCTTGCCGGGAAGAATTTACACATCACTATATCATTATTCATCTATTGCAAAAGCGCCCTACCGTACATCTTGATATGCTCAATTGCATCACCTGTCCTATTGAATCTTGACACAAAAGTTGGAAGAGTGCATTTTTGAGGGAACTCATCTCTCGCCAACCTCTTAGTGAATGGTATTTTTTCATCTTCTGTCATTACTTCAACTAACTTGTCATCGTCCCTTTTCCTACCATCTTCTTAATCATTGCCTCCAGATTCTTAACCTTTTCCGACATATTCTGGCATCGCCTTCAATTCTCCTGCTTGGGTTCTTCCTCAGAGGTAAAGTCTTCTCGGGTCCCGTAGTATCTTTGAGGTTGCATCTCAGGCTCTGGATGTCGGGGAGGAGTAGGTTTTGGTATTCTACTATCACTGGAAGTTGTTCAAATTGTGCCACCTGCTGCTGAACGTATGTTATCACTCGACCCCTCTCTTAAGTACTCCCTTGGTAGACTCGCATGCCTTGTTCCTTTATCTCAGAATAGATTGTTCTCTTACTCTAGCAGTAAGTTTCTTCGCTCTAGCGCTCTGACCATTTATTCATGTCTTTGCTGGTTTGCAAGGATCCTTGCCAGAGTCGTGTCTGTACTTTCATGATTAGATGGGTTGTCCCTCATTGGAACATTATCTCATTCTCTTCATGTTGCCTCATTCATCATCTTGTGCTTTTCTTCGTGGGCCCTTCTTCCTGCTTGCTCCTCCTCACTATCCAAAGTGGATAATCCATCAGGGGGATACTCCACTTCGCTTATTGCTTCACGAGTCTTCACAATAGCTGGTCGGGCCGGGTGGATTTCCTCCTCAACTGGTGGCATCTCGAGTCGGGTTCCTCTCATCAAGATCTTCCTCGGATTGGGATTGTTTTCCTATCCAGAAGTCGTGAGTCCTTCCTGTAGACTTTCTCCCATTGTTGTTCGACTACGCAGATGTCGCTTCGGCGTCGATGAACTGGCCATCAAACCTTGCTTTTTCCCGATATTAACCTACGTACAGAAGAAGAATGCACATACTCACTATAACCTATTAAAGGAAATAAAACATATTTAAGATTCTTTTGTCGGGTTCTAATCCCCATATCCGACAGTTTATAACCAAAATGTTAGTGTTCAGAGGTACTTATCTGTTTTATGTCAGAATTTTCCCCTTCTGAAAAAGATTTGTTGTGGTCTAGGTGATTTTTTTGGAAAAGAGCTTTATCGCACAAAATACTAGGTTTTTCTCAACTAACTTTTAGTGCAAGTCTGTTTTTTCTGTTAATGGGTGAGTGGGGACTAATCAACTAGCTTGTAGGCTCTAGTTACTGAAAAAATTCTTTTCTTGATACTTGAACAAGATGCATAGAAACTTTATTATTTAAGATCTTGTTTCTCTTTGATCTTAACTTCTTTTCCTGTATATTAAAGTTTCTGAAGGGTTTTGTGAAGTTTAGATTCCGACCTTAATAACTTAAGTTTAGATCAGTTGAATGACTTTTGGTTTTAACTGATCTGAACTTTTCCATTTAGCTTTGGCTTCCTGAACCTTAAGTTATGAAGGTTTCCGCCATTACTTATTAAGCGAACTAGTGAAATCTTTTTTAGGGTTTTTAACGGAAAAAACTACAAGACAATTCAAAGCTTTGGAAAGTAAGAAATCAACCCTTTTACCACCTCTAAGAGGTATCTTTAAGCTTGTACCATAAACGGGGTAAAAAATCAAATACTTTTCAGATCCACAGTCCGTGCTGAACTTCAAGTAACCTAGATCTACTTTAGCTTCTAACAAAGTGTCATATACATCTTGGACTTGTAGATCTACAACTTTCGTTACTTTTAGAACATGAGTAACTCTTATAAGAATCTTTTAGCCTCCACAAAGGCCAGTGACACTTTGGAGCTCAAAAATCTTTAAGGTTAGCTACTAACAAAGCAAAAGACAACATAAACAATCTTCGCGAGAGCCTTTTAGCTTCAACAAAGGCCAATGACACTTCAGATCTCATAGATCTCGTCGTTTTACAAAGTAATCAACCACAAAGGTACTCAACAAGATGCTAACAGTCCTTGTTTTTAACGCCAAATTGTAGTTGCATAAAATATAACTACCCATATCTAACCATTCATTCATAAGCAAGAAGATAAACAAGTAAACTAGGAATCATAATAACAATCACACGAGATATATACGTGGTTCGGTATGATTACCTTACAAAGATATGAACTCAATCTCACACAAGAACTCTCAAAATAAATCTCTCAAACTTGCTAAAGCTTTCTATCCAAATAACATAACCTGTCTTCTCTCTTTCTTGAACTTAGTATTTATAGACAAAATGGACTATACAACAAAACTTCGGTGTTGGGCGCTTGTACATAAGTTGGTGTAGTTTGTTCGGAAGTATGGCTCGAATCTCTTAATATTATGCCCCAAACCTCTTCTTGGACTCTCTCGATATGCTATCCTTTTGTCCCGACCACTTCTGGGTGTGATCCGAGATGTGAATGATTTTCTTTCTTTCCTTGATCACGACCCGAAATGAGGAATGTATGTTGATTCTTGTTAGGCGCATAAATGCCTATTATCACATCACGCGTGCTTTTATATCTCATTTAATGCTCTGTCTCCCCATTCAAACTTGGTCGTTGATTTTTATTTTTACTTTCCACACGTCATAGCTCTTGATTGATGTGGTAGATATCTCGTTTACCGTGTTAGACCAAAAAGACCTTTTCAGTACTTCGCTCTTATCTTAACATCGTAATCTTCTTATATGAGATGTTTACACATGTCCTCAGATATTTCTTCACTATATTCATCTTATCTGGGAACACTTGACCACCTTGAGATTATTTTTCCATGAATCGAATAATTGAAGACATCTCCTATCAAACCAATATGATAAAACTCGGTCAGAAAAACTCAATATCCGAGGAGGAGAAGTGGTTCCGTCTAAGCAACAACAACAAGATTTCACTGGTGAAAGCCAAGAAGATGATAAAGAGGAGAAAGTAGTGGTACAAACATCAAAGTCTCCTTGCATACTTGCTTTGTTATATCCTTTAACACATACAAGTGAATCTTACAACAACAACAACACAAATGACTATTCCTCTGCTCCTGAGGATGATTAACATGATGAAAATGGTGACCGTTGGTTAATAATAATTTCTCGAATACCAGCACACATGAGGATCCTTTGATCACTAGAAGATGATCAACTACTTGCATCCCATCAGTTGTTGTCGTTGAGGCACATTCATCTGGGATGCGAACAAAATGAAAGTTCTCATCATGGAGGTCAAACAAGAGCAACATATCCCCCTCGTCACCATTATCCACTGCTCTAGTAAATATCCTCCAATAAAGAAAACCACCCACGAAGATAACATATCCAGAAAAACTCATCCTCGACATCCTTATCCCACTTGGAGCACAACCTGCTTCAAGTGGGCTACTATCGATTTCTCTCCACGAACAAGTTCCTAAAGTATAGACCATGCCCTTATACATTTCTTCAATATCACCACCACCACCATTGAAATGTTTGGAATTACAAAGAACTATAACCACCTTGTACTCAGTTGTTACTGAATCGAACCCAAAACTGTAACAGGATCTGATATAATTATTTCTGTGTGGGCAAGTAGTTTTTAAAATTTCAAGACCCCAGGTTGGGTTTTGGATCATAAAGGTAGCAATTGTGGAACAGCTCTGTGTAAAACATCCGAATCCATTACAATAATTAACCAATACTATTTCATTCAATGTAGTAAAAGTTGAAACTCTATGAAAAACAAGATTATTATTCGTATCATCTCGGATATCAACATTGCTTAAAAGTGTATTATAATCATAATGACCACCATTATCACCGTCTAAATCTATAGAGAAGCTGAGATGTTTCAAATATATAAACCGTACATAAGCATTAAGTAGATGAAATCTGAGAATAGGATTTTTTTTTGGATCGCTGAAAATGGAAGGATGCAAATTGAGGATCCTTATAAATAGAGTTGTACAGAGCTTAGAGACAAAACATAAGTCCTTCAAAGTTTGAACTGCCAGTCTGGCGGCAATATGCTCCACAAATACTTCATCAGGAAGTTCATGAGCACTATCGTCCTTGTTGGTAACTAATCTGCTCTCTTCTGTGATTGTCTCGTTAATACACCTCTTGATTTGGTTTCTCCTCTTCTTTATAATCATAAGAGTTATTTTTTGCTTTTTTGTAAGGGTGACTTAAAAAGTATATTCAGGCGACCCACGTGCAAAGATAAGGAGCCACCGTACAACATAGAGGTTTGGAAGACAAAATGTTCGTTTCTAAATGAACAGCATAACAGAAAGAAAGAGAAAAAACCCTAAAAGTTAATATAAGGTCGTTGTAAAATAAAGTTTTTTCTACTTTCTATCCCCTTACAATTTCTAAAATTAATCTATTTTTTAATTTTTATTTCTCATATATATCACTTACAAAGTCTAGTCAACTTTAACCATAATTATTATCGTTTTTATTTGTCTTCTTGTTCGTTTATTACATAAAACCATTAAAAAACCATCAAGTTAAAAACTCTAGGTTAGATTTTTATTCAATTATTATCCACGAGTATAAGGTACTATTTACTAAAACTGAAAACATACATGATGTAATATCAAACCTGCATCCAATCTAAAAATCGAATATTATTCGGACTCTCAAATGCAAGCTGAAAAGAGAATATCTAGATTGCAGTCTACATACAAATACTGTAAAAACTTTGTTGCATATTGATAATTAATGTTCTACCCGTGTATCAAAGAGCCACCCATACGGTAGTGTTTATTCTTACTCTTTATGCGACAAGGTAATAGTCCCACGGTAAAGAAAAGGAAAGGATCATTTCCAATTCTCAAAATGAAACTGACAATAATGGTCACTTGTTATACGATATAAAAGCTTCTAATTTTATAGATGCAGAGGCTAACAAGCACCACAAACAAATTTGTTTTTGATATAAAACTTGTTTTTGATATGTATGAAATCATTAATTGCAGAACATTTTGTATATACACTGCTTTTGATTGTTACTTCATCTCACCGTTACTATTTGCACCTAATGACATCTCCACTAGAAACCCATAGAAATACTCTCATCGAAAAACCGAATTTGAAGATTAAAATTATTAGGTTTGGATTTGACATCTTTTTAGAAATATATTTTGATTTCACAATCACTTTTTTTCATGGAGACATTTTCATGTAATAAATTAACCATGAACAAAAGAAGAAAAAAGATTACAGGTGATGTTGGGTGGTGATGAAAAAAGAAGAAGAACGATGGAAGGTGCGGGTGGACAAGAAGATGGTTGAGACGTTGTTGTTGGGGAAGATAGGTTTTTTAGTGGTGGGACGGGTGGAACAGAGATAGGTAGGAACACAAAGTCAATCTATTTAGAGATAGTATTTTAGGATTTTTATTTAGAGATGGTATTTTAGGATTTTTTAAAATTCATATAGGTGATAAATAGGATAATCGAATATGAGAATTAACGTGGATGAAAAATAGGAAAAGTGTGCGCGAGAAATAGGAAAAATCTAAAATAAATCAAAACCCTTTTATCGAACTATTTTTGTTACTAACTAATATACTTATTTGTTTTAATTAATCGTGTTATTTGTAAATTAATTGTTTTAATTATGAAATTAATTGTTGATAATGAATAGTTAAAACATAAAAAAATGATTTTTATTTTATTTTTTTAAGAACATCAAATTAAAATCGATGGATACGATGACACATGTATGTCGATTTCGGTTTAATGTTCTTCATTGACGAAGAACATGAGAAATCGGTATATAAGGGTGCTCATATCAACCGATTTAAAAAAATCACACTCTATAATCGGTCGATATTAACATTCATATTGACCGATTGTTAAAAAAAAAAACTAAAAAACAATAGTTTTTAAAAATTTGTCCATAATCGGTGGATAAGGTTCCTCACGCGTGTCGAATCTAAAAAAACTCAAATTCAAAAGTTTTTCTGCAATTTTTTTGCCAATAATCGGTGGATATAAATGCACTTATCCACCGATTCTAAACTTGACATTTTCTTTGATTGTTTTGCTCATAACTTCTTCGTTCGACGTTGGAATGACCTCATTCTTTTTGCGTTGAACTCGTATTTTCATTCTATACAAGATAGAGTTAAGAATTCCTGGATTTTTACAAGTTCCATTTGATGTTATACTTCCTTGGATGTCTTGTAGTACTACATAGAATGTTTTTTTGACAAAACAATAATATAAAAAATATGCAGAATAAAGATATATACCTCTTAAGGAATGGATAAAATTAGATGGAATAAGAATAGGAATGGTGTGTTTAATGTGAAGTATGCTTATAACTCTATAAGATATAGTGAACAGACCAGTCCAACTACAATTTCCAGCACTAACTTCCCATGAAATTGTTTGTAGAAGTTAAAACTTCCTTCTAAATTTTATACTTCATATGGAAGTGCGTACAAAATGTCTCTTGTCCTTGTGTGGTAAGTATGATGAAACAATCCAACATCTTTTAATGAATATCAAATTGTTCATATAGTTTAGGTTGTTTTAGATAATAAGTTATTTGCCTCTGCTATCAATTCAAACTTTGATACTTGGATTTATAATTATTTATTCTAATCCTAATTTTTGTGATAATTTTTATCATAATTCTTTAAGGTTTGTATGTCTGAGCTTGTGGACAATATAGAAGCATAAGTTTGATGCATTTTTTGGTAGGAAGTCGTTTAATCCAAGAGAGCTAATATCTCTATCTAAGAAAGAAATATCTGAGGAATCTTTCTTAACTAAAATAGAAATATGAAAGATCTCATGTTATCTCAATTCCATATATGGAAACATGGAAACCTGTTGAATTTAGCTATAGAAAAATAAATACAGATGCTTCTTATGATAAAAATTATGATAAAGTTCTGCAGGTGAATTTAGAGCAAAATGCAAAACATATGTTGCAGTAGATGAGGAGCAAGGTGAAGTTGTTGTTGTTCAATAGGCAGTTGAATGGACTATTGCTAAAGGAATTCAAAAAGCTTCATTGGAAACAAATAACAAAAATATCGCAGCAGGAATGAATGGTTCAAGCACCAGTGTTAGATGCACTATAACTAATGTAGTCTAGGAATGTCTATTTTATAAGTATGCTAGTAGAGATGCAAACTCTTGCGCAGACACTTTAGACAAATATGCTAGGTCTGAAGTAGAAACTGTTGAATGATCCTCTTCACCGGAATATATTCTGGTAAATAAATTAATTTTTTCAATGATCATCCTCTTTTCCTATAAAAAGAAGAAAAAAATCCTTCTACCAGACAATCTTCTTGAATCTTGATTTTCACATTTTCAATTGCAATCCATATACTCCCTCTTTTCTCTCTCTGCCGTTTTTCCAAGAAAATTATCCAAAAGTTTTCTTCTATTATTTTCATTATCTTCAAATCTAGATCTACTCGGATCTAATATGAGATATCAGATTTTTCGAGTAGATTTGGGTCTTATAATTAGTATATCACGTTTTCAATAAAATTAGTCACATTATTTGTGATTTTAGGTTTTAGAGTTTCTATTTTTAGGTTACTGTTGATATCCCATGGATATTTCAAACCATGTAGTTGTATTTATACTCGCCATAAGTGCGATTTCCTATAGTCTTTGGGCGTTTCAATATGGAACCCGATGAAAAATTCAAATATATCTTTGAAGACAATCAGTTTCGGCGTGTCGATGATCAAGATTTAATCAAACAAGATTAATGGCTACTGGAATTGGTTATGAAAGATTTTCTCTTAATGAAGAAGAAGAACTCTCCAAATGGTGGATGCATAATCAAAACACCGACTTTCAAATTATATCGATTACTTTTATGATCAACAATTATATGCTTTTGTTCTATTACAATTCTGATGTTGTAATATTTTACTCTGATGCTTTAGTATTGTATCTATTTGATGTACTTGAATTAACCTATTTATAACTTCCCATTAATATAATCTAAAAGAAGAGAGATATAGGGGCTCCAAATTTGATTGAGGGGCTCCTCTAATAAGACGAAATAGGGACATTATGAAGTAAAACACAAAAACCCCTTATCCATAATATTTTCACAATACCCAAACCACCCCTCATTAGTAATCTTAATTACATTAATTAGTTAAGATTAATTTAAACTAATCATGATTAATTACACATAATCTTTTAACTAATCAAATGATTTGAATTTTTTTTTTTTTGAATTTGTGTTTGGTGGGAAGAAAAACTTGATGAAATTTAAGAAAATTTTGTCGTTTTTTTTTAAACCCTAGATTTTGATTCAATCAACCATAGTAGCATTTAGATACCTCTAGATTAAAATCTTGATCTTTTTATGGCTCAAATTAGATGAAATCACGTTTTGAAAGTTTGATTTTTTGTGATTCAGAGAAAGTTACGGTTGGGTTTCATGTCGAACCCAACCGTAACACCAAGAACATCCAGACTTACGGTTGGGTCTTGTTGAAAACCCAACCGTAACTGGAAGAAAATGAAGAACACCATTTCAACACAGAGTTACGGTTGGGTTTTGCCTTAAAACCCAACCGTAACTCATCCTTTTGAGCATTGGTTTTTGAGGTCAAATTTGAGTGTTAAAAATCAAAATTTTGAAATTATTCAATCATTTTAACCAGATTAAAGGTAAATTGGGTCATTCAAACAAAGAAAAACCGAAAAACACAAAAATTAGACAATCCAATTTTGAGTTCACAGTAGAATTTACGGTTGGGTTTTTGGCTTATAACCCAACCGTAACTAATTCTGTTAGCTTTAATGCATGTTTCATCATATAGTTAAGGGTGGGTTTTGCCTTGAAACCCAACCGTAACTAATCTTTAAACCCCAATTGTAAAATTAGATAAATATATTTTGAGATTTTTTTCATTTCTATCTTGTAGAGAATTGAAAGACGGAGCTAACCCAAAAAAAATGAGGCCAATCGGACATCGTATGAAGGAGTTATGATCAAAACGGTGACATTTTTATTTGTATCCAGGAAGAATTACGGTTGGGTTGGGCCAATAAACC
>JAJJMC010014687.1:8505843-8543770 GCA_023531435.1 Papaver californicum
AACCCAACCGTAAGTTTCTCTGAACAACAAAAAATCAATCTTTCAAATCGTGATTTCATCAAATTAGTTAGTGTAATTTAGTTTTATCCGGATTGTCATCACTACTACTTTCTACACATTTATTAGTATTCTTCATCACGAAATTGGGAGTTTAATCGGCGATACAATTTTGATTCGATGGAGAAATTTGATTAAAATTGAGAAGGAGAAGATATGGAGGAGATGGAAAGATTTTAATTGAAGGACAAATTTATCTTTTTTTTATTAGATAAAGGGTAAAATGGACATTTAACTTTACCCCTAGGACATCCCTTAACGGAAAATTGGTTCACCTCGCCTCATAAAGGAGCGCCTCTATTGATATTGGAGCCCCTACATAAGGCTTCATCTAAAAAGCTATTTCTACTTTTTTTTTCCTTAACAAAAAAAATCATCATTTTCACCGGCTTGCCAAAGTGTCAAACTCGTAACTAAACTAATAAACAAGGTCATTTGGGTCATTTAAACAAGAAAAAGACTTTCTTTTGGGGAATTTTCCTCGTAATCTCACACAAAAACGATGATCTTCTCACTTTAATTCTCCCGTTTATTAGGCTTGTACGGACGGACATACACAAATATTCTTCTTCTTTCTATATCAAAGTAAAAGTCGTAATTATAGTCTTTTTATTTCTTTGTGTAGGGTTTTATAAATCATCTTTATATTCTTCTAGGGTTTCATTCTAATTCTTCTTTTTCAAAGATCCAATCTTTCGATCCAATCTTCAAACTATAACTTAGAATGTTCATTTTGTAACCCTAGAAATTGGAATTCTGGAATTAGTGGGTTGGTTTTTTTATAATGGCAGATCAAGAAGATGATGAATTTCGTATGGCTTTACGGATGAGTCTACAACCTTCTCCGCCTTCACCACCTGAGGCGAAAAGGAGTAAACCTAGAGAAAATGTGGTTTCTTCTTCTAGTCAAGAGGGAGGAGAAGGAGAAGAATTATCAGAGGCTAAAACTAGGAAATTGCAAAGAGAACAAATGGCTGCAGCTGCTGAGAAGAGAATGATGATGATGATGGGGAAGAGCCCTGTAGTAGCAGCTCCTAAAGTCGAGAAGAAAATCGATGAAGTTCCGGGGCCGGAAAAATGTGGTAGTACTGTGGGTTTGAATAAGAAGACTACAGAAAAGAGTGTTGCAATTGAAAAAAGTGATGGCGTTGGAGAAGTGGGGAAAAATTTGAATTTTGAGGAAGACTTGTCAGCACAAGTGGCAGATCAATTGTTTACTATGGTGTTTGGGAATTGTGTTTCTAAAGATATTCTTGCACAGTGGAGTAATCAAGGTATTAGGTATGTAAGCTTAACTGGGTAGCTCATATAACTATTATTGCTTAATATAAGAATATTCTTTATTGGCTAGCTTTAGCTTCTTTTCATAAAGAAAAAACCTAGCTCCCATCCATAAAATGGTTTACCTACAGTGAAACACATCAAATCTTTCGAAGTTAATATTTTAAAATTTACAAAAACAATGGATAGTTTATGGAGTTCTGGTGAACTGACTGTTTGGTTTGTAGCAAGGGTTGACCATCAGAGTTCACTTATGTTCTGGGTGTTTTATTAAATATAGGCTTCTTTGGGATAATTGACTTCTTAGATGAGATTTTCCGATTACCGAATCGTAGAAATGTAAATGCTCTTGCTGATGTCATAGACACGTTATTGAACTGCATGGTTTCACCGTCTCAATGCTCTCTACGTGATTTCCATTATTATCTATAAACAAAATTTCTTGCCAGCTTTGTAGAACTGTGAACTGTGTAGTTAATATGAGAATAATATTGGTGTTGTATTGTATCTCAGTGTTCGTCTGTAATTTTACTAGCACATTGCTTAAAATAGCAGCCAGCAATGACTGGTGATATTGTCTGATATGTTGTGTCAAAAAAAAGAAGAAGAAGATATTGTCTGATATGTTAGGGTAGAATTTAACCCGATATCTATCAGTGAAAATGAGAAATTTCTATCCACGTATGAAAGAACCTATGGTTCCTTAATGTATGAGGTGAAAACCCTTCCCTTCTTTTCCATATATTAAATAAATTCCTCTTACCCCTTACTTTTGTAAATGTCTAATTAGGTTTGTGGAAATACGTCCCAAAATCCCAGTAGGTCAGAACTTAAAGGACCATAAAGAACTGTCATGGAAAAGAGAAATTATGATTTGAAGATCATAAGTTTTTGCGCATTAATAAATTACAGGTGTTCTTGGATATTTACTGATTTTCACCATTTATAACTTAATGTTCGTTGATAATAATCCCTTATCACCTGATGCTATATTGATATTTGGAAAATCTCGTGTATTGCGGTATCACTTCTTGTACAATACGTTCCAGCATCACTGCAAAAGTGGACAACGTGGCTAACAAGATATAAATATATTATAAATAGAATTCTCAGTTATTAGAAACTGTTGAACAATGAAAACTTTATATGTAAACAAAGAAGCAAGATCTTCAAATACATGCGGATAAGCTAAGTTGCTGTTTGATTTTTTGAGGTATTATGCATGTTTGAACTGGAGACTTGCTTGCGTGCTTTCAATGCTTTACTAACCTCAATGGGCAGCAGCTTACCTGCATTTATGGTCGTCTTACTGACTCGGAGTTTGTTAGAAACCAGTATCCGCTTTCCGTTTCCAGTATGAACCCTCATGAACATAAGTCACATCACAATTGGTTTGATAGAATAGTGTCATATTCTTTAGATAGGTTTGGTTAGGACACATTAGTAGTTTTATTAAATCTTTCTTCATCCTACTTGTGTATGTGCTCAATTACATGAATCATCTTTCCTACTTGTGTATGTGCTCAATTACATGAATCATCTACTCAAAAACTTCAATCTACCCACTATCTTAAATGTTGTATTTATGAATTTCAATTTTGTCTATCTGTAACGCTTGTTACAACTAATTTATATTTACAACAATATTTTTTTTGATGTTCTGAGACCGCATCCTGCTCTTGCATCTAATCATACTATGACTTCTATAATTCTATTAACTGTTATGCCAGCAGTATGAAAGAAGCATTCCAGCTATACATTCCTTTTTCTCTGTTTTAAAATTCAGAATTAGCTTTGAGTTGTAGATATTTTTTTTTTTGATTCGGTACAAATATTTCGCTACAGGTTTAGCTCTGACCCTGAAACATGTATGGGCCTTGTGCAACATGAAGGGGGACCTTGTGGTGTGTTAGCAACCATACAGGTGAGGCCACTCTTATCTTATTTTTGAGCTTAAGCATCATTATTTGGATTTTCTTAGAAGCATGACTTATGTGTATGTAGATCAACTTATCTGCCTGCTGAAGGTGCTACCTGCTGGTTATCGTATAGTCTGCACATGTAATTTTGTAATACACTCTTTGTTGTATGGATTTTCTTTTTCTCGCAGTTGTTGGTCATTAGGTCTCATAAATTATTGAATAATTCCAGAATTATGCTTATGGTAGTGAGATTCCTTAATGTGTTTTGAAGGCATGAGATTTTTTATTTTGTTCAAACCTCAAGCATGTTTTTCCCATTAATCTATTCCATAAGTTCGTCTTCCTGATGCTGAATAAAATATTGTTTAGTTTTTGTCTCAAACCTTTCAGTAAGAGACTTGGTTTTACCCCCCATATTCTTGTATAACTCTGAATTCCTACATTCTCATATTTCCTAAAATTATCACCTTACTTCATGAAGCTTAAACTTGTAATTTTGGTTAATGGCTTGAAAAGCGCCAGTTCACGGCTTGGTTTATTCTAAGTTTTTACTAGTTGAAAGGTCAGCAGAAAGAAATGCTCAAAAGGTTTTGAACTATTGGCTGCTCATCATGTAGTCAAAGATGAAACTCAGCTCTTTTGTATTTCTTAGTTATGCTTTATGCAGTGACTGGAATGCATATATCATTGTAGACTTAGACGAGAAGTATGAAGTTAATTATAAGATGGTTTCGTCGTATTTTGTTATATGTTGAGAAATTCGTCTCACTATATTTTTGGGTTTGACACTGCAGGCATTTGTTCTCAAGCACCTATTGTTTTCTTCAGAAGAATTCGGTAAAAATACAGTCAACTTGGCGCCCCAAATTACCGCTCCCAGTATATGTTCTCAAAGTGAATCTGTCACACTGGGTAATTTTGCTTCTCTAACTGAAGATGGGAAGGAAAGGTGATTACTTCGCCCATAAAAGTTTGGAATCTTGATATGACACCTAGATTACTTGAATTACCATTAGCAGTCAATTTTTCTTAGAAATATCAAATGCAAAATATTTTTACTCGAATTACTAAATCTTTCAAACAAATGACTGCGTAAAACTATAAACCATCAGGTCAGTTAAAGTTAACCACCTTTGCTGTTTTAGCAAATTTAGCAGCCTTTCTCATTAGTGAACCCAGTCAGTCGCTCACTTCAGCAATTTGATTCACAGTGGGTTTTCTATTTTATAGTGGGATCAGCTCGAGCTTAAGCTGAACTCGTAGGACTCATGCTTCTCCTAAATTATGTCATTGTATTTCTAGCTCATAACATGTTGAAACTCCCTGCTGTACTTCTTACAGGGCTTTGAGTCGAAGTATGGCAGACATATTATTTCTATGTGGAAGCAAGAAAAGAGCTGTAATTGTTACGTTAAATGTTTTAAACCACTGGCCCGAGGATGCTGGCCAGAAGGAGGAGGTTATTAAGCTCTATTTCTAGCTTGTTATCTGACTTTATTTTGTATAGCAATTGACAAGTTTGATGGATCGAGAGTCAATGTGATAGTTATATAAATGAGATTAAAATTTTTCATTTTGTAGGCAGTGATGAAAGCCTTGCAAGGTCTTTCAATCGAATCATCTCAAGACTTGCAAAAAGTTTTGAGAGTTAATACATATACCTCACAGTCGAGTGCTTGTCAGCAGCTGAAGGCAGTGCTTCCTGTTTTTCAAAGTCGTATGGGGGCACTGCTGTTCTTAATATCTTCTCTTCTTTCCCGAGGACTGGTATGTTATTTTCCCTCTGCTTACTTTTTCAGCATATGTTATTTACTCTCTGCTTACTGTTTCAGTATAAACGATAAGATGGATTCTATAATGGGGTTAAGTTTAACGCATAACCCGTGTAGCAAAACTCGTTAGGTGGCGCCAGGCGGCTGAGTGGGGCCTGGCGCCTGTAAGGACTAGTCGAGGGAGTATGTGGGTATAAATTAGTGAAGATGTACATCATATGTATAGTAGAAAGAGATTGAGATGTAAATAAAATAAAAGCAGCCATTACTGATGAAAGAATGAGAACAGAAAAGAAAGTCGAGAACAAGAGAAAAAAGGAAACAGGAGGGCTGGGAGGCTGCACATCTTGATTCTTTCTCTCTCCCTCTCTTGTAACTTCTTTGCTGTTAAAACCCTAGGTTCTGTGATAAATTGCTATTAGAACCCTAATTTCTATGATAAAAACTTTGGGTTGGCCTACTTGTTTCAAAACTTTGTAAGAAATGATTTTTTCCATTAATATGCCTAAATCAGTGCCAAAACCCCGTGGATTATAACTATAATTGCCCAAAAATCGGTGCCTAATCGCTTAAACCCATTAGGCGCTGAACAACTGAAGATTTCGTGCGGCCTTATCAGAGCCTAAGCGGGCCTAGGTGCCGATTTTTGCTACACAGCTCATAGCTCTCCTGCTTGTGATGGTGTTTTCTTATGGGGTTAAAGATTTGTGGTGTAACGGTTACCTCACTTGATGAGAGCTCCTGTTTTATATTGTCTTGGCAACATTATTTTTTTAAATAACTGAACTTCTCTGGGTCAATTTTGCTTCTTAAATTAACTGTCAATATTCGTACCACACCCTAGTATAACAGTGAGAAAAAATACATGGCATAATGAAATCTTTGCATCTATCGTTTAGTTGTGATGGTTCTATAACTGCACTGCATCTGTTTATCATTTCACCGAACCTGCCAAAAGGCACATTGTATGTTGACAGTTTTTTAAAGGACTGTAAATATACATGCAGTTGCATCCTCTTTTACCAAATTCATGCGAGTTATTCGACAAATTAGTTGATTGTATACCCCTAATTGATGTTTTCAACTTGTAGATATCCAATTTTATTATGCTTGGAAAACTGTTGAGACTTCAGGTTGTTAAAGCGTTGACGTTTTTGTCCTGTAGGAGACTATTCAAGCAGACAGGGATGATCCTACTTTACCATTGGTTACAGCTCCATTTGGACATGCCTCACAGGTGCGTTGTACATAGCTTGCCATAGCTTCTCTTTTCGCCCATCTCCTTCGTGTCCCTTTCTAGTTGGTTAGGAGTGCTTAAAATGATTGATTTGGGTCGTTGCTTGTAATCCGACAGGAAATTGTGAACCTGCTTCTTTGTGGTAAGGCTGTGGCTAATGTGTTTGATGGGAGTATGGATTTAGGTGGAGGCATGTTTCTAAAGGGCATACCCACAAATGTAGAGGTTGGATTCCTAACTTTGCTTGAGTCTCTTAACTTCTGCAAAGTTGGCCAGAATTTGAAATGTCCGAAGTACCCAATCTGGGTCATTGGGAGCGAGTCCCATTACACAGTTCTTTTTGCACTTGAAGCCAGTGTTCAAGATGAGAATGAACAAGAAAAACGTGAATCCCAGATCAGGAAAGCATTTGATACCCAAGACCAGAGTGGTGGAGGAGGGTTTATAAGTGAGGAAGGACTCCATCAAGTTCTTAGGCAAACGAACATCAGTCTCCCTCAAGAGAAACTCAACCACCTATGCAGTATGGGATTTATAGTATGGAGTGAATTCTGGCAGGTTCTGTTGGATTTAGATAAGAATTTGGGGGGTTTCAAAGATTCAACAGGATTGATGGGTAAAAAGGTGTTTGAGCTATACCATTTTAATGGGATTGCAAAGTCTGTTATGAATGGTAGCCAAGGAATATCTGGTGGTGAAAGTCCTATGCAGAGACCTAGGCTTTCTAGACTGAGAGTCACGGTTCCACCTAGATGGACCCCGGAGGAATTCATGGCTGATGTTGTAGGCCCTCAGAATTTGGGGGGAAATGGCTCTGGTGGGAAAGACACTGTCATCGAAAAAACTCAGCCTGAGCCTCCTCAGCATGCACCCTTGGTTGATTGCATCCGAACCCGCTGGCCCCGAGCCACTTGCAATTGGGTAGGGGATCCCCCTAGTATTGTTTGAACCGTTCATTAGAGAACCTGAGTGTTGTAGTAGGAGAGAAAAAAGAGTAAGATGGGATGGGAAAAGCAAACAGGGAGAAGCAAGGCAAGGGTCCCAAAATTTGCAACACCACAACTACTATAAAAAAACGTAGTAATGCAGAGATGGTTTTGTGGAAGGTTGCCAGGTAATTTGTGTGAGAACGGAACCAATCCTGCAGTCTTGTTATTCATAATAATAGGTGTAATATTATGTTACCTAAAGTTTCTCTCTATTTATTTCCCATTTCTTGGTGAGGATTTGGGTATCCAGTCTATTTCAGACAAGGGATTAATTTTTCAGATAATGAACCTGATGGTTATAGGTCCTCTCCAAGAAGTTTGTAACTGTAAATTATCTCCACTTTGGGACTGCAAGTAATTGGATACCTTTGATTCTTCAGAATATAGGTTTTCTTTCTTCTCTTGCTATTTCTTTTTCTAGTTCGGTATGTTCTGGTGAAGTGTTCTCTCCGTGGGAAACTTGCTGTTTCTGGGTTTTTGCTTTCCTATTATAGTGAAACTGGTGAAATCTGAATTCTTATACCATTAGGCGTGTTAAGTAGCCCAGTCAACTGTCCTTGGGTGGTGATCTGATGCCACCTTGATTGTTTCTCTTTTTTTCTTTTTTGAATCGGGGAGTTTGAGTTCATTAAAAAAATTATGTTCAACCTTGTATTGATTTGAATCATTTGGTCATTAAGTACATTTAAGGCGACTTCAGCCATTACATTGTCGAATATGATGCAAATCACCGTATTGTAAGAACTGATGAAAGATACATTTTTTAACTACCCATTCCGCCTATGTTTCTATAGCACTACTCCTAATGCATACATTCTTGCCATTCGAGGTGGTGTCCCATATGACGAAGACTTAATGCGCTGGGTATGGGATGCTAATGCTAATCGGAACGACCCTGTTTGCGAAAATGCTACTCTTAACTTTTGGCCGCAATGGTAATTTAGTCCTACTCTTAACTTTGTAGATGATTAGAGGGAATGTGGGTTGCCATCAAAATGTGGTTCATTTAGGTTCCGCGGTAAGAGGATGTGCATTGCTTGCCCTATTCCCAAGGGTTCATTTGGCTGGAGTGAGACCCGCAAACCGCCTGCACCACCCTCGTGTACGAATGGTGGTGCCGCTCCGAAATACTATAAGATTGCTGCTGGTGTCCAAGTCCATATGATGAAGGACAAGGACCTATGAACGTGACTGATTGTAGGGATATGTGCAGTACAAATTGCAAATGTGCTAGTTTCTTTTACAGGGAGGAAAGTTGGAAGTGTTTCTTTGTGCCTGTGCTTGGTACTCTTATCAAGGATGTCAATACTTCCCGTGTTGGCTGCATCAAGTACTAGTAGAAGAATTGGATGCATTACTTGGCAGCAGCCATTAACGTCTTTTTTGTTGCTCCTTGCGAATTTCATTTTCAATCAAATGGCTTGGCTTGGCTTGGCTTGGCTTGGCTTGGCTTGGATCACTCGGTTTGGGTTGGGCCAAAAAAAAAGAAAAAAAGAAAAAGCAGGAAAATTTGTTTGCGCCCCATTTGTATGTCAATCGGAAATGGAGGGACTGAGAAGTCACTTGCGATCTGCCCACACAAGTGAAATTCAGTGTTAAACCCTCAGTCTCTTCTTCCTCTCTCACTTCCGTACCAAAACAAAACCCTAGATTCCCAAATGCGAAGAAAAATAAAATAAAATAAAAAGATGTTGAGGAGAAGATTAACATCTTTATTGGCTACATCAATCCACCCATCTTCCCTGATTTATAAAAACCCTAATTTCATTTCAGCAAAAGCAATCTCGTCATCAACATTCCCATTTCAATCTCAACAATCACTTTACTCAAAAATTAACCCTAATAATAATGTATCCTTGTCTCATGGAATCAGGGGTTACAGTAGTTTATTAGCATTGAATGATTTGGCGGATAATAAAGGATCAAACAAGAAGAGAACAAGAAAAGGTCGTGGTATTGGTTCTGGTAAAGGTAAAACTGGTGGGAGAGGTCATAAGGGACAAAGAGCTAGAGGCAGTCATAAAGCTGGTTTTGAAGGTGGTCAAACTCCTCTGCGTCGGAGATTGCCTAAACGAGGCTTTAAGAATCCTTTCAGTCTTGAATTTCAGGTATATCTTCTTCAATCTCATTTGTTAGAAGATTATGAGTCTGAATATTGTAATATATGTTCTGAATTACCATATGTGCAATTTTGCAAAAGCCCTATGGTGTATCTGTGAGCATGTCTGATGAGGGTCCTCATCTTCTTCTTATTCAATTGATAGTGCATATGCAAGACTTGAAATATGCTTCCATGTTCTTCTGTATCCGGGTTTTTATTGGGTTTGCATGTGTTTCAGAAATGGATAACTAAGGTTAATTTCTTCCCTGGTTGTGTTTGTACGTTCCTCTGTGACAGCCAGTAGGGTTGGGGAAAATAGCAAAGCTTATAAATGCAGGAAAAATTGATTCTTCAGAATTGATAACCATGAAAACTCTGAAGGTACTAGTACAACACTTAAATTATTTAATTTGAATTGCCGTTTTGTTCAAGTGTCAATTGTCAAGATGATGCAAGTATTGTACGTTACTATAGGATTCTGCGGCTATAGGGAAGCAGATAAGAGATGGAGTAAGGTTGATGGGTCGTGGCGCAGAACAAATTAAGTGGCCTATTCATCTCGAGGTATGACATTTTCTTAGCTTAAACGTTAAGGGTACTCCGAGTGATCTAAAAGTTGTCATTTTTATGCTTCTTACTTTTCTTATATGTTGCACTCTCGTTTTTCCTCTCATATGTCCCTTTACCCCTCTCTTATGTCCCTTTGTTCCTTGTTGATATATAATAGTCTAATGCATGAATTGAGTTTCTGCAAGTTCATGAGTTGGTTGATTAGTCGAGTATATCGTATATTTCACCATCTTTACAATCTAGGCATGGTAGCTTATTAGTCGAATTTACAAGGAAGAACAGATTTTCTTCTTCTAAACGAGTAGTTAATTTGAATGTACAATTAATTTTCTTATCTCGAGATCAGATAATCGAAGCCCATTGGTATACGTCACCCCCTTCTCTTTTTGGTATGGTAAAAACCCTTTTACAAAAATGGGAAGCATAGGGTACAAGAGTTAAGACTAAGAACTATGATTTGATTATCTCAGATTCTACATCTCCTATATTTTTTTGTTGCTTGGAATTTCTAAAATTACTCTATTGACGAGAAGTACCTTACAGAAAAATGCAACTAACTTCCACGAGGATGCTTATCTTTTTTTTTCTTCCGTATTTCTTCACTTCAAGGTGCTTTATTGATAACTTTTTCTTTGTCATCTCCACTTAAAGTTGCTACCTTTCATCGCCTTCAAATACCTAGTGACTCCTGAAGCTTCTAGTAAGTAATTATTTTTCATACCTCGGTTGCTACTCATATGTCGATATTGAAGGGGTATTCTTCATTCAGCTTTACCTACACAAAAATACCAGAATAGCTCTACTGTTCATTAGATTGTTCAGCTTAAGAATTGATGTATGCTTCACCCCATTACGCAAAGTGGAGAAGCACACTTTTGAGTTGAGGAACAATAGGCTGCCAAATGGCACCCGCTGGTATGTGATGATGGATTTAAGGCATACAAGCCGTATCATGATTACACACCTTGTTGTCGTTATCATCCAGAAGCTCCACCATATTTGGTTTCTATCTATCCATGGAGGACCCCTTCCCTGGGTTTTAGTGAACCACCAAAACTCTTTATGGGCAAGAGAAGAGCATGATTAACCATGTCACTAACTTGCATTTGTTAAATGTTGTTGCAGGTGTCGAGGGTGACAGTTAGGGCCAAGGAAGCAGTTGAAGCTGCAGGTGGGTCTGTCAGGAAAGTTTACTACAACAAATTGGGCTTCCGAGCCTTGCTGAAGCCCGAATGGTTCGAAAAGAAGGGCAGATTACTACCTAAAGCAGCCAGACCTCCTCCAAAGCAGAAGGACAGAGTTGATAGTGTTGGTCGCTTACCTGCTCCCACCAAACCAATCCTGTTTACGCAAGAGGAAATAGCAGCAGCTAGTACTCCATCTGCTGCATAATCTCTACTTTCTTTGGTGGTTGATTAAAGCTTTTGCTACGTTGTTGTTGTCTTAGGTTGTAAGAGAATTTGTTTTTATTAATTTTTGTGGCACATTAGTTCGTTCAATTTTGTCTGTGACTATATTGAGCTAGTGCTGTGGCACAAGTATTGTCAAAGCTGAGCTTAAGATTAATTTTTTTTTCCCGAGGATGGTAGGATACTATCTATATTCAGCTATCTGTCTTTGTTCTTATTCCTTGTGTTACAATTATCAACTAAATTAATAAACTATGATGTTGGTCATATGTGAATTACTTTTGTCAGGAGGTAAGACAGATGTATCACTTGCGCTTGTGCAAGATTGCAGGACCTAATTCTTGAATGCATTTGGTTTTGTGTGCTTATGGATACAAATATGATATGTACCTGCACTGTTACAGGTCATGGCTAAGAAACAATCTCAAATTACAACTGACACGAACATGCATGGGTTCTCTAAAGCAAGGCGTAACTAGTATTGGTTCTCTAAAGCAAGGGGTCACAGTTTTATACTGATTTGTATCACTTCTGCTGCCCGTTTCTATAGTTTCTGCTCAGTGCTTCACCATTACAGCCTGTGATGTGAGTTTCTTTATAGCTCGTCATTACAAGCTGCTTGGTACCCGCGGCCTGGTCTTCTTACTGAATTTGCAAAGGTGTAACTGGGGTTCTCGGGTTTTCTACTCATGCTTACATTTACACGCAACTGTTCAACCTTGTGAGGGAATTTCATCACAGGATGATAAGGTTGTGCCTCATCTCAGTCATTTATATCTTCATAACTACCCTGAACTAATGTCTCTACCCAAATTTTCCCAATTAACTAAAGAACCTGTACATAATTGGTTGCTCAAAATGACCTTCCTTTCTTCTCTAGAAACAGAATTTGAAATCGGATACAGAATTGCTGCTGCTGTCTCAATTCGTTGGTGAATCATCTGAAATAACCTCAAGTAGTTCAGCTCCTCAGATGTAATGCATTTGTGGCTCTATGGCTGAGCACAACTTAGCAGAACCTTCAAGATTGTGAGTCGGGAAAACCCTTTTGTTCTTTCAAGAGGTAAAGGTCTCAAACTTGCTAGTTTTCACCTAGTAGGAGATATGCTGTCAAAGGGAGGGCGAGGATATTGCCAACGACATCTTAACCGATGGTTACATTGTCCAACGACATTGCTGCACTTCATGCATCGCCGAAAGTGGCTTCTCAGAAGCAAAAAAAACTACTCATATTTGTATCTCAAAAAGGTCATTTTTCGACCTCGGAAAGTTATTTTCAAATATGCATCCTTACAAACAGCTTTTCGCTTTTCGACTTCTAGAAGTTGAAAAATAACTTCTGAAGTCATATCCAAAACATAGTAATAACTTCTGCTTAGTGGCAAACCAGACGACCTTCATGATTAGTAATCATTCATCTCCCCCAACTGTGACATTCCCAAGCAATCCTGATCTTGTTTCTTTCACAGTGCACCAGTACACCACCTCTGGTTTATGACCACTTTAGTCATGTTTCTTTCTTGAAAGAAGTCGGGAACTAGTCTTAACCTTCTAAGCAATGGTCAACAACCATAAGCTAACAAGCTAAACAGACAATTGAAACTTAAAATTCTCAAATAAGGCTAAGGCTGAGAGAACCATATAAGAATATTATGGCTGCACAATATACACTCATAAACTCTTCTTCGGACTTCTATATTATTATAAACAGGCGAAACAGGTTATGTACTTTATACACAGGGAATTGTCAAGAAAAGTACCAACTCTGTCATGCATTCTACTGACAGATGCATATACAATTGCTAATAGCTATAAAAGGAATCTCGAGATGATTTTTCTTTTTCTTTTATGTACTTTTTTCTCTCTCATTTTTTGAATCATTAAAAGGAAGTTCATGTGTTCCTGACGTACCTCAGACCCATAGACAGGAACACTATAGGAAGAAATACTGTACAACTCTTCCCAAGGAACCAGTAGCGTTAAAACTGAAAAGTCGTTCAATTTTTATCTGCAGCTTCTGATGCATGACCGACATTAGTCGAGGTCCCATCATTACCGTTCCTAAGCAGCAATGATTCTTTCATCTGTCTGTAACTCTGGAATTCTTCCAATGCATCAGCAGTTGTTTTCGATAACAGAAGTCCAGATGATGTGATATTGACATTGCAAGAAGAATTTGATAATCCTCCTATCCCAGATTCCAAAGTTACAGCAGGTTCTTCAGTGTTTCTTCCCCAGATCTCAGGTTTTGAGACTTGTGACAACTTGATTGATTTTGAGATATCTTGGTGAAGTGGTGGTGCTGTACTTAACATCTCTACAAGAGCACCAACAGCAGCATCCTGGGATTTCCTGACTTGTCCTCTGGGCTCAGTAAGATGCGCTTTTCCATCGGAAAGATCTGGTCTGGAGTGGAAGCAGCAATCATGTAGCAGTGAGTCAGTAAAATTTAAAGTTTTTCTTAATTGAGCAAAAGCTTTATAAGTTCAACCTGGAGGCAAAGAATGTACATCAAAATTTGAACCGACTAATAAGAATGGTAAAATAGGAGGAAGAAACAAAATCAAATACCACATAGCAAACATTTTGAAGCTGCAAACATATGGTTTGAGAATCCAAATTTACTACTGAACCAAAACAGTTTGTTTATGTATCCATCATATCCCTGCATGCTGGTCGAAGAAAACATTTCTAACCAACACACTTGTTCGACAAACAAATCACATGATCATGCAGGAAACTTTGTGGTCCTACACAGAACCAGTCTTAAAGCTAATTTCTACCAACTGAAGGTTAAGCCTCGTTGTAGAGATACATGGGCAACAAAAGAGAGAAGATGAAGAAAACTCAATTTCAATATCTATGATTTACTTATGTAGATTAGTTAATATGTTTTTTATATTCAAGTTTGAAAAAAGCAACTATCAAAATATACTTCTAGGAACTAAAACAGTTTGCGTATGCATCAATCAAATTTGTTAAACATGTATCTGGCAAACCCTTCATGCCAATCAAAAAAAATATTTCTACACAACACACTTGTTCGACTAATGAATCACGTGATCATGTAAGAACTCCGTGGTCCTGCACAGTAACCAGTCCATAGCTAATTTCTATCAATTAGGATTTAAGCATGGTTCATTATAGAAATACATGGGCAACAGAAGAGAGAAGTAGGAGAAAAGTCAATTCAATAGTGCAGATTATTTAGTATGTTTTATGTCCATAAAACAATTACTAAGCATTAAGCAAACATGGAATTAAATGGCAAACTGGGTTATGTCACTAACATGGAATCATAAGAGTAGGAAGTATTTTGAAAGAAAACAAAGCATGTAAGCATATGACATCATTAAAAAACTAACCTGACGTGTTGAAAGACAAAAAAATTATTTCCTCAAGGGGGTATAACTACACAAAATTGGTAAGACATGACATGTTTGTAGTTACTTGGATGTTTCACTGAGATATGCCTCATATAATTATATTTTAAATAGATGTACTGTATTGACTGCTCATATTTGATCTTGAAGCACGTTTTACTCTAAATTAGTGTTGGTCATAACTCATAAGAGACAATTAATGAAAAATAAAAAATATATGGAGATGCCTTAATTACAATAAGTGCCTAGTGAAACAAAAAATGGAACAGAACATTGTACATTTGGTAAGTGTTACTGCAACAAAAGAAGGAAGAACCCGGAATCGTGGTTTCGTGATATTAAAGTAAATTACTAAGATAAACAATAGACTATAATATGGTGAGTGAACTAGCGCTACACTATATCTTATACCTTGTACCATAAACACTACCCTGTGCCGTATAATATAGGCAGTTCTTGCTATTAGATAATAAAGAAGGGGATTACGATAACCTGTTGTGAGTCTCTTCTCAAGAGGAATCATTATTCACTAAAAGAAAATTAAATTATTTAGCTTCAAAAAGTTAAACCACAAAAATAAAATCCTAATATTGAAAATTTAAAATCCTAATGTTGTGATTCCTAATATTGAAGAAATCAATATAACATAAGCCAGGCAATATACGGGAACAGCAAATACCAAACAAACATACAATGGTACTGAACATATAACATATGTGATACTAAGTTCATTCTCCTTGGCCTTGCTACAAGACATCTACAATAGCGATTGTTTGGCCAGTACTGAGTTAATCAGCATTGTTTTACTCTAAAATCTCTATGTTGATTGATTATATAGTTCTTTTTTATATGGTAGGCATATTTGGATCAGTATGTTTGCTCTTTCATTTAATACACTTACCATTCCAGACACATAAGCTGATAAAACAATACTGATAGAAGCATATTTAGATAGAAACAGAAATAGGACTAAAATAGGCCATACGAATTGTTCAAAATTCATACCCTGGGCGTGGATCAGTTATATCATCCCCAACAGCAAATGGGCATGCAAAATCCGAATAATCAAACATATCCTGGGAGGAAAACCTACTGGAGCTCCTGGAGAAAGAAATTCTTGGTGAAATGCCGGATGACGCTTTTGCGCCATATATATTTCCAACCTCATCTTTCCCAAAGGAGTTCATCTACATCACAGAAAGTAACACAAAAAACAAATGAGGGGTAAGCATACACGCTGTGGTGAGAGCGAATAAAAGTGCAACCTTAATGGCTATGAAAAGAAAGGAATTTCAGTGTGCAATACCTTCTCGTATTTTAAGGCAGAATTAACATTTCCAGCTCTTGTAAAATTCCTTCCATTGCTGGACTGAGAGGGACCCATCTTTGTTCCCCTCGGAGGAGACGGAGTCGCTACATGAATGTTTCGCATTGCAGGGATCCCAGTTGTGGGTATGCTTACTGGAGCACTTCCAGAACGTAACAGAGCTTTTGATTTCAAATGGGCAGGTGGTGACGGAGATGGAGTTGCAGAGGGCATTGGTGAGGGCCAAAAATCATCAATACTTGTGTTCCTAGTAGCCAAAGATGCATTGCTAGAGCGTGGATTTTCAGATAGATGACTTGGTGTGCTCAAAGGGGGAAGGCGATGAGAACTCAGATTATAAGAAAGACCTCTACAGTCAGAATATGCAGGTGAAGGAAATCCAGATACCGGAGGTGCAGATGATCCATAACTATCATAACTCCAGCTATGCCGCCTTTCAAAGGGTACCGAAGAAGGTATCTCATGCGACCTGAATCTAGCTAAAGGAAGAGACGGAAACCTCTTAAGCCGATCAGTTGTTGGACTTCCCACATAATCTGGTATAAACTGCGGTGATACAGGAGTTGAAGGCTCTGAATTCATATCAGACAACGTTGGGCAATACAAGACAGACAAACAAAGCCTACCACAAGTAGTATCGACTGGAGTAAACACAAATTCCTTCATTTCCACCTCCTCTCTACGAGTAAATGGCTCAACCAACGTGGACACCCTATGAGCTAAGCCATAGGTAAATATCTGCCCCGATGAATTCAATTCATGAAACAATTTATGCGCAGGCAATAACCTAACAGTAAGATACAAAGACCTCAACAAAATAATGGATTTCTTATACAAAGAATGCGAAGTAGCATTGGGAGGAGTCCTCTTATTCCCCCCATACCCAAAATCCCTCCCATTCTTCCTAGTCTCATACTTGACAACCCATCTCTCAACCACCTTATCTTTTTTCATCATTTCAGCACCGTCATCATGAAAATTAACAGGCCCCCTTTGAAAAAGTAGAACATCAACAACCATAGGTTCTAAATTACTTTGATGCCACAACTCAAGATTTTCTAATGAAGCGGGACATTCTCTTAATGCTAAATTAAACCATTTATCTCTTGGTCTAACACTGGATGAAGACGATGATGATGAAGATGGAGATGGAGATGATAACAATGTTTGTTCACCACTATAGTTGTTACGGGATGAACCACATGGTTGTGTTCTTGATTCTAATATTATATGCAGACTCTTTGCAAAGAATTCAGTTATAATCTGTTCAATCTTTGCTGGTTCAGATGATGTCCCCATAATTTTCAATAAAACCCTAAAACCCTAGAATCAAAAGCACAATTATAAACCCTAATAATCAAATGAAGTGAAAATGGAAGAGTAAGAACAAACCGTTTTTTCTCGATTGAGAATAGAAGAAGAACCCTAATAAATTGGGGTTTTTGGAGTTTTCTTGTTTAGATTTTGGATTGCGTATTAGATATTCTTTTGGCTGGAGAAGTATAAATGTGTGTGTGCGAGTGTGTGGAGTTTAAGAGAGACTGACTGTTTCCAAGGGGTCGTCAGTGAGGGAGTCGTGGAGTAAAGCAATGGAGGAAGAAGAAGAAGAAGAAGACAGACGAGAAGAAGATATTGTCGTGAGTCGTGAATAAAGGATGGCCATTCGATAGGGCCACTGATGTTTAGTGGACCTTTGGATTATCCACTTCACGTACATTTATAGTCTAACTGCCACATTAGTGTGGATGACTACTAATAGTCTGTTGTAGGACACGGATTTTTTTTTGCGGGAGCCTTTTTGATCTAGTAGTTCCATAGCCGTAGGATCGTGAAGGATAGGACGCCAATTAACTGTAGCCTGTAGGTTAACCCCATTTATTCAACGAATTTTTGGCTTATCCGTGTATTTTAAATGGATTTTTCGTTTACTTCTTTTGCAGAATACTGCGCTTGGTGTACTTCAGCTTTATTTGTTATTGCTATGGGATAACGAATCTCTCTGTTTTTTGTTTTTTGAAGCTAGAAAATATCTCTAAGAAAATCCCCAGTAGAAGTGGAGATAAAAAAGCTTGGATGTTATTGTTAATGGTGATGATAATAATCATGAATGATTATGAAATAGACGATGAAGACGTAGATGTTGGAAATAAAAATGGTTTAATACTAAAATTAAGATTTTATTACTTAAAATAATTTTGTTACTATAATTAATTTGATGGGTGTTAGGATCACTAGTCCAAACTTGGGTGGAATTATAGCCATCCATTTTCACTTCTTAGTGAATGAGAAACCTTTGGTTGTCCCACATTGGGCAAACCAAGGAGAAAGTTCATGCATTTTATCACAAACGTTCTATATAAGGAAAAAGAACTAGTGGATTGGATATGGACTTAGGAAATGGACTAGTGGGCAAATGCACACATGTGCGAAGCACCGCGGACCGCGGGCTTGCGGAGCTTGCGTGTGCTTTTGCGTGAGCCTTGACGCGAGCCTTGGCGTGAGCCTTGGGTTTTCGTTAAAGAACAACAATACTAAGGTTTTCGTTTACCCCAGTCGCAGCCACTGTCCTGACGACTTTTCACCATCTTCCTGCTTTGTTGTGCGTAATAGTTTACATTCTTATTTTTCATCTACTGTTAAGTTCACAACGGGCCAACGAGCTTTGCTAGCTGGGTTGGTATCAGGTGATTTTATCCTGAATTCAAATTTGTCACTTAAAAGGTATAGCAACATCTTCCTGAAGGTGTACCTGGCAAATATTGAGTTAAGGGCAGTCTGTTGAACATGCGACTTCACCTCTCTGTGCTTGAGTGTTTGTGCTGTTTATTTCTAACCCTCCCTTAATCATCTTCAAGTTCTCTGTTGTTTGTGTTTCTCTGTTACAGGAAGATTATTATCCAACAATCTTAACTCAATACGCAATCAACAAATCTTCTGTAACAATGGCAAAGACTGATGTTGAAAGACCTCAGAAGTTTTCTGGTAAGGATTTTAAGAGATGGCAATCGAAGATGCTCTTTTTCCTGAGTTTCCACATGCTTGATGAAGTAGTATTGAAACTGTATGACAAAGCTCTGGATACTCCTGATTCATCCAAGGAAAAAGATACTTGGACGAGAAATAATTATTTAGCAAAAAATCTTATTTTAAATTGCCTTGAAGACTCTCTGTATGATTTTTATAATGCTAAAGAGAATTTTACTGCTTTAAATTTATGGACTGCACTGCAAGAAAAATATGTAGCAGAAACTGCAGGAAGTAAAAAATTCCTGGTTGCACGCTTTTTGCAATACAAGATGATGAATGACAAGTCTGTAGTTGATCAGTTTCTGGAATTGCAAAAAATAATAAATGAAATCATTGCTGAAGGAATGGAAATCTCTGAGACCTTTCAAGTTTCTGCTGTGATTGAAAAATTACCAAGTTCATGGGCCGAATACAAGAGAAGACTAAGGCATGAAACTGGTGAGATTACTATGATAGAATTGGGCAAGAAAATCCAAGTTGAAGAATTGTTGTGTTCAAAGGACAAGAATGTTTCTTCTGCAAGAGACATGTCAAACAAAGCTCATGTGACCGAACACAAGTTTGCCACTCTCAGTCTGGACCACAACAAGCGCAAGCCTGGCCCTTAAGGAAAAGGTAAATTTCAAAAACCAAAGTCTGCTATTGGTAAGATTAAGGGAGCTTGTTATGTCTGTGGTGTGTCTGGCCATATGGCAATGCATTGTAGAAAAGCAAAGATGCGAATTTTAAGAAATAAAATGTAAACCTAGCTGAAAGTAGTAAAAATGAATTTTCCGGCACGGTGTCTGAGGTGAATTTAGTTACCAATGTGAGGGACTGGTGGGTAGACTCTGGAGGTACCAAACATGTCTGCGGAAGCAAGGATATGCTCATCTCCTACCAGACACTAGGAGGGGGAGAAAAACTCTATATGGGTAATTTTTCTGCAGCACAAGTTGCAGGAAAAGGAAAGGTTTCGCTGAAGCTTTCTTACGGGAAAATCCTCACATTGAATGAAGTGTTACATATACCAGACATCTGCAAGAATCTCGTTTCAAGTGGTGTGCTAGATGACAAGGGCTTTAAAATTGTTTTTGAGTCTGGAAAAGTGATTATCACTAAGGGTAGGGACTTTGTGGGAAAGGGCTATAAGGCTGAGGGCCTTTACAAATTATCTGTAATTTCTACTGAAATTAATAAAGTTGATTCTTCTTATGTTGTTGTCTCATTGAATATCTGGCATGGTAGACTTGGTCATGTAAATTATAATTCAATAAAAAATTGGCAAAATCTGGCTGCATTCCAAAATTAAATTTGGAATATGAACATAAATGTGAAGTTTGTGTAGAATCAAAATATGCTAAGAAGCCTTTTCAGAAAAATGTCCACAGAGTTTCTAATCCCTTAGAGTTAATTCACACTGACTTAGTTGATATGAAATCAATCCAAACCAGAGGTGGAAAAAAATGGTTTGTTACCTTCATAGATGATTGTACTAGATACTGTCATATCTACTTGCTTAAAGGAAAAGATGATGCTCTTGAAGCATTTAAATTATATAAATTAGAAGTAGAAAACCAGATGAATACCACCATTAAAACTGTTAGTTTTGATCGTGGGGGTGAATACGTAACCCCTATAGGAGACTTTTGTGCGCAACATGGCATTATTCATGAGGTAACTCCTCCTTATTCACCACAATCTAATGGTGTGGCTGAACGGAAAAACCGAACCCTTAAGGAGATGATGAATGCCATGTTAATCAGTTCAGGAATACCAGCAAACTTGTGGGGGGAGGCCGTCCTCTCAGCTTGCTATATCCTGAACAGAGTGCCCCTTAAAGGAACAGAAAAATCTCCGTATGAATTATGGAAAGGCAAACAACCCTCTTATGGATACCTCAAAGTGTGGGGGTGTTTAGCCAAGGTATCTAATCCTCCACCTAAGAGGACTAAAATAGGACCTAAAACCGTTGATTGTGTCTTTCTAGGATATCCCGAGCACACCACTGCCTATAGATTTATGGTTGTGAGTTCCGATAACTCGGAAATTGGTGTGAACACCATTTTGGAATCTAGAGATGCTTCGTTTTTTGAAAATGTTTTTCCAATGAAAACTGAATCTCGCGTGATACGTGTAGATCCTCCAGATGTCCCTTCTTTTAGCCATTCATTACCGGTAGAAGAAGATGAACCTGTTTATGAGCCAAGAAGAAGCAAAAGACCTAGATTAGAAAAATCTTTTGGGCCAGACTTCATTACATGTTTAGTTGAAACTGATCCACAAACCTATAAAGAGGCCATGACTTCGTCTGAAGCTCCATGGTGGAAAGAATCCACTATTAGTGAGATGGATTCTATTGTTCAGAATAAAACCTGGGAAATAGTAGATTTACCTCCAGGGTGCAAAACCATAGGTTGTAAATGGATCTTTAAGAGAAAACGTAAGGTTGATGGAACCGTGGAAAAATATAAAGCTAGACTTGTAGCTAAAGGCTATAAACAAATAGAAGGTGTAGATTTATTTAACACTTATTCACCTGTCACTAGAATTACTTCAATTAGGTTGCTAATTGCAATTGCTGCAATCCATAACCTAGAGATACATCAAATGGATGTAAAAACTGCGTTTCTAAATGGTGAATTAGATGAAGAAATCTATATGGATCAACCCGAGGGTTTTGTGGTGAAGGGTTATGAAAAGAAGGTGTGTAGACTTAAAGAGTCTTTATATGGCTTGAAGCAAGCACCTAAACAATGGCATGAAAAATTTGATCATGTAATGTTCTCTAGTGGTTTTAAAATAAATGAAGCTGACAAATGTGTTTACACTAAATCTGTCAACGATGCTTGTGTGATGGTATGCCTGTATGTTGATGATATGCTTATACTAGGTACAACCTTAGAAATCATTAATTCCTCTAAGAACATGTTGAATGAGAACTTTGACATGAAAGACTTAGGTCCTGCTGATGTAATCCTAGGGATGAAAATTAGAAAGGAGTCTAATGGCTTCAGTCTCAGTCAATCTCATTATGTTGAGTCAGTTCTGAAGAAATTTAACCAGTTTGATAGTAAACCAGCAAGTACTCCTTTTGACCCTTCTTGTAGACTCAAGAAAAACAAAGGCAATGGAGTCTCGCAACTTGAATATTCACGTGTCATAGGAAGTCTGATGTACTTAATGAACTGCACAAGACCAGACATTACCTATGCAGTGAGTAGACTAAGTAGGTATACCTGTAATCCAGGACAAGAGCATTGGGATGCACTTTTCAGAGTGCTGAGGTATCTTAAATACACTTTAAACTTTCGGTTGAGTTATGAGAGATACCCTGCTGTTCTGGAAGGATACTGTGATGCAAACTGGATAGCAGACTCAGAGGAGTCTAAGTCTACGAGTGGATACGTTTTCACTCTAGGCTGTGGAGCAGTGTCTTGGAAGAGTTCCAAACAGACCTGTATTGCTCGATCCACTATGGAATCCGAGTTTATAGCGTTAGATAAAGCAGGAGAGGAAGCCGCTTGGCTAAGATGCTTTTTAGAAGACATTCCTCTCTGGCATAGGCCTGTGCCAGCTGTATCTATACATTGTGATAATCAAGCTGCAATAGCTAATGCTAAAAACAACAACTATAATGGAAAATCTATTCATATAAGGAGAAGACACAATTCTCTAAAACAACTAATCTCAACTGGCATTATTTCTGTTGACTTTGTGAGGTCTAAGGAGAATATCACGGACCCTTTGACGAAAGGCTTGTCCAAGGAGATAGTTAGTAATGCATCGAGGGGGATGGGACTTAAGCTCATCAATTAAAACTTGCCATGAAGGATACTCAACCTTGCTGACTGGAGATCCTAAGATCAAGGTTTTGAATGAGACAACTAATTTGTGGCGGGTAAAAATTAAACATTATCAGAGAATTATTTTCTCTGTCCCTTCCCTATGGTGTAGAAGTGATAGTGTGACTGCAAGTGAGGATGACTTAGAGTAAAGTCTTAATGAGTTCTATAGTTTCAATTTAAGATTGAAATGGGGTGTAGCAGTTAACACTCTTGATAGAACTCACCTATCTGAATGAGGAATTGGGTCGCTTCCCATGAGAACTGAGCTGATTCTCTAGAGCATTCTGAGAAACGGGATACGTCCAGGGCCAAAACGGACACAACGGCGTGAACTTAACATCATTTTAAGAGATATCTCGCGTAAGGAGTTATTGAAGAATTACACTAAACGATGGCAGTTCAAGACATCACGTTCACTGACCATCAAGTAGTTCCGGTGCTTCTCACTAAGCGAAGGTTCAATTCCAAATGGTCACCTATTGCTTAAGAGGTATTTTTCGTTTTTTCATTTTTCCGATTTTTCGGTTTCGTCATTCATGTGGGGGATTGTTGGAAATAAAAATGGTTTAATGCTAAAATTAAGATTTTATTACTTAAAATAATTTTGTTACTATAATTAACTTGATGAGTGTTAGGATCACTAGTCCAAACTTGGGTGGAATTATAGCCATCCATTTTCACTTCTTAGTGAATGAGAAACCTTTGGTTGCCCCACATTGGGCAAACCAAGGAGGAAGTTCATGCATTTTACCACAAACGTTCTATATAAGGAAAAAGAACTAGTGGATTGGATATGGACTTAGGAAATGGACTAGTGGGCAAATGCACACATGTGCGGTGCTTCGCACCGAAGCACCGCTGACCACGGGCTTGCGGAGCTTGCGTGTGCTTTTGCGTGAGCCTTGGCGCGACCCTTGGTGCGAGCCTTAGTGCGAGCCTTGGTGCGAGCCTTGGTGTGAGCCTTGGTGCGACCCTTGGTGTGACCATTGGTGTGACAATTGGTGCGAGCCTTGGCGCGAGCCTTGGCATGAGCCTTGGCGTGTGCCTTGCGTGTGCTTTGCGTGTGCCTTGCGTGTGCCTTGCGAGTGCCTGCGAGTACACACGTGTACCCATCAAATATTCAACGGGTTTATCTTAAAAATAAATATTTTACCGTTTTGAATTAAATGAAAAATAAAATCATAAATATTTTTTAATTAAAAAATCTTAACGTTTTGTTTTAATGGGGATTTAATATTTCAAAATAAATTTTTTCACCGTTTAAAACTCAAAGGATTACTTCTCCTATAAAAGAACAACAATACTAAGGTTTTCGTTTACCCCAGTCGCAGCCACTGTCCTGACGACTTTTCACCATCTTCCTGCTTTGTTGTGCGCAATAGTTTACATTCTTATTTTTTCATCTACTGTTAAGTTCACAACGGGCCAACGAGCTTTGCTAGCTGGGTTGGTATCAGGTGATTTTATCCTGAATTCAAATTTGTCACTTAAAAGGTATAGCAGCATCTTCCTGAAGGTGTACCTGGCAAATATTGAGTTAAGGGCAGTCTGTTGAACATGCGAATTCACCTCTCCGTGCTTGAGTGTGTGTGCTGTTTATTTCTAACCCTCCCTTAATCATCTTCAAGTTCTCTGTTGTTTGTGTTTCTCTGTTACAGGAAGATTATTATCCAACAGTAGATGAGATGGTAAGCACCTTATGTTTTGACTTGGACCTTGATTGCCTGAACCATGATGAATCCAAAGATGAGATGATGAACGTTGGTTGTTGTTTGTACAGTAGATGATATGGTAAGCACCTTATGTTTTGACTTGGACCTTGATTGCCTGAACCATGATGAATCCAAAGATGAGATGATGAACGTTGGTTGTTGTTTGTCGAGGAAAAGCATGTTGTAGAAATTTAAGTTGATTAGTAGCGGCCATGAATATGATGATAAAAATTAATAAACCTTGGATTTTATACAATCTTCACAAAATGAGTCATTAATTGTTGTTGAATATCGTTGTGATTATAAGCCTTTATTGATTAATTTTTTATCCAATTGAAACAGAAAAAACAACACAAACAGTATTTCATAACTTAAGCAAGAATATTAATATGCTTTGCACGATTGAAGTTATGGAAGCAAACGAACGGATTTTAGTTGGTTACTTATTGATGACGGTGATCATCAAAAGTTATTAATTATGTGCAAATAATATCACTTAGTCTTACACAACAATCTATTAAGATCCAAAGAGTTCTCATTTGGACCAATTAGTCGGCTATATAACTGGGGTTAACCTACAGTGAGTTGACGTCATATCCTCCACGATCCTATGGCCATGAAACTACTAGATCAAAAAGGCTGCAAAAAATTTCCGAGTGAAACTAATCCGAACATTTGCACCAACCTTGGGGTATTTTTTTTTCTTTTTTGCAAATCGGAATGAATTAAAAGCCTAACTTTTTTTTTATTTTTTTTTGTAAATTGGAATGAATTAAAAGCCTAACTTTCGGTATTAGGAAACCTCTTACACTCAGAGTAAAGCTATCTAATGTGGAAGAGAAGATCTTTCTATCATTAGATTTATCCACTTTGGTTGAGGGGTGGGGGTGGGACACAACCCCCCGTTTAACAATGTAAAAGAAAAATTTAGCTTGTTTAGCTAAAGCATCTGTTGTGTAGTTTGTTGTTCTAGAAACAAAATAAAAACCACAAAAGTTACTACATTAACCGAAGCTCTTTTGGATTCCTTTAAAATAGATTGACTCTGTCAAGAAATCATAGTTTGTTTTCCATTAAGATAATCAAAAATTGTCTTGTAGTCACCTTATATATTGAAATTGGAAAAATTCTCCTATAAAGCCCATTGAGCTGCCTGCCAAACACCTATTGCTTCTATTTTTTCAGGTTCATCTGCTGCGGATGGACCTGTTCTTCCTTTACTGCAGTCACCTACATCATCTCTAAGAATTAGTGTAAACCTAGATGGGTTATCCTTGGCTGTCCAAGATGTATCAATATTGATTTTTATAATGTCTTTCCTTAAGAGTTTCTGTTCTATTCCTTTAACTTGTGACTTTTGTTTTGATTTCCTATTGATGCTACCATTTTGGTTGCCTTTGTTCCAAAAAAGTATATGTCTTTGTATAACTAGAGTTGTTTGAGAAGGAGAAGTATGTTTATCTTGAAAGACTCTGTTACATCTCTCTTTCCAGATGAACCAGATTTTGGTCATGACAGTCTATAGAGATTCTGCTACTATCCTCTATCCAAGAGGTACACATCTCTATAAAGGATTTAGAGTTGTCAAACTGACGCTGAATTGGGTTTGGTGTACTTGCCCAAATGGCTTTAGCAAAGTTGCAATGAAGGAACAGGTATTCTAATGTTTCATCACAACCAAAAGAGAATCTAGGTGAAACATCTACACTAAAAAACTTGAAATTAGTAGAAACTGCTTTCTGCAAACATTTCCAAATAAATTTTTTGATTCTTTGAGATACTTCCAATCTCCAGAAATCTTTCCAATATTTATCAGTTAAGTTAAGATTGTTAGAGTTTATCTCTCTTTCGTTTAATTTCTCATACATAGACTTAACAATGAATTCTCCATTTTTTGTCAATAACCATCTTAGTTTGTCATGTTTCTGATCACTAGTATTGGATAAAAATATTCTAATTTTACTGATTCTTTCAGCTATATGGGCAGGGAAAGAGAAATATCAAAGATGTTTACCATTGTTTTGTGTCAGAGTCTAAAATATTAGCTACAAGAGTTAAGAAATTGTTATTGTCATTTTTAAATTGACTAAGGTTTTCTTTCAGTTCCGGTAATCATTTATCTTGTTCTATGATTTATTCGGGGCATTGGTGTCGGTGTTTATTTATTTATTTTATCTTTAGCTTAGGGTGCGTTTGGCACGAAGGGAGTTGAGGGTGGAGTTCGGCCAACATGAAGAGTCAAGGGTGGAATTCAAATTCTAGGGTGTTTGGCACGAAAGGAATTAGAATTCTAGGAAGTTATAATTCTATCCTTCAATAGAAAATGAAATGACACCTACTCCCATGGAAGTCGAAACTCCATCCTTTCAACTACACACATTGATCATATTGACATTTCAACTGTTTTTATTTACTTTTTTTCTATAAACAATAGCTAATTTTTTACAATTAAAAATTTACTTTGATAATTAAGATATAATTATATTAAATCTTTTAGTATATTTTTAATATTAATAATATTATTCTAAATAAAATTTTAGTTTTAACATTACTTTTATAATATTATTTTAAATAATTTTTTTATTACTAATTCTTAATATTCAATTATAATTATAGTTTTAATATAAATATATAGTTATTTTAAATATATTTTCTTATTATTTGAATATATTAGTACAATAATAAATTATTATTTTTAGTTAAAAAATAATAATTAATTTAAATATCAAAATATATAATTTTAAAAATTATTTATTTAAAATAATTCTATTAATTCTATTTTGTTGAAGCATCAATTAAATTTTTTATTGAAAATACCAAAAAAATTCCAATAAAATTATATATTTACAAAAATTAATTACTAAAATTATATTTATTAATTTACTAATATTTTATGTATTTTTTTATTCAATATATATTTTATTTTAATAATTAAGTTTTTATTTTTTTGTTAAAAGAAATAAAATGGTTTTATTATGGAAAATTAAATTAAGAATCATTTAAAATAAAATATAATTTTTTAAAAAAATTAATGATTTTGAAATAAATTTACCATCAAGATATATTTTTAATAAAAATTTTAAAGAAAAAAAATGGTTTATGAAAAACAAAATGGTAATTTTGAAATCCTAAAAGTCCGACTTACATATAACAGATGGTAAATTGGTTCCTATGTAAAAACAAAATCGTAAATTGAAATTAAAGAATATGCCAAATCTGAAGTAATTGAAAAACCTAAAACAAAAGAAGCTCATGAATAAAAGTTTAAATGAATGGTTGAATAGTTGATGTTCAATTTTAAGGGAATAAACACGCAGATTTTTGAAATGGTAATCTCTTTGATTTAACTTTCCATTACAAAGATTGTTTAAGTTCAATTTGGGGAATCAATGTGTTAGTAAATTTCTGATTTTAATAGTTTATATAGAAACTGTAAATCTTAATTTGATGTAAGAGATGAAACTAAAATTAGGTTTATGAAAAAGTTCATGGTAAAACTAGTTAACATCCAAAAGACTTAATAACTTCTACCATCTACATATGAAACGATGTTTATGATGGGAATAGTAAATATCTAGTATTGGGACTAAAAAGTTATTTATAACCTTGGTCGACTGAATTTATGAACCCACGATTTTTATTTATTTGTTGATCAAAAACTGATTATCTTCACCTTATCACAAAGAAAAAATAAGAGATGATAACAGGAAGAAGATGGTAAATGTAGAGGAAATTTCGAGAAAATAATTAGGAGGAGAAAAAATATCTCGTGATTTTCTAATTATGTGGCTATGTTTTTTTTTGTCATGTAGCACTGCTAGGTTTGCTACATATGACAGGGAGCAGACTACGGAGGAGTTTGGGGAGGAGAATATCCGTTAGTCCAATTCACATTAACATCTTGGATTTCTTGAGTTGTTTTTGCCATTTTTTATTTTAAAAAATATAAATATTAGATGATTTATAAAAAAATGGTGGTTTTGTATAATTTTCGTTGTATATGGAATTTACATAAATAAAGTTTATGGTTGGGTTTTTTGTGTAACAAGTATTATCATATTGATTTTTTACAGCGTCTTATACTAAATTTATGAAAATGTGAGAGGGTTGAACTCACGACAACCCACGACCATTTGAAAATAGTAGGCGATTAAAACTTATCGAGCTACGTAATAGTTCTCCAGTGTTTATTTTATTTCAATAATTTTAGACTAACCGTGGAGAATCATGTGGCCACATGGCTGTTATAGTTGGATTTTCAACGTAAGAATTCGAATTGTTTTCATTGGAAAGTTTGTCAGTTTTAGTTTGAATCATGTACTGTACGTATTATCTTCAAGATATAATATCTGAAAAACAAAATTAAAAACTAAAATACGAATCCGCTTTAAATTCGCTCTATGGATGAAAAAGAAAAGAAAAAATCGTGAAAATACGATTTTTAATATTTTAATCAATTCACGAAGAGTACCCAAAATCAACATGTAAATCTCTTTTCTTCCGTAATCTCCTTTTCAATTGATATAATATCTGAGAAACAAAATCAAAAACTAAACATGGATCCGCTTTAAATTCGCTCCACGGATAAAAAAGAAAAGAAAAAAGCGTGAACATACGGTTTTTAGTATTTTAATCGATTCATGAAGAGTACCCAAAATCAACATGTAAATCTCTTTTCTTCCATAATCTCCTTTTCAATTGATTTATATAAGGATTTTATATGGTTTTTAGTATTTTAATCAATTCATGTAGAGTACCCAAAATCAACATGTAAATCTCTTTTCTTCCATAATCTCCTTTTCAATTGATTTATATAAGGATTTTATTAGTTATTTTGTTAGAATTTATGCTTCACAAGCTACGATTTATTATGAATATAAATTGTTTTTTTCCGTTATTTTTTATCTAACAAATTATGAAGTTATCTGGAATATAAAATCATAATATGTTATGTATAGCTAATTTGAATGTGTAGATTGTGAAGTTGATGAATGTCAGGACGCATGTTGAGATATTTTGAATGTTATTAGCCACAAAAATCAATGTTAGACAGTTGAGCTGTAAGCATGGGAATGAAACTTGATATGTTAAATGTTGGATCTGCAACAATGGAAATAACACTAAACAGAGAAAATTGTTAACGTTAGAAAATCACTGAAATGATATACACTCTGATGCTGATGCACACACAAGAACAGAGCCACCTGCTCAGCAAATTGTCCTTAACACAATAGTCCTCGGGTACTCCTCAATAATGAGAGATGCTATACCCCAACAGAGGAGATGTGTCCAGGAGAGAACTGCCCGTTATGATTAGTATAAGCACAATACTAATCACCCTCAAGAACTTAACAGCAAGATAATAGAAGGGAAATAAACACACAGTTGCGCAAAAAAAAGCGAGAAGAGGAAAAAAGAGCTAGGGATAGTAGCCTGCTATGGAGTGAGTTGAAATGAAAAACTCGTTTTTCTTTTATAGCCAAAAGAAGAGTGAAATCCGCACAGTATTGAATGAGAATGAATTTTGTATTTAATCAAAAATTTAAGTGCGAAATTTAATTTGAAACGGTAATAAGAGCTAGGGATAGTATCTTGTCCATTCTGTTGCACCATTGTTGTGCTTCTATTGCACCTCCTTTTCCACTGAATGTAGGTGGTTTCATCTTCAGAAACTCCTAGTAATACTGAACCCAAGACTTCCCATTTTGGTGTCTCTCACTGGGGAGTGGTTCATTCCTTGCTGCAGTCTCTACATTCTCCCTGCTTTCACGTGGTCCAAGCCTCTGATCTAGCGCTGCTGTAATCACATTATTCATTATTGTCTGGAGATTCTCTAGAGTTATTACCTAAGTTTCGACTTCACCCCTGTCAACCCGAATCGTCCTGAAACTACCAGAGGACCTAGTCCTACTACCAGACCTCGTATCATCCCTAGAACTATGGTTTCCCCCATAATAAGGATATTCGACACTCTCTTCAACAAAAGTCTCAGTCAGATTCTCATCTTGACCACGACCTCGTCCTCGACCTCGCCCAGTAGCACCTCTAACTATACTGCGACCTCGAGTCCCATTGTTCCTATCTCCATCCATTCTTTTAAAGACAAAGAAAACAAGGAACAATCAACACACAGTTTCATCGAAAGAAAAGAAAAATCACTGTGCTCCTAGAAATAACTTGTGCCTATGTGAAACAACAAGACCCTACACCCTCTCCCAAGGATTTTCCATAAACAAAAGCTCTGGTACCACTTTGTAACGCCCCACCTCATAATTCTAGGTCGGCCGCCCTAAAATAGAAGTGTGACATACTCATGGAATACTTTACACACTCAAACCTTCAAGCCAACAAATGGAGATCCGGCTATCGAGTGGTGTTCTTGAAATCAATAGGTTTAAAAGAAAATCTTATTTAAAAATGATGAGCGTTATAAAATAAATCTGGAAAAAGGAAAGTCTTTTAAACAAAAATCTGTCTTCGACACGCAGGTCGGTTATATAAGTTAAACGATAAGAATCTTACTTAAAATAAAGAAGTCTAGACAAAAACAAGTTATAAAAATATTTAGCTGTTTAAGCACTTTGAAAACGAAGATGATACAGCTTTCCGGAACAAAAAGTCGTTCTACTAGTTAGGTTGCTCCGCGGCCACCGTTCCCTGAAAAATAATAGTAAGTCGGGTCAGACCCCAACTTAAAGTAGATTCTCGCACCCTTATGCCCTTTACGAATAAACTAGCAACCAAGGTTTATGAAATGACTTCGTAAGGTAAAAATAGTTTACAGAAGTATTTCTTTGAAAGTAGTAAGGTCGACGACCTAAACAGAAATATAGAATTTTATAGAATCCATGAAAACACAAAGGCACACAAAACAATTATATATAAAAGAAACGAAAACAGGTTTCCCACCCACGAAACTAATCGACTTCCCCTCTCTATAGTTTTATTCTCTAACTGTACGACGACACATATCGACCCTTGCTTAGTCCACTTAATTTCCTACAGTGCGTAGAAAAATAAGTGTTGTCGACCCCATTCAAGATAATATATCCATATCTTCTAGGCGACCCCTCGGTCATCGCCCAACAACCTCTGGGAGTCGAACCAACTACGAGTCACAAACAGATGTACACACACCAATAACATCTTTTCTAATTGATGCTAACATGTTGGCTACTGAATATCCACTGTATAACATCATTTATAGCCGCTACATACATATACTCATATATATGTACTGAAATATACAGGGCCATAACAAGAATTAACTCATCCCTTCACAATCTCACACAACCATATTATGAAGTATATAGGGCCACCAAATGCTTATAAGAAACAATCAATTACAGTAACAGGACTAAGAAGTATATAAGAATGTTAAATGCTTATAAACAACGTGTACAGGCCATCAAATGCTTATAACATCATTCCATTACAGGACTAAGAACAAACCATGTAGCTTACTGTATAGTTCATACAAAAAATCAAATTAACTAACTAGAAAGTCTTCAACTTACTGTATAGCTTATAAATGATAACTAAAGAATCCAAAACTAAAACTAATAGTCCTCAAATTAACTAAAACAAATTCACCTTACTGTATGTATAGCAGTTACATACAAAACTAAAAATAATAACTAAACCATGTAGCTTATTGTATAGTTCATACATAAAACCAAATTAACTAACCTTGACCGTCTTCAAGGTACTGTATATTTCATGAACAATAACTAAAGAATCCATAACAAAACTAATGTGATTTCAAGGGGGTCGTAAACTATGCAAACAACTACACTGAATCCGTTGAAAACAATTATAAGTCACCTAGCCACAAAATCATAGTGAACCTGATAGGATTAGCTATGTTATACTAGTATTAGACAAACATGAAAAAAATCTAAAGAAGTAATCAAAAGGCACCCCATACTTAATTATCAACTTGTTGA
This sequence comes from Papaver californicum, assembly GCA_023531435.1. NCBI lineage: Eukaryota > Viridiplantae > Streptophyta > Magnoliopsida > Ranunculales > Papaveraceae > Papaver > Papaver californicum. Next base: position 8,538,404 of record JAJJMC010014687.1, read on the forward strand.
CCGTACCCAAACTCATCTCCACCTATTGTACTCTAACTCCTATTGACGACAAACACATTCTCAAGTTCAGATGATAGTAACCAGACGGTCCAGACCTAATGTAGCAAAGAGAAGTGAACATACATCAAAAACTTTCAAAACTAAGACTAACAAATCAAACTCAAGCATGTATTCGCTTTTAAGAAACAAGGATCTTACTGGCTCACCCTAAATGAGCATTACATGCTAATAAAAGGTACCAATGTATCAAGTACTACCACTAACAACATTTTCTTCAATTCAACTGACCAAGTTACTACAATGTAGTACAAGAAACAACATAAATCGACTTACACTATTTAATCACTGTGACAACAATAAAAGAAAGGCTCTTTAAATCCTTCATGTTAAGAAGAAAAACTACCTACAGTTAACAAACCAACATAATGTGAATAAGGATTAGAGAACCTACCTGTTTCGTTATCGCGACGATCTCTATAAACTTCAATTATGCTTCTTAAGTCCGTCTTTCTACTTCTTTAAATCTCTCTTGCGGCATCTAAGAAATATGGAGGAAAAATATACTTTAGACGGCTATTTTCGTTTTTGAGTTCTTCCCGTGAAAAAAATAACCCTAAATCTTCTAATATATAAACTTGGTCAACTTTCCTAATTTTACTCGGACTTTCCCACGAATTCCTAACTAAACCAAAATTTCTAATCTATCTCACGACCCTCACGGTTTGTGGGAGTTACTAACTGATAGGCGCATAATTTATACATATTTGCCTTCTAATTTATATTTGTTAGTACTCACAATTATATTAATTCTACCATTTTATTATTCTATAGGAGGTTCGCATAAAATCCGAAGTTACAAACTAAATGTGTAATACTTAATGCTACGGTGTTAGATTCCAAGCTAAAGCTATTTCATATCTTCCAGAGAAGCAAGCAAAATGGACCAGTTGAGTCTGTTGGGATGTTCAGACGTTGCTCCGTTGAAAGAACAAAAGAAGAAAGCAGGTGGATGCATGTGGAGCATCAACTAGAGTAGGTGTTGTGGCTGCTTGGTTTAAGGGAGTTGATGTGAAAGAAAAGCTAGACCTAGGCTAGGAGCCTCTCACGTGAAGGTAAATTAAGGCTAGACAATTGATGATAGGAAAGTAAGGTACAAGAGGAGTTGGCTACTGGCTGGGAAGGCTTCACGTGATTTAGAAGAAATAAGCAGGGATGCGTCAGTAGGTGCTAGGCATTAGTAGGTGGATCAGTTGACTTCATGATGGAGTGAGAAAATGACATAGCAGACAAATTAGATGCTTAACACGTGAAAGAGAAGAATGGAAATAGAGGGTCTAATCTAGGGCTGTGTTAGCCGTTTGATATAAAAGAAGAAGAGGCTAGCAGTGGGTGTAGTGTTTGGTTGATGCAGTGATAGTGACGTTGGTTATTGATCAGACGAGTACAATAATGACTCTTGGGCTGGAGAGTAAGAGGCATCTAATTGGCCTGTACGGTGTCTGCTAGTTAAAACCTAGAGAGACTATAAAGAGAAAAAGAGGGGAAAGGTTTTTTTGGGGGCAGTCGGAGGAGTTCAGATTCGGGAAGACTTTTCTCCTGTATACTTTTTGGAAGAAAGAGGCGGAGAGATGAGCGAGTCAGTTCGTCTGTTTTGGGAGGTGCGTACCGGAGTTTGTATACAGGACTAGACGGAGGAAGAAGATTCGTACCGGGTGACGACGGTGATAACGGTTTAATCTATTCTACTTTTGTTAATTAATTTTATGGGTTTTAAGAAACCCATCTCCATGTCTAGCTAATTAATTTGTAACTAGGTTTAATGTTGAAACCATTTACAGTTTTAGATCAACTAAATAAAATATTTGATACAGACCTTTATGATTTGAATAGATTAATTCCATGATTTTGATTTATTGAATTTTATTAAACAATTGTGACGTCTTTTGATGGTACATGCTTGACCTAGGTTTTTGATGTTCCATGCTTCTGGTATACAGTTGTTATTTTGAAAATCTACTTGTTGCAAATATATTGGTCTACTTATTTGATATTTCATACTTGGGTTAAATCCTTTGATGGGGTATGCTTAGAATAGCCAGGTATTATTTGTGGACCTATAATTAGTTTCGTACAATTTTCTCGCTAACGCAATTTTATGGTGTATGCTTGAGACTAGGGCTTTTTGATGCACCATGTTTAGGGCTTCCATGTGATATTTACGACTCTAAATATTAATGAGTTATGTTTCACTTCAGTAATTAAATAGAAATAGTGGTGGATACTGAAAACCCTCTCTCATTTGATTTATTTTATTAGTTTAGTTTGTTTTCTTATTTTATTCGTAATTCTAAAATCCCAAAAATATTACTCCTGATTAGTTAATTGAGATTCTGATTGCAATATTTTCCCGCTCCCTGTGGGTTCGACCCGTACTTTCCGTTTTCTACTAGTTAGACGCTGTGCGATTAAGGTTTATTTAAATAGGGTAATCTAAAATCCCATCAATTTTTGGCGTTGCTGCCGAGGAGCGATTGTGGAATATTGTAATTGGTATTTTTAATTTTTTAATTGTAGTTTAGGTTTTTATTTTATTTTGTATATATTTATAGTTATTTTATGATTTTTAGTTCTATTTGACTCGTTTTGTGTTTTAGTATCTATTTTCAGGTAGTTTTTCAAGGATGATGAATTCTTCTCAGAAGACGTCGTCTGGGATGACGATGGGGGAATTAATGTATGGTCCAGAATATAAGAAAATTTATGTTTATAATCGTCTCATGTATGGAACTTGGCATTTACATCGTTCAGTCACAGGTGTTAAGTATCGACCCCAGTATCATGAGGTTGATTTTTCGAATGAGGTAAGTGACGATGATCCTCTAATGATATATGAGAAGTATTATAAACACACACCGCCTAGTTTGGAACAAATATTGAGAGTCTTGGCAATCCAGATATTATATGATGATGATGATGTTCAATCTTGTAGTGACTCTCAGTTCCAAACAGAACATATAGATGGCCCTGTGGATGATTGTGTACATGATTTGCCTAATTCTATAGATGAATCTATCTCACAAGATCATTCACCTGACTTAGAGGTTGTTTCTAGACCCCTAGACTTCCAAAAGTTTCCTAATTTAGGGTTAGAATTGTGTGCTTCTCAAGTTTTGTTGGATCACTTTGCATCCAAATATCCAGAGGACTTGCCTGTTCCTGACACCGTGCACAAACCGATTGATATTTCCCAAATCCCTATTTTATCCCTATATTATGTTCTTTACGAACTTCCGAGTGTTGTGAAAACTAGGTTTGGGGGTAATCACTTCTTTTTGATAGTTTCAGTGTCATCGTGTCACAATAATATAATTGTGAAACTGTCATTTGCAAATATTGTATTTTGGGTTGATCCCCAAATTTTCAGGTTATTGGTGTATGGGGATTCTTTCTGTACATATCCAGTAGGTAGATTTTTAGTTTCTTGTTTTTATTTTCTTTTAGGCTTTTTATTTATTTTTATTTTTAGTGTTCTTTGTTATGTGTGTGACAGAGAACATTGCTTTTCTTGTGTCAATCAGGTGAGACGTTCCAATCCCTTCTCTTTAATTTACATTTGGTTCTCATAATTATATATATTGCATACCATTCTAGGTTGCACAGTTTGAAACATTAAGGACAATGTTACATTTAGGTTTGGGGGTAGAGTTTCCGAAAATTGATGCCAATAAAGAAACTCCGAAATTTAGAAACTGGTGAATTATTCAGGATGACACTAACCATTCTAGGTAGATGGAAACATAGCTCTTATCTATAGAATTGGTGTGCCCAGCTAAATGGTCTATTCATATCTGAATGCACACAGGTGTTAGAAATAACATGATAATCATGAAACAAGCATATCTCAGAATCATCATAATCATATCACTTTATATTTTTATTTTTACAATTTTGTGTTTCTCTAAGTGATTTGGTGGGGCCCAGTATCAAATTGTTATCGCCGTCAGGATGAAATAGATTGTTGAGTTCAAGCTCATTTTTAATTCTTATTCAAAAATAAATAAATGATACTGTGATAGCAATATGTGTGTGTTTCCCCTGTCTCCGTCGCCTAAGCAAGCGTGGAATGCAGGATCTATGGGAACTATCATGTAAAAAAAAAATAAAAAAAAATAACAACAACAACAAAAGTTATGTATTTAAATAATAATAATAAAATAGGATTCATCCTGGCACTAGCCTTCAGACAGATATGGGAACCACCGTTCACCTTAGTCAACATATGCACCATTCATTACTTCTATTTTTATTTTCTAATCTATCCATGTGTTTGAATTTGATTGATTCCGAGCAATGTGAATTTTTATACAGTTTTGGATGTTCAATGATTATTTGAGTAGAGTTGCATTTTTATATGAATTTTAGTACGCTGAGTGCAAACTCGTGTATAGTAATTGGATTCATACAGGGTAATGATTCTTATAGTCGCTGAATTTAGTATGTCAACTAAATAGCTTGTTTAGTGTCTATCCTAAATTGTTCACAGGTAGCTAGAATTTGGAGCAAAGGTTTTGTGGGTATATCTCTTGTAAACCCTCACGAGACTATAACTCGTCTGATAAGGACACATATGGGTTTAAAGGCTTATTACATATGCTAAATATAGTCGCGATTCCTGCGAAAGTGAGTTAGGATATTATTTATTTTTTTAGATTAGTTTTGCTCGAGGACTAGCAAAATATAGGTTTGGGGGTATTTGATAGGCGCATAATTTATACATATTTGCCTTCTAATTTATATTTGTTAGTACTCATAATTATATTAATTCTACCATTTTATTATTCTATAGGAGGTTCGCATAAAATCCGAAGTTACAAACTAAATGTGTAATACTTAATGCTACGGTGTTAGATTCCAAGCTAAAGCTATTTCATATCTTCCAGAGACGCAAGCAAAATGGGCCAGTTGAGTCTGTTGGGATGTTCAGACGTTGCTCCGTTGAAAGAACAAAAGAAGAAAGCAGGTGGATGCATGTGGGGCATCATCTAGAGTAGGTGTTGTGGCTGCTCGGTTTAAGGGAGTTGATGTGAAAGAAAAGCTAGACCTAGGCTAGGAGCCTCTCACGTGAAGGTAAGCTAAGGCTAGACAATTGATGATAGGAAAGTAAGGTACAAGAGGAGTTGGCTACTGGCTGGGAAGGCTTCACGTGATTTAGAAAAAAGAAGTAGGGAGGCGTCAGTAGGTGCTAGGCATCAGTAGGTGGATCAGTTGACTTCATGATGGAGTGATAAAATGACATAGCAGACAAATTAGATGCTTAACAGTGAAAGAGAAGAATGGAAATAGAGGGTCTAATCTAGGGCTGTGTTA
>JAJJMC010014687.1:8552915-8625554 GCA_023531435.1 Papaver californicum
TGTGTGATTTTATGTGTTTGTAGGTATTTTTGGAAAATAAATATTTACAGAAAAAAATCGGCTAAAAAAGCGATAAAAGCACCCCCCCGAGAAAAATTACTAAAGGCACCTGGAAAATTGATAAAGGCACCCATGATTTCTGATAAAGGCACATGCGTTTTGGATAGGGGCACCTTTTTTTTTGGTTCGAAATTGAAAATGATGGGAACAACTCTTTTACGCAAAAGAGTTATCTGATTGATTTGAAACCTATTTTTCAGGGATTTGGAAGTTGATTTTGACTTACCTAAGTTAAGAAGTAACCAAAACAGGTAAAACACGTGAATTCTGAGTGTAACAACCCGAGAAAACAGGCTGAAATTCCATCTGCAGCCGGAAAAAGTTTCACCCTGATTTTGGATAAACACGATTCATAGTTTGATTTGGATTTTGAGTCCTTATCGATTTGGGAGGACTAGTTAGGGTTTCCTACACCTATATAATCAAAACATAATGAAGAAATAAAGGCAGACAGGGAGAAGGGGGGTCTCGGCTAGAAATTAGAGGGAGGAATTATCTTAGAGATTCCTTGCTCTTGTGGTGTAGAAAAAGGTTGTATCAAGTCACAGAAGAGGTTAAGAAGGTTGGGTCAAGCTCAGGAAGCTAAACAGATCAAAGAAAATCAATTCAGGAAATTTCTTTGTTGCTGCTGCTGAAGAAAACGAAGAACATCAGATTAGGCGACGGTTTCTTCGACCACCTTGTTACAGTTTCTTCAACCACCTTGTTACGGTTCCTTCATCCACTTTGCAACGTTTATCTTCATTCTACAATGTTTATCTTGAACTTGAACTATAATAGTTAATCTGTAACGCCCATAAAACGTTGCAGATTTCATGTTTTATTATTTTTAGCTTCTTTTCTTCTTCTCAAGCACTTTTGAGCCATGTACCAATATTTTGAAGTGTTTTGAGCATGACGAGCTAAACCCAACCACTGAGACAATTGAGGAATCCATATTTCATGAATGAATGGTAACTATTTTTGATTCTTAATGACTTTTACATTGATTTTTAATTGATTTATGATTTTTCTTAATTAGTTGTGATTTTGTTTGATGGTGTATGCTGGGACTTAAGAGATTTTGATGCGTCATGCTTGTGATTTACATCTAATGTTTTAGAAATCTACTTTTGGTAAAGAAACAAAGTCAATGAAAGAGCTATAATTGTTAAATAATCATTGTAGAAATCATTGTTAAAGAGTTATAATTTTGGTGGTCCAAAATGAGTTGTATAATTCCATCTTTGCTAGTTACCCAATTATTTTTATGATCCTTTAATTGTTGTATGTTGTTGTGTCCTTGATGGATGGTGGATTTGGTGTGGAAGAAAGTTGTATTGTTGCCGGTGGATTCGAGTCATTGTATTCTCGATCTTTGTTGCCAATAGGTCGCATGACATTGCAGAAGAATCATATGATTATTTCGAAACTTCTTTTCGAGCAACAACCAATAGTTATGGTCAGTTCCTTGTTGTGTAGCATATTGTTGTTGCGCGAACTTTATTTGCGATGTTGAATTTTTGATCATTATGGGTAGGTGGCCGAACATTTCCTTATTCCATTCAATAAAAGTTTGACTGGTTGTGATTAGTTTCAATTGCAGGTCCATAGAAGGTTTTGTATTGCTTCGCGGGGTCCATGACGTGTCTACCACATGTCCGAGTTACAGATGAGAGAGCCATAAATATTCAAATTTATAGTTTTTGGTTCCCCTCCACTCTATCATTTTTGCTTGTAGCAAGATTGGGGCATAGTCAGAAGTTGTTCTCCGAAGATGAGTAACTCCTGCATGGGGGTTTGTTGTTCGCCAATGTTGTGTAACTAGAACTTTGTCAAGGAGTTTTAGAATATTGTCTTGTCCTAGTTGATTTTTTGTCCATGTATATGGGTCTCCTCGGAATCCCATATCAATAAACCCCATTTGATTGATCACCGCGAGAAAATGTTGAGTATGTGCATATGTAACTTGCTTGCCGCCTTTTTTTTCTGATTGATCTGTTATGTCATTGAAATCCCCTATAGAACCCACGAAATATCGGTATTGATGTCAGAGAAGATTGTTGGAAAAACCTGCCATAGATCTTTCCGCGCTTCAGGGTGAGGCGGTCCATAAATAACCGTGCATAACCAGGGATGATTAGGTGGAGGTGGGTTGATTAAAGCATGTATATAACTTTGGGAGTAAAGTAGGATTCTAACATTAAGGTTATGTTTCCATAATAAGCATAATCCCCCGCCCGACCAACTTTTGGAACCACAAAATGTTAGTGGAATTATAAGGATTGTCCAAAAGAGTTCATGTAGTTTTCATTGGCTAAAGTTTCTGATAGAAATAGGATCGAAGGTTTGTGTGCTGAGACCAGACCTCGTAGGTGTTGTATAGTTGTTGGCCGGTTAATTTCTTGACAGTTCCACACCAAAATATCCATTCTAGAGAGCTTGTTGAGGAATAAAAACACTAGGCTTCAGCTGTTATAGGCTCCAAAAGCTGTGAAGTAGATCCAGGAAAGTAGATAGGTAAGTAGAGAGTAATCAATATAAATGATAGAAGTATAAAAAGTTGATTGCACTAAAAGAACTGAGAATGCTGGAGTCGATTTGAGAGTTGGAGAAGTATGAAAGTATAATTTAAACTTGTTGAAGAAGATATAATCAGAACTTGTTGGTCTGATCAATTGCGATAGACTTGCAAAAAAAAATAGTGATTTTGGGGTAAAGTTTCCCACAACTTGAGTGAAATGCTTGAAAGCTAGAGAAACTTGAGGAAAATTGCTTCACCCGCACTTAAGAAGGACAGTGAGCAGATAAAAAAAACTAGCAATAGCAGGTGAGGTTAAACAAGGAAGAGATCAGGCAATATAACATAAGATCCAGAGAGAGCTAAAAAACTAGAGATCAATCATATAGGACAGTAAATTCCAAGATGATAAACAATGGGAGAAAAACTAAAAGGATGTTGAGGAAGTTAGGCAGAAAAGGCTAAAGGAGACAAGAAGATGAAATACAGAGATACACTAAGAACCTTATCGAGAATTAAAAAACAAATGAGAATTCAAAGTTGTAGCAATCAGGATGACAAAGGGGTGAATAGGTTGATTAAAATAGGAACCAATAAAGATTGTCCAATGAAATCTTAGGAAACTAATGCCAGAAAAAAACATGACAGAAAAGGTCAGTAGATTAAAGGGGTAGAGGCAAATGGTCAATGGATGTCAATGGGCCAAAAGTAAGGTAATGAGGTTAAAAGGAATTAGAACTCACAAGTTTTCATAAGATATAAATAAAAAGGTTGTAAGCATAGTTTTAGTAAGTTGAACAATAACTAAAGACCGGTAATGCCAAAAGATTCTTATATGATAATATTAGCTAGGTATAAGAAATGAGCATACCCATTAATATACTAAACAAACATAAAATATCATATGATAATCCAGAGAACATTCAAAAACAGACACAATGGGACAAATTGTTATCTAGGATTACAAAGAACAACTTGAGTTAACATTCAATAGGACATGCAGGGTACATAAATTAGGAAATGAACATAAGCATATTCAGAACTAATCAGACAAAGCTAAACCAAATATTCTATATATGATAATTTAGATAGGTGCATACAAGGATTAAGAATTAGATACTAAAGGGAAACACATATAAGTTACGTAGATAGAAATCAAAATAACAACTAGCTAAATAGGCAGATGCAGCAAAAGTGAACTATATGCAGATTGAGCAATCAAAAAACAAAAGGGGTGGAGGGATTCCATCGGCCCAAACTGGTGAGTCCATATCTATGAAAACTTGAGTGTATGAGTAGATCAGGTCAAAATAAGCCACAAAAAGTTGATGTTGTTATCTAAGATATCATACTTCAGTCCTGTATATTTGGCTCCAATGGTACTGATGGTAGAGAATTCTAATTCTGGTTCTGTTGCTGGGTTTGTAACAGTTTTTTCAATGCTTTATTTGCTGCTGGTTTTGGATGATCTGGTGAAGTGGAGAGGCCAAATAATTTTGATCAGAAGAGATGGAAACACTAGCTTCCAGTATTGAAGTGGCCGTGTCTTCCATATAACAATCAGATCCCAATCTCTTAGATTATTTGTGTTGCTGCATATTACAATCAATCTCATCCTTTTTGATGAATGCTCTTGTGATGTAGATGTTGGGCTGGGAGATTGAGTGGGCCTTAAGGAGCTTTGAACCTGGTCTAGTTCAATGTCAGAATCCAAGTAATTGGCAGAGAGAGTGGGGAGCTGTATTGTATTGAAGTAGTTTTCTTACTCCATGTTCAAAACTTGAATGTTATTCTGATCCCTAGCATTGTCTTCTTCATAGAAAATTCTATCTGATTCCATAGATGTTAATTAACATTAGAGAGATTCTCATTTTCCCTTGGTTGGTTACCATATGAGAATGTTATAATAGATTGGTATTGGTTAGAATGATGTGGTGAAAAGGTGTCCAAGCTCCAGTCACTTACAGAGTCTTCTCTCTGTGAATTGAGCCATTCTTGCAAACCAAAGTGATTGATAGGATTGTTCTGGATATCTCGAGGAGATGGATGGTGGGGTATTGGAGAATGGTTTCTTGGATTGTTAAGTATAAAATTGTCTATGCAGAGATCATTGATATGGCCAAATTTATAAAAGAAGTTGCAAAATATTCTGGGTAACTCTTGGAAGTGGAATTCAATCCAGTTCAAACCATATTCATTGTTAGCAGCAAGAAAACCAAAAAAGATAGGTTGAGTAACATCAAGTCTAATTATAATCATTCTAGAGCATAAGCCATTGCAATAGTAAATAGGATTATCGAAAGCAGTGACTTTTCCTAACTCTTGAATGTAGCTGAAATATTGAGAAGTTCTGCTTGCTCTGGATAAAGGTTAATAAGATTAACATCAAAATCTTCTCTTGAGATAGAAAAAGTTCCAGGGTCTAAGGATTCATCCATTGCTGAATGAGAAAAACATCCCCATAATATATCCTAGTTTCCTTCCTAAAACCCCGCCACATTTCATGTTCAAATTCAAACTTAAGTAGATAGTGGTGATCACTAAATCTACTGACAGACAATTCACCAACTGAAAACCACCTATAAAATAGAGACTTTTTTAACATAAAATAAGCTTTTGTTTAATCTGGTTAAAAAAACACCAACCAATTTACTGGTTCATTGCCTCAAATGAGCATGACCCGTAAATTTATTAACATAGGAGACATCATTAGTCCATATGTTGGACATAATGAACCAACCCAAACAGGTTGATAACTAAAAGAAAAGCTAAAAAACATGAAAGAAAAGAAAACTAAACTAGGCAGGAAACTAAGATAACAAAGAGAAAAAGAAGGGAGATTTGGGTAAAGAGAGAGAAGGGTATTGAGCTCCTTAAATAGAAGAATGGATGCACATAGCAAGTTTAGTAAAGACATCATGATTGGATTCAATAAATGTTTGTAGACTTGTGTTGAATTACTAAGCCTACAAATGTTTTTTTTTTAAATTGTTTTTGACTGAAAAATGGCAATAACAATTGAAATAGGATAAACTAGAAGCAACTGCATAGTTGGAACCTTAAGGAGCTGCCACCTAATGAAACTTAACTCCCAACGGAAGATTAAGTGAATTAAGAAGGGGATGATATTAAAATAGATGATGAACAGTGTTACCTGGAAACTTGATATGATTTGAGCAGTTGTAGAAGAAGAAGGTAATTGAAGACAACATCATTATTCCTTTGTCCAAAGGAGGCGGAAAAGAAACAGTGCATGGCGAGTTCAGCTGTGAGAAGGAAAACCAAACCAGTTGTGAAATATGAAATTGAAAAGCAATGTCTTGTTAATAGGATATGTGAATTACATGACCCTTGAAATATTGAAATCTTCAGAAGCAGCGATATTAAAAATTAAAATTATGAATTTGACCTAAATGGATTTGACCTAGATTGATAAGAACACACTGAAGCTATAATTGATGGACTAAATATTGTTGGGGACAGTGGGATTGATTTAGCTTGAAATGGATGAGATTTTCATGACTTGATTGAAACAGGGAAGGATTTAATTCGGTTTGCAGTTCAGATTTTATTTGACTCGTTCAAAACCAGGCACAACTCGGTTTTCGCCCAATCTGCAGAGATTACACTTGACTATGTTGATACAAGGTTATAATCCTTTACTATATCACAAAGCATGAATTAAAACCAACAAAATATTATATTCATTAGCAGTTAGAGAAGATGAATACAAAAAGATTATAAATGTAAGTATTCGATGAGGTGAAGAAATTATTAACGGACGAGAAACTTATAAAACTAGGTGAATGAGATGCAGTAGCACTAAAGTTATTTTTAAAGAGCAATTAACAACTTTTTGAACCAAAATCATATGGTCTTGAATAACAAACAATTATGCACATAGGACCAAATTGATAAACAACACCATATATTAGGATCAAACAACAATTTTAAACTTGAGGTAATGTTAGTTAGATTAGATTAAACTTACATCTGATAGGCCTGACTCATTTCATTTCAAAGTAAGATAATAAACTCTTGTTTAAATATTTTTCATAATGATTAAATTACCCTTATATAATTATATTTAATGATTTTAATTAGTTTTATTTAATTCTATGTTAGTTGTTAGATTAAATTCACATTTTTTGTTGAAAATCAGAGTTACTGTTATACATTTTAGAGGGAAGAAGAAAAAATAAAAGTTTTCTTAAAAAAACTTAGATTGAGATTTTAGTTGCACAAATAAGTAATTCTGGGTCGATAAAATTAGCTCTAATAGTATACTGGGTGCTTGTAATTAAAGTATGTTAAAATCATGTTTGTTTATTTTTTTTTACTTTTTTCCAGAATCGGCTAGGTCAACTAATTTCCTAGACGTATATAAAGAATCGACTAGAAATATCGTGAAATCCTAGATGTATGTAAATAACACTTTACCAACCCGTAACTTACAGTTAGCATGTGTTTTCAAGACCTAACCATAGATATAAGTCAGTATCTACGGTTAGGTCGTGTCAAGAACGACCTAACCGTATACCTACGATTAGGTTGAATTAAAAACAACCTAACCGAGTAACCGTAGAGTTACATTGTTGAAGAATTACCTAACTGTATACTAAGAAACCTAACCGTATATCAACTTGCAACTATAAATATTTCCTTTAAATTTCAAACCTTTTACCCCTATCTAATCCATCTAAAATAGAAGTATTTATTTCCGATTAGGTTAATATTATGGGACAAATAATATAGTTTATTAAAGAATAACTTGGTCACTTGTTATACACTAGGAAATCCCATATCCATCATTCTAATACCTAGACAAATGAATTATACTGCAGCCCCTTTAATTTCGTGCAGCCTTAAAAACAATTATATTTAGCCAGGACTACATGGGCCTTTTTTCCATTTTTGTTATCATGTTTACATACCCGTTCATTAAGTTGTGGGCATGTTGGCTACCGTTTATGAGTGATTTATAGCTCACACGACTAGGGCTGCATATGTTACGGTTTTTTTCGGTTTTTGATCCAGCCAAAACAGAAACTGAAGAGTTCGATTTTCATGATTTCAAAACCGAGCATTACCATTAGTGAATTCGGTTCGGTTTGAAACCGAGCCGGTTTGGTTCGGTTAAAAACCGGTCGGTTATGGTTAACATATATATATAAAGGTATTATTTCGTTTATGTACAATTGAATGTTAAACCATACAGATGTAACATGCACAATTGAATGCTAGACATTTCTACAACTCCAATTACATACAAATTAATCAACCTTGAGTCAGGTATTATCAATTTGACACCCAAAAAGTTGATTAAGTTTCATTTCATAATTTCATTATCATTTAACTGAGGCAATTAAACAGAGTCACAGACATACACACACAATATACCATAAAGATTCATTTACAACTACAACTTGTTAAAAGCCAAATCATATTCATACCAGTAATATCTGTTGATATCAATTTGATAATCTAAGATATTAACCAAACAAAAATGATAAAGATGTATAAGTAGAGAAACAAGATCTAAAACTAGAAAAACGAGAGACCATTTTTTTTAATTAAACTAAGATCTAGAATTGATAATGGAAATGGATGAAGGTGTATATTGAAGAATATTTAATTGAGGAAAACAACACACTTGCAGAAATATACTTGAATATAGGGTTTGATTGATGGTGTTGGTGATGGTTGTTATCAAAACTTGGTTGAAAAAGAAAGTGGTGGTGGTGAGATAAGATACTGATGACAGGCTGGAGTTCGAGTGGTAATGGTGGACTGGTGCTGACGACGAGAAGAAACTAATAATAAAGAGAGATGGAGAAATAAAGAAAAGATGGAGAAATAAGTTAGGGTTTATATAATACTAGCATCCATGGACCGCAGCTATAATTAACTTAGTTAAAGGGCCCTTGTTAATCGGTTTAAAACCGTAAGATTCGGTTCGATTTTTAAAGTAAATCAGCCGAACCAAAATAAATCGATTTTCTATAATTTAAAATCGTTGATTACCATTAGTTTATTGGTTCGATTCGGTTCTCACTATTTTCAGTTATTGTGCACTCTATACACGACCACTAGGATCAATACAAATTAGAAATGGTTTTATAATGGATGTAGACCATTAGGATCAATACAAATTAAAAATTGTTTTATAATGGATGTAGACCTAAAGTTCGACTGACCTCTAAAGTTCGACTTAAGGTGACATTTGAATGTATGTAGAGTGGAGTTTCATGGAAGAACTGTCTTATTAAAAAAACTACCTTAATTAATTATATATGTTGACCTCTTAAAGATTTGATTCTTAATTAATCCTTCTTGATACTTGTTTTAAATGTTAATCAGTTAAACTCAGTGCCATTAGAAAACTCGTAGTGACAAAGTCTGGCTGGGGTTAGCTCCAAAATACTTGTGGTTGTAGATGACTCATTCCTCATCATATTCTCAGTGAATGTATGGATCTTCCTTTATATTTTGTTTGCCGGCTCTCTTCTTGTTCCTATTAAAACTTAAGAAAATATATATATATATATATATGAAATTTTCATGAAATATCAAAATATTTCATACATGTGTATCGAATATAATCAACCAATAACATAGAATTCAAATATTAGAGCAAACCACGCACACTAACCCACTACTGCACAATATCCCATTGTGGAGTGATGTGGGGTTCGAAGGTTATGCTTAGAGCACTCCCTCCGCAGTATTTGCCCATGAGTTAGTAATATGTATCAACACAACTATACCTAGAAGATTAGGCACTGCTTAGCTATGGGGCTCTATAGTGAAACTTACAGGTTGTGTTTTTCTTTTTTTTCTACTGACTCACTTATCTAAACCTTATTCATTACATTTAAATTTGATTCAGTATATCTGACTTAAAAATTAATTAAATAATAAAATTATTAAAATATAAAAATTAAATCCAATTAGGTATGTATCCGATAAACCAGATATAAAATGATACCTGAATCAAATAGCTCCAAGGATATATAAGCCGAGTCAGAGTTAGACATCAAAAATATAAACGACATAACATCTGATTTCGACCGAATCTGATTCCGATGTCGAGTTATCAAAAGACAAACTAGGTGTTAGATCACCCTAAAATAAAAGATAAGGTACGGTTATCTTGGCGTACCCTTAGCAACTAACAGAACAAATAATGACTACATTGACCGGTAGGATATATGTAGGAATATATACCTGCACGAGATGATATCTTTTTGGTAGAGGAGTAAAGCTACGCTTTCCAATTCTCCTTCCAATAGTAGTAAATCCGATCCCAATAAAGTCTGTCACAAGTGCAAAAACAAAAGGAGTATGAATATGACGAAAAAATCTCCCAAAATATCTTTCTAGTGGATTCCACCGCTGAGTCCTTTCTCTAGTTCACATGCAGTCTTAAGAAGGCAAAAAGAAATGCGGGGGAAATGGAAATTACATATATATATCACTGAATTGCTTCAAATCAGACGATTCAGACCGTACTTGCAGTGAGTACAGAATACGGGCCTTTTTGAGTATTGCCGGTATTAATTACCTAGCATACCAAACAGTATCTAGGATGGACTATTCGTGTCAAATAGTAATCATGTTGGTACATTTTACGCTTGGCTAAACCAAAATAATCACTCTGTAAAGTTTTACCTTATTGGGACGAGCTAGATTTTGGTTGGTACACCAACAAAAGTTTCCATACAACACTAAAAACTTAAAAGTTACTCGTATTATATCACAAGAAGATAAAGAGTGGCAAGTTAGTAAATGATTCAATTTATTATGAAGATTATCTGATAAGTTATATGTGTTGAAGCATAGAGAATCTCATCTTTCCTGATCCTTACCTGCTGTGTCTATTTCAGTAATTCATGCGAGTGCAAAAACTTGGAGATAAGTTCATGCCTTAGTTTTCCTATGACTCGTCTCAAAGTACATCATAATAGGTAGTTTGGTTGCGAGTTTGTAATAACATCCATAACTAACACCAGTACCTCTTAGGTGACAATGCCAAAAAGAAAAATGAAAATTTGTTCTATTAATAATTTTTTTAATATTAATAAGTTTTAAATTCAGATCGCTCATCATTCAACGATTTTACACTATATTATAATAACATTAGGCAGAAGAAAAAAATTGATAATAAAAAGTAATAACGTAAATATCAATTTTTACCAAAAACGAGCATTTTGGTGTTGATCCTACATAATGTCATCAATGACATTTAGTTGAAGAGAGTTCTTTAGGGTGTAAGTATTTTGGAGAAATTTCGATAGAAGAGATAAACCTCTCTCCAGTGGGAATCGATCCCTCTGCCCTCTTCCACTATGGAGATGGGTACGCTAATGATGAACTCAGTTGGGTGAAAAGAGTTCATAAACTGTGTGCAAGAGGAGGGTATGGTATCCATGTCGTGTTGAGGAGACCGTAATGGAATTATTAATCAGAGGAAAAGGCTTGCACTTTTACATGCCCACTCGGAAGCTGCTTTCTTGGACAAGTCCAGCTAAACAAATCAGAGGTGTGTGCAATGAATTTGTGATTGAGAAAGGATTATTCCATGTGGCACAATCATGCTTTTAAAACATGGTCTCAGGGTCCCATTCAAAAATAAGATTATCTTAGTGGAGTCTCCAAATTGATGGAATACCACTTAATTAGTAAACGGAATTTAGTTTTGATCCTCCACTATAATGTCTACATTATTACAGACCCTACTCCCCCAACTCTTCCCCTTCTTGTAAATACTAACATGATCAGATTATCCATCTGTATTTCATTATCAGAATGGCTTTATATTTTTGTAGAACTATGTGATTTCAACAGTTGGTTATGGTTATGTGAATGGTTCAAATTTAAATCGATGATGTAGTTACACTTACATATAGCGGAATGTGTTAATTTTTGGTAAAAGTTCAGTTCACAATAAAAGAAACATGTCGAGAAAAATATTAACCTGTAATCAGATCATTCGCTATCAATATTTTATTAAAATTGATAACAGTGTGTTCAAAGGCAGAAGCATGCCAGCCGGATAGTGGCAGGAGGAGAAATGAGAGTCTTTAAGTAATATCTCGGATTGTGCGTTATCAATATAACTAACAGTATCTCTTTATGGAGTTAAGCCTTTTAAGTAAGGAAATAAAATACTTGTACTCGATTCATTTGATACCAATACTTTAATAAACATCCGATAGATATTTACTACAAGCTCCAAAACCTTTGATCGAACCTTTTACTCTGGCACTTCCCTTGATATATTATATATACACACTCCACACCAACTAGTTTTACGGAATCCACACTCAAAAAAAAATTTATTATGTCTTCTTCTTTTTCTTCATATACTTCTTCATATGGTGTCTCAAGTTTCAATTCAAGAAAACTGCTTATGCGTCCAATCTTCCCGTTCTCCAGTAACAAGACAGCGCCAAACAACGGACAGGGTAGTGATCCGTCTGGTGTGAATATAGGTGAAACTCGATTTGATTCGAATGTAGTAATGGTTCTCTCAGTTCTTCTGTGTGCATTAATTTGCTCACTAGGGATAAATTCTATAATCAGATGTGTGTTATGGTGTAAGAATAGAGTTTCAACGGAGTCAAATCAAACTACAACAGTTCGGTTAATTAATACAGGAATCAAGAAGAAAATACTCAAGAGTTATCCGACACTAACGTACTCCGCGGAGTTAACTTTACCAGGGTTAAACACAGAGTGTATTATTTGTCTCTCCGAGTTCGGTCCAGGAGAACCTCTGAGGATTTTACCCAAGTGCAATCATGGGTTTCATCAACGGTGTATCGATAAATGGTTAATGTCACACTCATCGTGTCCTACATGCAGGCACAATTTAACCAATACTTGTATCAAAATGAGTAGTAGTAATCAAGCTAGTTCATCTGAGTCATCACAACCACCGCTGCAACAAACAGTTCCAACTATTGAACCCCAGATACCAGTACCACCGCCTCCGCAAGAAACGGTTTTAACAATAGACCCGGAGGTGTCAGTAACATCACCGCCGTTGCGAGGAATTATTTTGACTGTAGAACCGGAAGGCTTTATACGTAGCTACCACGGTCATCATTGATCATTAGTCTAGTTAAATGTACATACAAGTATATATAACTGTGTTATGTTGGTATCTTTCTACAAGCTAAAGGGGCCATATTTAATGAGATTCTCGTCGAGATTTTCTTTAATTTTCCCACCAAAAGTGTATGCCACTTGATAATGTATATATATATTTGGATTTAATTAAGTTTCTCTGGATGTTGCTCTTAATCTAAAGATTATTCTCTGCTTCATGTTTGGAAAAAAAAATTCTATTTTTCATTTTCAAAAAACATTGCTTTTTGTTTTTCGGCATTAAAGGATCCATAACTAAGAAATGAAAAAGGGGGTCAAGAGGATGTGAAAAGAAAGAAAAACTATCAACTTTTTCTCTTGATTGGCATAAATAAAGTTATGAAATTCTTTCTTGTCAAATAAAGATCTAGTAGAAGCAATGGAGGATGAGAGTGAAACACACTTTGGACCTTCAAAATTAAGTCAGGTACTAAGGTGAGCTTTTCTTACATGTCTTTTCCTTCTCTAAAGGGTTGTAAATATTCTTTCTTTCTTGTAATTGATAAGTATCATTCCTAACCCTAATCTCACTCGTGACCTATCTAGTCAGTGTTTTTGAATCACTTAAGATATCAATTTTGAATCTAATTCACATCTAGTCAGTTTTTTTGAATCACTGATATCAATTTTGAATCTAATTCACATCAGATATGGCACAATCCATGTCTCCTATTGCATCTTAGATGCAGCCAGTTATTTCCCTCCGCAAATATTTATGTAGGGGGGCTTTGTTGCTGCTTATTCTTAACCCCATTTTCGCTCTATACTCTGTTGCTAGAAAGGTTTCACCAACTAACAACTAGTACAGTACACCCAAAACCTTTGCAATAATGTCTAGGGCCCAGACATTTGGATCTGTTAGGTGTAACAAAACATACACTGTTATGCAACCCATGTGAAATTCAGCCAGATGCATGCACGGATGCACCATTGCCCTTATTATATGCGTTGAATTTAGAAACCCTTGATAATACCAAAAGCTTTCATCTCGATCAACATAAATCATCTAAGAAATTCAGCCAGCCATTGCACCACTTGTATAATATAATCATTAACAGAAGGCGAGAATTTTTGAAAGTGAACACTAAAACAGCTTAGATGATTTGTACTCCAATCAAAACCTCGTTAAACTGGGCAGAGATATGTCATAAAGGTCACACTAAAAGATAACCTAGCTTAGACTCCCGTCGTTCAGTTTTATTTGTCTTAGGCCAGCAAAAAATGTATTTGAAAAGAAATACAGCCAAAAAATAATAGATAGTTTGGGTACACATAGTGACACCAATTGCAGTGTTCTGAAGCATTTTTTATTTGGTAGGTAACTATAAAAGAGTAAACCCATGAAATGCCCTTCAGAGTCCTAACTATTTCAGTTTTGTAAAGAGCTTTGGCGCAACCTGTTTGGCAAAGATATAATTTCAGAATAAAATCTAAGATTTTAATTTTATTGTCAATGGTAAAGAAGATGAAAGTGGAAAAGAAGAACACTTACACATTTGTCCACACATGACCAGTAATCGAAGTACTGTCCTGTACAATGCTTAGTATCATCGCCTTCAATCCTCTTAGTACAATTCTGTGGATGCATAATAATTGATGTTAAACCAGGGTTTGGGAACTGTTATCAAATGATATAAAACTGCAACATTCCTGAACGAACAAGAACCACTAGAGTAGTGATCATGAAGGATAACCTTAAGTCCAAGCTTTTATAGGTTCCATTCTAGGATAGTTTCAAATTATTCATCTGTTTATGATTTTAGGGAAACAATAAAATCCATAACAAGCTACGCTACTAATATTTGACACCTTGGGAACAGAAAAGCAAGTTATTCCAATAATTTGAGAGCATTCTATTGTCAAAGTAAGCTGATCAACGACCCAAATTCCTAAGTGGCTGAATTGGGCAAGGCAATCATGCATTTGACAAAGCAACCAAGATCATCTATGAACCAATGGTGCTTGCGTAGAACAATTAATACAATACAGTTTGAGCTGTCCCTAGTTCAGGAGCGCATGAGTCCATATTGATAAACAAAGTAATACTCTTACCCGATATTCAAGTAAAGCTTTTACACACTTTGGCTTGCATAATTCTTCTAGATACTCCTTGGGGTTGATAGGATCCTCGTCCGCCCTAGAGAGAGAGAGAGAGAGAGAGAGAGAGATCAAAAATCAGGCCTCAATGTAACACTACTGAGAGATTGAATAAAAAGAACAAGCAACTAAACAAATAACATAGCCCTCCTTAAATTATCCATGCAATGAAAGCAGACCATAAAATAAATGCTCCATTGATGGACATCTTTATTTTACATAATGAGACAATTTTCTCCATTTAATAAGTCGTCAAACTAGGTATAGACAACCTATAGGCAGTAGACTGCCTGATAGATAATAAGATATAAAACTTCTAGGTTACATCAAGCAATGACTAGATTCTCAGACAAGTAAACAACCAACACTGATAGATTAGCTGCTTTGGACTTGCTTGTTCTATTTGTTGCACCAACTCATTTAAGTGAAAACATCTATAGCATTCATAGCAGAAAAGAATAATGACCCCATGGGTCACTATGCACGGTTACCACCCATGTACATTTAGCTTCAAATAGACATCTAACTTCTCACATCCATATGATGCTCTTTGGTGTCAGCTTACATATAACAACACCTAAGATCCCAGTGTGAAGAACAAATTAGTTTAGCCCAAATTCCTTTAGTTAAATTTTAACTAAGCAACTTGAAATAATTGTCATCCGATTTCAATCCTTAAAACCACAACTTCAAGGTTTTTGAGATAGTCTCTTCCCAAAAACTGTCAAATATTTCATTCCAATAGATAAGCCACATAGACCAAAGATCCCTACAAAAGCTGCAATAGATTTAAGATAACATTAGAAGAATATAAAGTTCCCTTAAACGAGTTTTATAAAAGAATGTTGATGATCCTTGTGCCAGGTATATTTCGTCAAGGCAAGGTAGTCACGTTAAGTTTTAAAGCTATAGCCTCAGCAAAGCCTTGTTTGATTGTCGTTTCTGTCTTCTTTCAGGCTTATCCTCACTACTGTCTTAAGGTTAGAGTCAACTGTAGGTTCAGATCCAAAGGGTTCTAAATGCTAATATTATCACCCATATAAAGAGAAATCTCTTTGCTCCATAGGAAATGTTTGGTTGATAACAAAAAAAAGAGAAGGCGTCAATTAACAATTCAGCAATTGATTACATGATGTGTTTGCAGTAAATCATGTGCTGATGTGTTAACTGCAGTAAATCATGTGCTTCACGCAAAAATAGACAAATATAAAATAGTATATAGATATCTTATCTCCAGTACAGTTCTCATATGCGTGATTTACTGCAATTAACAGATCAGCATGGTTGCAGTCTACATTTGGATCTCAGTAGCTACTACAAACATATAGACAGATAGTGTCATATGCATAAATAACAATTGTAAAAATAGAGATTACTATTGCAAAGACAATTAAAAATCCAAAAACAGCATTCGAACAACTAATCTAGACTCGCGAGAAGTATAAGAGAGGGGAGCAACAATTTCTAGATTGTAAAATGTACACATTCAGATTATGCTAACTACTTAAAATACGACAACCACTTATATACAGTTCAGAAGACTAAAATCAACAATGGGAATAACATCTGTCTAATCACGACTATCTCCAACTATTGATACTTAATCCAACTTTTTTCTTGTATTCAAATTTAAATTGCTCGTCCTATATAATAATATAAATGTAGTATGGAGCGTTCTCGTGGACTCAGTTTCGACTGAAAAAGTCTTTTATGGACCTAATTGATAAGAACTCTGTCTCATTATTATCTATCACCGTCTCAAATAAAGATAAACAACCTTCAATTTCATATCCATATAGAACAGTTCCACCATATCAGTTTCAATTCCAAAAGAGATAAACATATGTGTACGCCAAATAAAAGCTAAGAAAGCTTGGCAAATACGATGATGCTAGGTTCCAAAGAGCGATAACCGATCTCATAACAGTAAAGCTAATTAGAACAGCAAACGGCCAAAGATTGAGCAAAAGAAAAAGACTATACAAGAAGTGTGTGAGGCAGATCAAAATGATCAATTCAAAGTGGCGTGACATTAAAAAGCAATAGATGCATTAATCAATGATGAAATATTAAACCATACTGTACTACTTACATGGAAATTGACGACTGACTTTATGCAAATGATTTAGCGGTACTCCTGTATAAAGCAAATATAATGTTTTAGTTTTCAGCGTAACAATCTACATAAGTACTAATCTAGATCAGTTAGAGTTGTTTAAAAATGATGAACACAAAAATTACAGATTCAAATTACAATCCACAAAGTAAATCGAAAAAGGCGAAAAAAACAAGAGGTTTCATTTTGAGATCGATCTAATCAGAATCGAACATAGTCGATCTTTCGGGAATAAAAAATGAGAAACCGTGATACCTGATCAGATAAATCGAAACGCTAGCGAAAGGTTCTAACGGGGAACTGTGAAGAGAGGCGATACGATACAGGACTTGGGAGACGAGAGAGATGAGATGCGAATATCTTTTAGGTATTTTTTTCTTTTAATGCTGACTCGGCGTGTAAATAGCTTGGGCACGTTTGCAGACCGGCAAAAGTATTTTTTTTTCTTATACTGATTCGCGTCTGGATATGACTCAACATAAATCAAATGTCACACTGTTTGTTTTTTAAATTAGATGAGACTCGTCACCTAAATTATATTTAATTCCTGATTCAGATCAATTTAAGTCGGGAAGCAAAATACTCCCAATTTATAGGACCTAACCACTAACTCATAGATTTTTAAGTCAGTTGAACCAAATCTGACTTAAAAGATAAACACATTAAGTAAGATTCACAGAAATCATATAATTTCAGTTATATCAAGACGAGTCAGATTCAAAAAATAAAATAAAAATGATATAATCTCATTTCGAGAAGTTTTATTCTATTGAGTTGTCGATATAAGTAAAAATAAAACTTCATTCATATAAAATTTGGTAACTTCTATAGCAAAGCAGCCTTTATTTGTTTGTTTCTTCTACCAAAATTGCTATGTCACAAACTATTTTTTGACCCAAAGTGTTCACTGTGCATGGAAGCAATGGATAACAAATAAATAATAAAAGAAAAATTAAGATATTCAACCTCAAATTATGCATAAGGATAATGACTATAAATAACCGTAATGCTAGTAAAGACTTAGGATCTCCTTGTAATTGTTAAATAACTTGGTATATAAGTAGAAAACGTGGTACCTTGCAAAGGGATTTTGTAGAACAATCACGTATGGAAACAACACTCGTAAGCAGGACCTTGCGATAAGCATGGCCTATGTTATGATTAATCTAAATTCACAAACCATAAAGCATTAGATTGGGTTACACCTTGAGTGTGCTACTTCTTGATGGTTTCAATTGGATAAAATTTGATATTTGAGCGTTTCAGTATCCAGTGACAAAAGAAATTTTGGCAAAAACACTGCGCTAGATGCTATTCTACGGTTGATGATTGGTGATTCTAACAAAATATAGATAAGTTTATTAATTGGGTTAACGTTTGGTAACGAAGGACTCCTTAATTATCTCTCTCTTCTTATTTTATTTTATTTATTTATTTAGTTAATTAATTAACCATTCCTCTTTGTGTTTTCATTTATTTTAGTTTTTCTAATCTTAATAACATATCAATTACACAGCTCCTCATAGGAGTGATCGTTACTGTGTTATATTACTTGCTGCACTACGCCACACATCATCTATACTTTAACTATTTCCTCTTTCACCATTGGAAATGAAAGTTTGTGACCTACAAAATATCCAGTATATAACTAATTTTCACATTATTAAAATTCTCATAAAGAATTTCATAAGAAAATGACACTGCTTCGCTTTCCCTCCATCAACACGGGAGATTGATATATCATAGGATTATCTTCAATACTCCTTATGTTGGAACAAAAAAGACCAATCATCTTCTCGAGTTATTTATATCTATCTTATCTATCTATAGAAAGTGAAAGAATAAATAAAAAAAATTTAGCTTCAAGCGTATCATAGTAATTTTCTCATAACAGATGTAGGGTTATCCTTTGTACCTCCATTAGTATTCAAATGTGGAAATCAACGAAATCCAAGTTTAAATTAGTATTAATTGAAGATCCTCTGTGTTGCCTTTTAGATTACTCAGAGCCAGTAGCGACCACACTTCCATGTCAAATAAATTAAGAGAATTGAAAACCTACACTTTGTGGTGAGTGTGTAAGCACGACTAATTTACACTTAAATTTATACTTATTAGTTCTTTATTTTATAAGAATTTAGTAATTTTATTTGAGTTTTGTAGAATTTAGTCTAGGAAACTCCTGAGAACTAAAGTGCATAAATTGACGATGAATTGGCCTTAAATTAGCACAATTGGTGGGTTAGCTCATGCATATACCACATGGTCAACAAGGTCGGAGAACGGTTAATGGAAGGATGGTTTTGTATGGAAAATGTGAAGGTCGCCATTATTAGACATGGTAGACTAAGGGTTCATTACTAAAATATCAGTTGTTTTTGTGGGATCAGCACTCACGTCATGCAATTATAATCCCAATATAAAGGAGGTATTCATGAAGAATAAATTTAATATATATTATTGATTAATGGGGAAATCCCAAAATAAAGGAGGCATTCATGAAGAATAAATTTAATATATATTATTGATTATAATGGGGAAAGAATGAATGATTACCTTACCTAGCTTGAATATGTGATCTCTTGGAGAATACACTTATTTTGGACATATGAAAGCTGACTTAGTTTTGTTGTTGCAATTCAGTGAGAATATCAACATTTGTGAAGTCCACCTAAGACGTTATCCAATGATTGTGTGTGAATCAGCTCTTGATCTCACAAGTCACCATATGAAACACCGTGTCAAGTCTTCAATTCCTTATAATATTACACATCCAAACTATGGAAAGAAATTATATATTCAATACGGTGCTGGAAAAAATTGTATTTGTATCAACGAACAACTTGGTGGCGAGTCATATTATGAGGTGTTTTCTGCTTTCGAGGGCTTGTCACAACTCCAAATAAATTTAATCCATTGTTTTAGAATCATAATAATATGATTATATATCTTAGACCACCAAATGTATAGGATCATACATGATTTCGTGAAAGACTTCGACAATTGCGCTGTCAGAAAAATTCAGATTAAGGTCTTCTTACCGTAACGACAGTAGAATCTTCGTCCAGAGTCGGAATGAGGTGGTTGACATCTCATTCTTTAGATAACATAACGAGCTAACTTTTGAAAAAATAATTTCTGGATTAGGAGTCCATTTACTAGGTGAAAAAGATCTGACACCGAGAGTTCATAACTTTCTAGGCAAAATTCTGTAGTTTTCAGCTGTCATGTAGTTGAGCGTTTCGTCCGTCCTTATTAGCTCGTTAATCCGATTGACGCGCCCTTGTATTATATAGTAGTAGACATATATATGAATCTTTTGGTACATAAATCACCCCCAAATTCCTTACCAATTATTTCCGATTTCAGTTCTTCCGGAGGGTAGTGTAAAAACGTTTCTGACGACATTTTTGCAAAATATCCCACATCCTTTCTAAACCATATTCCATGTTCCAAAACTATTTTTAATGACTTTTTAGGTTGCTAATTGACATATTTTATAAACTTCACAGTTTGTGCTTCAATTTCTTGTACTTGAGATATTTTAACTCATTTATCTCAACAATGTCTTTGCTTTTAGGGGGAAATGAACCAAAATAGAGAGATGAACTTACAGGTGAAGGATTGGAGATTACCATGAGCCATGACGCTGGTGATGTGTATAATCCAACTCAAAATCATGATCAAGCTGCTCCAGATGCAATTGTTGAAGAAAGTACTTCGACTGGTGTCAATGTACAGAATGTTGATGTGATGGAGACTGCTCCTTGAGTAACCGAATGCTGGAGTTATCTTTGACTTCAAGTTTGATAGAATTTGGACTGGATATATGTGCATCAGAGGTTTCACTGTCCCGTCAGCCTTTGCTGAGCTGTATACCAAAGTATGGAAGAAGTTTGGCCATTTCTTTGTTGGTAACCCAAAAAGCTATCGTACTCTGGAGAAGAATGTATATGTGTTGCTGCCAACTGTGCATGAGATGGTTTCTCTTCCCCATAGAGAAATTTCGGAGGTAGTACTTCAAGACTGGAAGGATGCTTTGGAGGAGGATGAAAGAGCTGATCTTAATGTTGCATGGCCTCGTCGTCATTTAGAAGCTATTGAGAAGCGCTTGCAAGAGGGAGGTGTGACTCCTAACTTGGAGATGGCCACCAAAGATAAACATGAGGTTGGGAGGCTTCCTCGGGAGTTAAAGCTTGCAACTAGGATTCTTGGGCGGATGGAGAAGACGTATTCTAAAGGTGTTGAACCAATTTTCTGGGATTTTTGAGTGGGTAGGTATTTTTTGAATAACTTGCGAGGATATATATATTTGAAGGAAATAATACCTTGCTTGATTAATAAATTGAAATCCTAAGTATGAATGCAAGATCTTACAAATATTTTGGAGGAATTATAAATATTACGTAAAACAAGGAAATAATGCAAGGTGGTGGTGTAATGCTTTAAGCATTGTGAGTTTTAAGCCCACTTGCCATGTATGACCACCCCTTCTGGCTTGTCAGTATTGACAAGCTTGTAGTAACCGCCGATTAAGGTTTTAATGATGTGATACGACTCTTCTTCAGGAGAGGCTGTAATCTTCCCCACCGTATCCTTAACATGGAAGGAATTAGTTTCAGGCCCCTTAACTTCATGACATGTCTTCTGAATAAATGGGTCAATAATTTTCTTATTTCCAGTAGAGATAATTGATGTATTTTAGAATAGTGGTAAATAAAGTGTTCGATTCTCGAACTTGTGAAGGTAATGATTTTAGAAAATAATGGACTTAATATAATTAAATAAAAATCAGGAAAATAAACTAGAGATGATTTTTAGAAAATATGGAGAAAACCAGGAATCAAGATTCAATTATTTCTAACAATTTATGTGATTAATCATGCAATTCTTATAAATAAATTAAGCTCAAATATTGCCAAAATAGATTTTTATGAAAACAAGCAGAGGTAAATCACAAGCATGGGACATCAGAGGTTGTCAACCCAGCATGACCCATCAAACAAAAACACCACTACTGAATGAAAACCTTTTTTCTATTTCGAAACTATGCAATTTTAACAAGTAAAGAATTGTAAATAATTAATTAAAAATAGACTTACCACATAAAATTGAGAGAAAAACCTTCTCCACATCCCAGTAAATATACTTAGCTCATGGTGGAGAAAACTTGCTCAAAAGATCTCTTCATTGCTCAAAATATTGATTACAAGGTGAAATAGATGTAACACAGCTGATTTGATACGCGTATATGCGTTACAGGAGAAGGTCCAGCCGTTACAAATAGCTTTAAGCAACAAGAGTGTTTCAAAACAAAGGTAACAGGAGCGAGATGTAACACTGAATATGCAACGAATACAGATGTTGCAAGGTCGTCTTCTTCGGTGATGGTGGATGAAGAACACGGCACCGGAGCAGCAGCAGCAGGTAGTCGGCGGTGACGGAGGTGGCCGGAATTTTTCTGAATTGTTCTCTAGGGCTGCGTATCGATTTCTCTTGGCTTCTCTTGGTTTATATAGGGTCTACAAACCCTAGGGAGAGTTCTAAACCTAATAGAACTCTCTCAAACAACTCCCAAATTCGATTCCTAATCAAAACAGGAATCCGACCAAGTTCACAATTTCTGAGCTAATTCTTCGGGATTCTTTGCTGTTTCTCGATTGTTCTGGACTCTAGTTGCAATGGGTTGCTTTTAATTTCACCAAATCCCATCAATTTCGTAATTTTGAAGCATCCAGTAGCTTCTCCGATGAGCTGGATCGGTGACTCGGCCGGGTTGACTCACTGGGTTGACCGAGTTGACCCGCTGTGTTGATTGAGTTGACTTGGGCCGATTCTAGGGTGTCCCTTATCCATTCTTGGGGTGCCAATAACACTTGTCCTTGGGTACCTTTATCACTTTTTGAGCCAATTTTTCCGCAAATCTCTATTCTTCTAATGTACCTACAAAAGCATAAAAACGCGTAATAAACACAAAATCGAATACTAACTTACTAGAAATTAAGGTGCAAATTAGACACTAAAATGTGTCTATCAATAATCCATACCCATTTGATAATATTTTGAAAAGGATCAGCTTCCCATTCACATCGCCGAGTCAGAGTAGGGTTGATATCCTGGTCAAGTACCCAAGCTTTGATGGGACGTGGGGTCGCTGGTTGCAAAAGAGTTGGTTGGGTATGACTAACAAATTAATATCTTAAACACTCTCTCTTAAATACTCAAGGCAGTTTCGAACCCAATCTCATGCCTTGGAAGGTATTACGTTTTTAAATTACTATTACGACTTAAGTCGTTATGCAAAAATATAATTTTCCTTCACTTATAAAATATCAACAGCTTAAAACTATTCAGGACAATTAAAATAAAGCTTAATAAGAAGAGAAAATTAGTAGACAAATAATAGCACTAGTAGAGAGTAAATATGCTAAGGATATCAATTATTAATATTACCCATCAATACTTCATCCTCTACCCTAGAAAAGACTTTAGCTACTCATGGAGAAAAAGAATGGAAGAAGAAACCATTTCATTCAAATTTTTATTAAGAGTTACAATAAAGAACTGACCATGTGCGTCGCAGAAGCAATACTATGATCTGGCTAATAAACGACTCCTTCTGTTAGCTTTAAAACAAACACAATTTCTTTTTTATTAAACTTTAAAAATTATCGCATGTACTATTCCTAAAATGTTGAATTCAAGAGTTTAGATCATAGTTCTTAACAACACTTCCTAGCTATGGAAACGGTTTCTTCATCTTCTTCTCCTTCACATGAGCGGCAACAATGGTGTTTTTGAAAAAAATTCACTTGGTTACTGGCCAAGCCATCCTCCTTCATTCACCTTTCGACCCTTTATTTAGAGTGTAGCAGCTACCCACCTCAAATCTTCACTGAATCTTTATTTTAATGACAATCATTCATGGAAAATATTTTCCTTCTCTTAAAAATCTCTCGTTGTCAATATTTTTTTCCTCCTCCAACTCTAAAACAAGATGTTGAGAACAATATCCCTGATTTTATTTCTAAATCTTATTGAGAAAACAATCCCGAGAGAATGTTTTCTTGTTAAAATCAAACCCAAGAATAACCTGCTCCCTTGTTTAGTCGAGAATCCCATATTTGACGAGATATATTAGGTTCTTTTTATGTTTCCAAATTATGCACAACTCCTTTATTAAGGCAAGGAGATATTCTGCCTTAAACTCGTGAATACAACCCAAAATATCAAGTTAACAGATTACTCGGTTTGCAAGTAAAAGTTCCTGCCAAATCAATTCAAATTTGAAAGAAGGTTGGGTGCCTTTATCCATTTGTGGGTGCCTTTATCAATTTCTTAGGGTGCCCTTATCTAACATGAGGGTGCCTTTAACATTTCAGATGAGGTGTTTTAGCATTTTGCAAGTCAAATTTTTCACACTTGTTTATTCTTCAAAAATATATAAAATATAATAAAATAAAAATATTAGTATATAAATTGAGAACTTTAAATACAAATATGAGATCAAATTAGACACGAAAATGTGTCTTTCAAATACTACCAAACTTATATTTTGCTAGTCCTCTAGTAAATCTAATCTAAACTAAATTCAGTGAATCCTAACTCACTTTCGCATGCATCGCGATTGCACTTAGCGTGTGCAAAGGCCTTTAAACCCCTAGGTGGCCCTAGTGGACGAGTTTTGTCTCATGAGGGTTTACAAAAGATATACCCGCAAAAACTTTTATTCCAAACCCTAGCTACTTGTGAACGATTGAGAGTAGACCCTAAACATGCTAATTAGTTGGCTACATAATTCTTTGGCTATGAGAAGAAATTACCTTGTTTTGATATTAATTGGTGTATACGAGTTTTGACTCAAGCGTACTAAAATTCATATATAAGAAAACAAAACACTACTCAGAAATTCGTGCAATGGACCACGATACTCGGAATCTAAAAACCACAATCACATGAATAGATTAAGAAGATGTATACGAAGATATAATTGTGCGCATGTTGACTAAGGCGAACGGTGTTTCCCAAAATATCTGTATGATCATCAGCCGAGATTAACCCCAATAGATTGAGATACACACCCACTGGTCTGAATCCTAATTCTAGTATTAACTCAGCTGGTATATACAAGGGCCCCAACGGTCGATTTATTGAATATATACAAGTATTTTTTTACTTTTTTTTAATTTCATTTATTTTTCGACAACATGATTAGATCTTTTGAATCTAAACACATGCTCCTTGTCAGCAGATTATATGATAGTTCACATGGATCCTACGTTCCATGCTTTCTTAGGCGACAAAGACAGGGAGAGCACACACATATTGCTATCCAATTGTCTTTTTTTATTATTGGTCAAAATCAATTAAAATAATGGGGCTTAATCTCAATCATTCTACTTCATCCTGGCGACAACAAGGCAATACTAGTGCCCATCAAATCACTTAGAGAAACACAAAAAGTTATAAAAATAAAAACAAAAAGTGATATGGTGACGACTATCATGTTATTTCTAACACCTGAGCTTTATCCTTTTATGAATAGACCATTTAGCTGGGTCCCTCAACTCCTATAGAAAAAACTTTTGTTTCCATCTACCTAGAATGGTTACTATCATCCTGAATTGTTCACAAGTCTCTAAATTTTGGAGTTTTTGGTACAACTAAATTTTTTAATATTTTTCCTCCCTTTACCCCCAAACTTAAATTGAACATGGTCCTTGATGTTCCAAAAGATAGATGAATGAAAGCATGAACAAATAGAAACACCAAACAAAGTAAAAGAGATAAGGAAAGATATTACCAGCACCGTGTACCAAAAGCATATGAGTTGCCTCCCATAGAGCGCTAAGTTTAAAGTCTTCATCCAGACCAGGAAAAGATAAGTCACAATTTATGAATCATACAACAATAATCAGAATAATTGTGGATCCTTAAAGTCAATTGGATTTGACTCATACATCTTACCACAAAGAAGTATACGAGAGTGGTGGTCATTTTTAAGAAAATGTGTCGATTCAAATTTTCTAAAGTAATCCGATTTAGTTCCAAAATTTATGAACTGACACATTTGAAACATTCCCATATTTGGTAAATAAAATATTCGTGGGACAAAAAGTCAATTATGGTATCATGAACCGGGTAAACCACATCAACAGGATGATGGGTTTCTAACAATTGAATTTCTTTCTGGACATAATCAGGTACATGAAAACGTTCTTGAAGATAATCTCGTAAAATAGTAGAGGCACATATGTCAAGTCCCAGGTTAGGGGATATTCTAAGAGTCAAAGGATTACCTCGGAGAGAGTAATATTCACCCCTATACTTAAAGTGGTCAATGTCTTTGGACAAACTAGTCACTGTTTCCTTAATTTCTAAATTATCAGATTTAGAAAAGTGGTCACTTAATTCTTCTAAGTTTATAATCAGGTTGGGTACCTTCACTCACATTCAAATTCTTTACGAGTCTATCATCTTCGTCAGAGACTATGGTCGTTGAATCGTTGGACTCTAAAACACTGGTCTCGGGATAAACTCGTTCCTTTAACCCATCATCGTCTTCATAGTAACAAGGAAATATTTCATCGTCTATAACAATGGTATCTCTAGTTAATTCTTTTTCCTTTTGAATAGGTAAATAATCATTAATATTATTAGGATTGGAACTAGAAACATCATTACTATCATGAAGCTCAATTGGTGTGAAACCTTCCTCGTCATTATGACTACGAATTTTAAACTCTTCATCAATGCTATCCTCATCATCATAACAATATGAAGATGGTTGAACCTTATCTAAACAAGTAGTGCTTTCAATTCTAACCTCGCCGTCTAGATTAGGTAAATCTTTATCATTATTATCAAGGGTGAAATTGGAAATACTATTTTGGCAATTAAGTTCATTTTGAGCAATATTAGCAGTTATTTTTCCATCTCCAATTTCTCCAAAAGTCTCATGAATTTGTTCTTGCACTATGTCTCTCTTACATGAATTTTCATTCAACTTTTTAAGAGTCCTACTCATCATTATTTGAGATTCGCGTGTGGTTTCAGTGTATTTCTTAAGCGTATCTTCTAAAAAAAAACTTGTACTACATGAAGAAATATGTGGTAGTGAATTCTCATACTTTTGTTCAGTTTCAATTGATTGATTGAGTTCATTATTCAAATAAACAAAAGAATTAAGAATTTGCGAAGTTTCCATGAAACGCCTGAGGGTATCTTCTAAAGATGGAGAACTAACATTTTGCTCAGTATAATATTGATCATTTACTCGTTCTTACGACTGGTGAGCGTGCGAATAGTAATTGGGATCTCTATGGTATGAAACATAAACTCTAGAAGGTTGGTAGTAGTCCTAAGTACTATCCATACTATGGTCATAATCAAAAAAATCAAAAAGATCAAAATCAAAAAATTGTGCAATAATTTCATTAGGAAAATCCATGGAGAAGAAGAAATTCAAAAGAAAGTTTCAAAAAACAAGTGATCGAAGATAAAAAGTAAAGTTATACAAGTTTCAAGAGTTCATCGTCAACAATTTAAGTCGAGGACTGAAGACAAAGTTGTTTCTATTGAACACCATTAGAGAGTTCTGAGACTAGAAGGGAAGAGTTGTTCTCTTCCTGATTTATGGTCGATTTCTTAAGAAATCATCATATTTCTTTTCCTATTGAGATCATCAGAAAAAGATTTTGGTTTTATATCTTCATAAAAAGTGTTACCATCAATAGTGTGTAAGTATTCTCTCTTCAATCCTGCTTATACACCTGTGTGACCCTTAAAATCGTTTTTCTGGGTGCAAATTCATAAAATCCTATGATGAGGCAGAGTCGATGCGAAATGCTTATTCGGTTGCTCTGTTAGTCTGTTGTCCATATGGAAAAAGACATCTTTGACTCTGGTTCAACGTGTTATGATATCTCTCTCATTGATTAAGCGCAGTAGCATGTATTTTCTCTGGCACTTCTGATTACTTGGCATTTGTAGGAGAAAATTTTTGTCCTCATAGCTCTTTGGATACTTGTGACATTAGAAGTTGTAATAAAAGGTTTTGTGGGTATACCTCTTGTAAACCCTCACGAGACAAAACTCGTCCACTATAGCCACTTAGGGGTTTAAAGGCTTGTTACACATGCTACGTGTAGTCGCGATTCCTGAGAAAGTGAGTTAGGACTTTTATTTCATTTTTAGTTTTGTTCAGGGGCTAACAAAATGGAGGTTTTGGGATATTTGATGAGTATGTAAGTACGATTATTTACATCTAAATTTATAATACTTAGTTCTTTATTTTGTAAAAATTTAATAATTTTATTTGAGTTTTGTATAATTTGGTTTAGGAAACTTCTGAGAGCTAAA
The DNA here is from genome assembly GCA_023531435.1 of Papaver californicum. Classification (NCBI taxonomy): domain Eukaryota; kingdom Viridiplantae; phylum Streptophyta; class Magnoliopsida; order Ranunculales; family Papaveraceae; genus Papaver; species Papaver californicum. The sequence continues at coordinate 8,581,202 of JAJJMC010014687.1, forward strand.
GTACACAAATTGACGATGAAATGACCTTAAATCAACACATATTGGCGGGTTAGCTCATGGCATATATCACATGGTCAACAAGGTCGGAGAACGATCAATGGAAGGATGGTTTTGTACGAAAAATATGAAGGTCGCCACTATTAGACATGGTAGATTAAGGGTCCATTATCGAAATATCAGTTGTTTTTATGGGATCAGCACTCACGACATGCAATTATAATACCAAAATTCAAGGAGGTATTCATAAAGAATAAATTTAATATATATTATTGCTCATAATGGGGAAAGAACGCATAATTACCTTACCTTGCTTGAATATGTGATCTCTTGGACGTATTTTGGAAATACTTTTGTTGTGGAAATTCAGTGAGAAGGTCAACGTTTGTGCATCCCACCCAAAACGTTATCCGATATTTGTGAGCGAATCAACTCTTGATCTCACAAGTCACCGTATGAAACACCGTGTCAAGCCTTCATTTCCTTTTAATATTTACACATCCAAATAATGGAGAGAAATTGCCTACCAATACGGTGCTGGCAAGATTGGTTTTGTATCAATGATTTGAGATGGGTATCTAGATTTTTATGGAAAAAAAGTATTCTAGAAAGAAGAAAGTCTTCGTATATAAAAGAGCACATCACACGACCTAAGTGTGGGAGTCCTAGAAAAGCTATAGTATTAGTTTAGGATTTTCATTTCCTTTTTTTTCTTTTCATTTCTTTTGTAATGGCTAGTTAAATTTTTTTTATTAGGGTCTTGGAAGAAGTCTAATTATGTATATAATGTTTTAATTTTTTTTTTATAATAAATTTTTTTAGCCCTTATGCTTGATTTATCACGACAATAATTTTCTTTATGTATTATATTGCTTATTAAATTGTTTATATTTTCTTTTTAAAGATCACCATTATTAGTAAAGAGAATTGTTAGTAATTTGAGAAGTTTATTTGATTTCAATGTTTTATCTTCCGAGACGTAAAATCCGGTCATAAATCGTCTTGAATAAAGTTACGAAGAATAATATAGGAAGTGGTTAGTAATCTGATATACATAGTAGTGGTGCATTCAAAACCCTGGTATGTTCTTATATATATATATATCTTTTATCCTTTTTAGTCTTTCATTTATTTAAAAATTAAATATAGCAAAACTTTAGTCCATGTGGAACGAACCGTAGTTATATACTATCCAACTAATAGCTATATACTTGCGGCATACAGTAAAATATCACAACACTTTGCTATTTGTTGTTCTGACGTTTAATACGCTTTTTGAATGTGTCATTGTTGAAAATTGATAGTTGTCCGTACTTTTTGATTATACCTTCCAACCAAGCTCTTCTAATTTAATTACGAGGAATTCCACCAGTTTCTCAAGTTTATATGTCCGTCTTTGGAAAAAGATAGAACCAAAGTTCTGACAGAGATTATTTTAATATTAATATCACCCCATTGATATGATTGTAGACAGTGGTAATAAAAGTATCGTTCACTCGGACTTGTAAAGAAAGATTTTAAATCTAAATTTAAATTAACCTAGTAAAATAGTACAAGTTGATAATAATAATATATAGACAAACTGGGACTCAGGATTCCACCAATTTTCATATTCATGTGGTTCAAATATTAATTCTAGACAATTATAGCTTATATAATAAAAGAATATTGACTCTGATTCTTTGCCAAAGTAGATTTTTAAAACCATTGACTGTAAATCCTAAGCATAGACCATCAAAACACTTAAGCAAAGGATCCATCAAATTAAATGACAATCAATTAAGAAAAATCATAAATCAATTAAATTAATGTAAGAGTCATAAAAGAATTAAATATATTTATCACACAATTGTGAAATATAGCTTCCTCTATTATCCTAGTGATGGGGTTTAGATCATGGTGCTCAAAACACACTCAAAAGATGGATACATGGCTCAAACGTGCTTTGAAAAGAAGAAACAAAACTGACACAGTGAATTTGAGACAGATATAACTGTTGCAAAAAAAGAAAAGATCATTGTTTCTATCTGTTACAAAAGAGTTGAATATAAAAGAATAGACAACAGAGTGTTTCAGCTACTACCACGGTTTCTTCAACCTTTTAGTCACAGTTTTTTCATCTTCTTCCTTCTGAGCCGTTTTTTTTTTCTCTTCTCTGGCATCTGCCAGCCCCCCATGTATTAACTCCCTATTTATACTAGACCCTTCCCAACTCATAAAATATTCTCATTCAGTGGAAATAATCTCGGCAGATTAACACTCGGTGAATTTTTTCATTCTCGGTCTGATCCTTCTTCTCGATTTGATTTTGTTTCCTTAGCACGACTTGGAAGTATATTTTTGATAAACAAAATCCTAAAGGAGGATATATCTCCTTCCTTACGACACAAAATCAATTCTGACCGAGGATATATCTTTCCTTTTAAGCTTCCATATGTTTTTAACAAACAAATATTCACGAGATTTTCCCCTTTGCTTGACGTATTTAAAACGTGTAAAATTCTTCTTTATAAGGAAAGAGAATAATTCTTGTCTTAAAATCCAATAAATTTTCTCCAATACTTGTTCGTAAATTTCACAGGTAATAAGAGTGAACCCGCCAAACTTTATGTTTGAATTTAAGAGCTTGGGTTCCTTTTCAATCTTGAGGTTCCTTTAACATTTTTTGAGGGGGTTGTTTCTAGCACTTTTCGAGCCATATTTTCCACAATCATTTATTCTACTAAATACCTAAAAAACATAGAAGATAACATTATTAATATAATAATTGAGAAATAACAATATAAATATGAGAACAATTAAGACAAAAAAATGTGTGTATCAAATACCCCCAGACTTATTCCTCGAGCAAATCTAATCTAGGAAATAAAAATCCTAACTCACTGTCGCAGGCATCGCGATTGCACTTAGCGTGTGCAACAATCCTTTAAACCCCTAGGTGTCCCTAGTGGACGAGTTTTGTCTCGTGAGGGTTTAGAAGAGATATACCGACAAAAACTTTTACTCCAAACTTTAGCTACTTGTGAACGATTGAGGTTAGACATTAAACATGCTATTTAGTTTGATACAAAATTCTTTGGCTATGATAGGAATTACCCTATTTTGAATCCAATTGTTGTACATGAGTTTGCACCAAAGCGTACTAAAATTCATATATAAGAAAACAAAGCACTACTCAGAAAGTCGTACAAAGGACCACGATACTCGAAATTTAACAAACCACAATCACTGAATAGATTAAGAGATGGATATGGAGATAGGAGTGTGCACATGTTGACTAAGGTAAACGGTGTTTCCCAGAATATCTATATGAATGTCATACCAAGATGAACCCTAATGGATTGAGACACTCACTCATTGGTTTGAATCCTAATTCTAGTGTCAATTCAACTGGTATATACAAGGGCCCCAACGGTCGATTTATTGAATATATACAATTATTATTATTATTGTCATCCTGAATTGTTCACAAGTTTCTAAATTTTGGAGTTTTTGGTACAACTAATTTTTTTTAATTTTTTTCCTCCCTTACCCTAAACTTAAATTGAACACAGTCCTCGATGTTCTAAAGATAAATTAATGAAAGCATGAACAAAGAGAAAACGATGAATAGAGTAAAAGAGATAAGGATAAATATTATCAGCACCGTGTACCGAAATCATATGGGTTTCCTTCCATAAAGCGCTAAGTTTAAAGTCTTCAGCAGAACCAAGAAAGGATTAGTCATAATTTATGAATCATATAACAATAATCGAAATAATTGTGGATCTTTAAAGTCAGTCGGATTTGACTCATAGAGTTGACCACAATGAAGTATATGAGAGTGGTGGTTATTCTTAAGAGAATGTGTCGATTCAAATTTTCTAAAATAATCAGATTTAGTTCCAAAATTTAAAAATTGACACATTTAAAATTCATACGTTCCCACATTTGGTGGGAAAACAAAGTCAATTATGGTATTATCGCCTTGGTAAACCACATCAACCAGAGGATGCGTTTCTAACAACTGAATTTCTTTTTGGACAAAATTAGGCTCATGAAACAGTTCTTGAAGATAATATTTTAAAATGGTAGAGGCACATATGTCAAGTCCCAAGTGAGGGACCTTTATAAGAGTCAAAGGTAAACCTCGGGGAGAATGGTATTCACCCCAAACTTAGAATTTTCAATGTCCTTGGATAGACTAGCTACAATTTCCCTAATTTCTAGATCCCAGATTTCTGAAAATGGTCAATTGCTTCTTCTAGGTTATAATCAGGTGGTGCATCCTTACTCATATTTAAAATCTTTACGAGTCTATCATCTTCGTCAGGGACTATGGTCTTTGAATCGTTAGACTTTAAAACACTAGTCTCGGGATAAACTCGTTCCTCTAAACCATCGTCGTCTTCATAATAACAAGGAAATATTTCACCGTCTATAACAATGGTATCTCTAGTTAAATCTTTTTCCTCTTGAATAGGCAAATAATCATCCATATTATTGGGATTGGAACTAAAAACATCATTATTATCGTGAGGCTCAATTGTTGTAAAATTTCCTCATCATTATGACTACGAATTTCAATTTCCTTATCAACAGTATCCTCATCATTATTATAATATGAAGATGATTGAACCTTATTTAAATATGTAGTGTCTTCTATTCTAACCTCGTCCTATAAATTAGGTAATTATTTATCATTGTTATCAAGGGTAAAAAAATACTATTTTGGAAGTTAAGTTTATTTTGAGTAATATCAGCAGCTAACCGTTATTCTTCTTCAATTTCATCTAAATGTGCCATAAGTTCACTGAGAGCGGTATTTAAAGCTGCAAGTTATTTATTCTGTTATAATGACTCTTCATAAAATTCTCTAATTAACATCTCACTCCTACGTGTCGACTCAGTTATCTGCTTGAGTGATTCTTCTAGAGTCGTAATAGGTTCATAAGGATTACTAGGTCGCAACCGCTCCAGGGGTTCTTCTAGAGGAGAATTACTCATTGTTGCAATTCGTTTCTTCCTTTATAACTCAAACCTATTTGTATTCTCAGTCAACTGGTTGAGGGCCTCTTCTAGAGAAATAGAAGGATCATAAATAGTACCAGGGCTTAACTGTTTGATTAAATCCTTTAAAGACAAAGAACTCGAATGTTGCTCGTTTTCCCGTTCATATGACTGGTACGCGCATGAATAGTAATTGGGATCACCATGGTATGAACCATAACCTCCAGAAGGTTGGTAGTGGTCCCAAATACCATCTACACTATGGCCATAGTACAAGTAATGTCTATTTTGAAAATCAGTCGGATATTCATTGTATTGGCTATCGTAATACCAGTTCAACATTTTTTTTTGTGCAAGTGCAAATCCAGGTTTGACTAAATAGGTAAGCTCAAAACATTGACTGTAAATCCTAAGCATAGACCATCAAAACACTTAAGCTAAGCATGATCCATCAAACTAAATGACAATCAATTAAGAAAAAACATAAATCAATTAAATTAATGCTAAAGTCATAAAATAATTAAATATATTTACCACACAATTGTGAAATATGGCTTCCTCCATTATCCCAGTGATGGAGTTTAGCTCATGGTGTTCAAAACACACTCAAAAGATGTATACATGGTTCAAACGTGATTTGAAAAGAAGAAATAAAACTGACACAATGAATTTGAGACACATATAACTGTAGCAAAAAAAAGATCATTGTTTCTATCTGTTACAAAAGAGCTGAATATAAAAGAATAGACAACGGAGTTTTAAATCTACGACCACGGTTTCTTCAACCTTTTAGTCATAGTTTTTCCATCTTCTTCCTTGCGAGCAAATTTTTTTTCTATTTTTTTTTTCTTCTCTGGCCTCTGCCAGCCTTCCCAATTGATCTCTTGACTCCCTATTTATACTAGACCCTTGCCAACTCATAAAATATTCTCATTCAATGAGAATAATCTCGGCAGATTAACACTCGGTGAATTTTTCCATTCTCGGTCTGATCCTCTCGATTTGATTTTGTTTCCTTAGCACGACTTGGAAGTATATTTTTGATAAAAAAATCTTAAAGGAGGATATATCTCCTTCCTTACGACACAGAATCAATTCTGACCGAGGATATATCTTTCCTTTTAAGCTTCGATCTGTTTTTAACAAACAAATATTCACGAGATTTCCCCCTTTGCTTGACGTATTATAACGTGTAAAATTCTTCTTTATAAGGAAAGAGAATAATTCTTGTCTTAAAATCCAATAAATTTTCTCCAATACTTGTTCGTAAACTTCACAGGTGAGAATAGTGAACCCGCCAAACTTTATGTTTGAATTTAAGAGCTTGGGTTCCTTTTCAATCTTGAGGTGCCTTTAACATTTTTTGAGGGGGTTGTTTCTAGCACTTTTCGAGCCATATTTTCCACAATCATTTATTTTACTAAATACCTAAAAATATAGAAGATAATATTAGTAACACAGTAATTGAGATATAACAATATAAAATATGGGAATAATTAAGATAAAAAAATGTGTCTATCACCCATGCAAATAAAAAATACATTTAAAATAAAACAAATAATAATGATGAAAATTGATAGTTGCTCGTACCGTTTTGCTATACCCCCAACCAAACCCTTTTTTTTTTAACCAAATGTTGATGAAAATCGATAGTTGACCGTATACTGTAGCACACTTAACAATGACATTAGAACTATAACACAATTTTCCACGCTTTTGTGTTCGTCTTTGAGCATCACAACAATATGAAGCTAAATTCACCAATACAGTTCCCCGACAAGAGTTACAGTCATCCGACATAGATTGCTTTAAGATTAATATAAACACATGCAAATAATAAGTATATATAAAATGAAATAAATAATGATGATAAAAATTGATAGTTGCACGTACTTTTATGTTATACTTATACCCTCCAACCAAGCTATTTTTCTTCCTAATAAAATGTTGATGAAAATTGATAGTTGTTTGTATACCGTAGCACATATGCATAACAACGACAATTAGAACAATCCTACAATTTCCTAAGGTTCAATGTATATTTTTGAGTATCACCATAATATGAAGATTACTTCACTAGTACAGTTCTTCAGCAAGAAAAAGTCTTCTGGCCCAGATTTTTGCAAGAGATAGTTCTTCATAGCTAACTGGTGTTGTTTAGAAATAGTGGTAAAAGATTCGATACTCAAACTTGTAAAGATTTAATTTTTAAACCTAATTTTTAATACTAAAAATAAAGAAGATTAAAGTAGAATTGATTCAAATTATGGAAAGAACTGAGACTAAGGATTCCACCATTAGCCAATTTTTCAAGTGATTTAGCATTAATAATTATTTTGCAACTCACACTTTCAATTGATTCTAAATATTACCAAAGTTAGATTTTTAAAATAATAGTTGTAAATCAACAGTATGAGATATCAATAACTCTAAACTAAGCATGACCCATCAAAAGAAAACACAACTAACTGATAAAAATCATTTTTTCAAATTTAATTCAAAGCAAATAATCATAAAAGAATTACAAAAAATTAATAAAATAAAAATATACCACTTTATTATTGGAAAAATGGCTTCCTCCATCTCCTCAACAATGGGGTCTAGCTCCTCATGTCAAACACTCTCTCAAAATACATGTTCATAGCTCAAAGTGCTTAAAAGAAGAGAAAAAACAGAAGTAACACAAAAAATAGATACAAATATAAGTGTTGCTGACATTGTTTTTTGTGTTGCTGAAGAGAGAAAATATAACATAGATTAAAGTACGTATGAAAAAAAGGTGACAGAATCAATAACAGTTTCCTGGTGTGGTCTGTACTTCTTCTTCCCAGCGCAACTTATTTTTTTTGATTTTTTCTCTCGACTCTGGATGCGATTTTATTCTTCCTCCTTGCTTTATATAGGATTACTAAACCCTAATAACCCTTATTAATCGATAAGGACCAAAATAATTAATCCAAAACAACTTGGAATTTATGTTGATCTGAAACAGAGAAGAACTCTCTTTTCCGGCGTGTACTTGACTTTTCGAGCTTGTTTCACGGCATGGAACTCTCACTGCAGACGTGTTTCAACTTGTTTTTATTGTTTTTTCACTTGCCTAACTCGAAATCACTTCCAAAATCCCTTAAAACTCGTTCTCCGCCTAACTCAGGTTCATTTTCTCCCATGAAGAATTTTCTCTCCTGAATTGTCGAGAATCATTGAAATCTTCCATGTTTCCGAATTACCAATCCTATTTCATCCACACAGGGCAATCCTAATCCAAATAACAGAGAAAATCCAACTAAATCTCGTCTCAGACCAACTCAAAAGAACTCTCTCGAGGAAACCAATTTTCCCGCCATTTTCGGTTTTGAATTTGAAATAAAGGGTGACCCTAATCCATCTGGTGGATGCCTTTATCAATTTTCCCAGGTGCCTTTTTATCACTTTTTTGAGCCGATTTTTCCACAAATATTTGTTTCCCAAAAATACCTACAAAGACATAAAAACTCATAATGAGTACAAAATCAAGCACTAGTAGAATAGAGAATTGAGCACAATTTAGACACAAAAATGTTTCTATCAAATACCCCCAAACTTACTATTTGCTAGTCCTCGAGAAAATCTAATCTAAAATAAAATAAAATCCTAACTCACTTTCACAGGAATCACGGCTACATTTAGTATATGTAATAAGCCTTTAAACCCCTAGGTGTCCCTAGTGGACGAGTTTTGTCTCGTGAGGTTTACAAGAGGTATACCCACAAAACCTTCACTCCAAACCCTATCTACCTATGAACGATTGAGGGTAGATACTAAACAAGCCATATAGTTAGCATACTAAGTTCTTCGGCTATGAGAATCATTACCCTATTTGAGTCCAATTGATGTACACGAGTTTGCACTCAGCGTACCAAAATTCATATATAAGAAAACAAAGCTCTACTTAGATAGTTGTTCAACCACAATACTCCGAATCTATCAAATTACAATCATATGAAAAGATTTAGAAGATGGATATAAACAAAATAAAGTTCGCGCATGTTGACTAAGGTGAACAATGTTTCCCATATTTGTCTGAAGGTCAGTGCCAGGATGAATCCTAATGGATTGAGATACGCTCCAACTGATCTTAATCCTAATATCGACTCAACTGGTATATACAAGGGTCCAAGCGATCACTTTATTGAAAATAAAACAATTATAAATGTACTGACAACATGATTGGATCAAATTGAGTCCAAGCTCGAATTCTAAAGCTTCTGGCCCCAATTGAGATAATATAGGTCAATATGATTCGTGGGTTTTGAAATCTTTTTGGTGCACACGAAATGGGGAAGGTGATAAGTACCTGCCAAAAGATCATACGAAAGCCTAATATAATCTTCACTCGCGCCTTTCCATCTTCCTATTCTCCTTTTTTTTCTCCCATGAAACCCTACACGGCCAAGAAATTCCTTTTTCTTCATGTTTTCTTGCAGCAAGAGAGATATGATATGCTAATTGGATATGTGTACGAAACTATGTAGACAAAGGGAGGAACAAGTTAAGACTTCATGATGACGATGTTGTGTTTGGATTACGAAAACTTCAAGCATGATTGGTTTGACATTGGCAGGGGTTGATGTAATTGTTTTAATCGGCCACTTGGATTGACAACCGACAATGATGATAACCTCTCATATTACACCTTTTACATCAAAAACCTAGGGTTTTACCCTTAGGGGGGAGACCATTCTTCTTAGTTGTATATTTTTCATGGGTTTTAATAAACCTATGATTAGCTAATTATTTTATTGGTTGGGGATGTAGTTGGAAGTCCTAAACATGTGAATCAATCTAGATGGTTATTATTGATGTTCAAGATCTCTTTCTATAGTGCATGTTCTACTTTTAATATCAATTGTATGATTGGAGGTGTGTTTGTTGAGGATGCATACTGAGTGAAATATATTCATATCTAAAGCTAAGCTAGGGTTTGGAGATACAAAATAGTCGATAGACCCGGTTACAAGTAGCATAGTGTGATTACCGATTGTACTCAAAACCTTCGTGAAATTGCATGTAGAAGCTTGACCAATGTTAAATAGATTACTCGTAGTATTTCTATTGCATTGATTAGCTTAATTCAATGAACCTAACGCTCTTGGAGGATTAAACTTGATAGCACGTTGTGTTGGGTTGTTCGTTGAGTAGTAATGACATATTCATCATTATGGTATGTGATGACATAAGGAATTTACCGGAGTATGCTCTCGATGGAGTGTTATAGGGTTATTGGTATAAAGAGAGAATGAATGTTGATTCTAATCAATTGCGCAGTATGATTGGTGATAGAAGATGAACCCTCTAGCCAGTATTTTCTCATCTTAATCTCAATCCTTATTTATTTCATTTTTATTTGTTAGTTTACTTAGTTTAATTCATTACAATTCCCCCTTGATTACATAAGAAGTTAAAGACAAATAACAATTCACAACTCCTCGTAGGAACAATCCTTGCTACTGCTATATTACTTGTTAGTATTAGTAGGAAATATATTAATTAATTTGTGCACAAACGACACACATTAGCTATTCAACTCGCCCAAACATTAATGTGCAGTGAGATTAGAAAGATTACTTTAGAAAGATCATTTGAGGAGAGGGATATATTGAATGATAATGTAGCGGTGAGTTCATCTCTCGTGTGTGTATATATATACTGCATATGTTAATTTGGAAATGTAAATGAATTTTAGTCTAATTTGATTCAATTCAAGAGTGCTTCATATTTGGGTGTTTGTAGACCTACTTTCGTCACCTATGTATTGGGATGAAATAGTTAAGATAAGACTGGAATAACAATGAGTGCATTTAGAATATTTGATTGGTTTAAAAAAATAATTGTCTCAGTTTTGAAAATGTAGAACTTCAGTTTTTCAGAGAGCAATCAATCTAGCTTCGAAATAGTTGGGTCTGCAGTGCCCGCGATATGAGATACCAAGTGACTAGATAAATCACACCGTTGTAAAACCAAGAGAAGACTTTTGAAAAAATATAAAGTACCAAATAAAATTCAGGTAACCCAGATGAAATTCTATTTGTGAACCCCTTGGACAAATAATGATAGAAACGTTTTTGGTGAAAAGTAAATATGGTCATGCTTTTTGATTCGTGGCAGCCGTGCATGGGAAAGACAATAATTACAGGAAATACTTGTGTAAGAGAACTACTTTAATAGATCTGATCATGGTTCCAGAGTTTGTAAATTGAATTTTGAATGGTTTATTTAGTTACAGCTGCAATATTTGATGTGGTCTACACGTTTTGATCAGCTTTACAGTGTTACATAAATTGCATGTTTAGTCTATATGTATAGAGGAAAAAACAAAAAATAAATTCGGTCAAATCAAAAGTTAGACCTACTACAAAAAATACTGACTAATGTTCGTGTTGCACGGGATAAAATCTAGTTAAATATAATTATAAATAGTTAGATCTAATATAGAAAGTATAAATATATTTTGTATTTTTTTAGAATATATATATATATATATATATTTTAACCATAGAGATTTATCAAAGATGATGAAATGTAAATTGTCAATTTGAGGTGTTGTCAATAGGTGACCTTGATCCGGTACAGTTAAGTATCGGGTGTAAAGAAAGTGTGACAATTTTTAAACATAACAACTAACCCAGGAGTGGGTTTTCTTTACCTAAGTATATTTGCACAATTCAAATTTTACCAAGTGTCCTCATCAGAATTGTCGCATCACAGAAGGTCTATTTCACCATTCAACATGAGAGCTTTATTTATCTAACTTTTTATGTGTTAAGATTGAGAATTATAATTGACCCTTATAGCCGGTTCCAGTTCCGGTGGTACTTGACCCTCGACACTCTATGCCTTCAAGCCTAATTCAATTTTTTTTGTTGTTTAGCTAAAAATATTGAACGCATGAGCATTCTTGGCTAATTCGTACACATCAAGAAAATCACAAGAAAATCAGAGAAATCAAATCTTTTTTTTGTCGTTTGAAAGTGTTTTTTGTAAAAAATAAGTATCACCAAACCCAGCCCAAGTATCGGGTGTAAAAGAAGTGTAATGATTTTTAAACATAACAACAAATTAAGAGTGAGCTTTCTTTACCTTAGAATATTTATATCATTTAAATTTTCTAAAGTTTCTTCACCAGAATTGGTACATCACAAAAAACCTATTTCGATCAATAAAAAACGAAAATTTCATCACCATTTAATATGAGAGTTTTATTTATCTAGGCTTTTTTAACGTTGAAAACGAGAGAATCGTAATTGACATTTATAGCCGGTTTCAGCAGTACCTGACCCCCGGCACTCCTACGGCTTCAGGCCTAGCTCGATTTTTATGTTGTTTTTGAAGGACTTAGGTGAAATATTGAACGCGTGGGCCTTCTTTCCTAATTCGTACACATCCAGAAAATAACAAGAAAGCCAGATAAATCAAATCTTTCTACATTTATGATTATACGAATGTTAGAACTCAAACTGACAAACAAGATCTTGGAAAGAAACATGAAACAAATCGAAAACACGTGTTTCTAGAACAAAAGAAGATACATAGAGTAAAAATAAAAACACAGTCACTATTACTTAGTTAATAGGGAATAAGTAATAGATCTCTAGAAAGTATAATAAACCCTAGAACTTTTTCATCATACAATTTTTTTTTATGAAGAAGCGTGTTAGACGTCAGAGGGTTATAATCCTCTCATTACTATCCATCTCTATATTTGTTCCAGTTATTCTTTTCTCCATTTTCACTTCTTCTCATGGTAACTTATTTCTCCTCTTTCATTTTTAAGTTTGAATATTTGTTTATGTTTTGGTTTGTTTCTTATATTTTGATTTGTTTGTGTAGTACACAAAGGGTTGGTTGAGGATTTAACTACCATTGTAAGAATCTACCCTTCTTGTAACATTAATATCGTACATACTGATGCATTTAGACCTATTATATATGTTTGTCGGGGAGTGATTGAAGATGTTTATGTGGATCCGTGCAGAAATACAAAACAGAAACACTACAAATGAATTCAATCGAACAGGTAATAATATGCAAGTGGAATGATTTCTTCTTTGTTGTTTCTATTTACATTTTGATTGAATGTGGGTTGATATATATGTATATTGTAATGTAGGAAATAGAAAAAGAGTTGAAAGAGCCTACATTAGCTTTATACAAAAACGAGACTTTTGACAGTGACGAAAATGTCAAGTCGCTTGAAAAAAATGAGACTTTTGGCAAGGCAAGAGGTGGGTTTTTATCTTTTTTAAAATTGCATTGATGCATTTAGGGCTGTATGGATTTTATTTTGATAAGAATTTCATTTGTTATTTTAAATGTTAGGGACTGATGGTGGGGAATTGGATAAAAATCAAACTAGAGTACAGAGTGTATCCTTTTGGCCTTATGGAAAGGTATGTTCTTGGTGTATTCAATAAACGTTATAATTTTGTTGGTATTAGTTCAAGAATTTAGGTCTGTTACCTTTTACTCGAACAACATTTTAAGATGCTAGGTAGTGTAAGATTCAGTGTGTAAGAGGAACAAGAAAAAGTGTAGGAGGTAGAGGAGCGTGATTACGAGTCTGATTAGGACCGATGGTTTTACTCTTTTTCATCCACTTTACATCTTTTGTACTTTCTTTTGTTTGGGATATTTACATGTAACATATTGACAACTTATGTTATATCCTGTATTTTGAAGATGGTGAGATTGTGATATGATTTGGTTCAACATTAATGATTGTCTATACATGGAAATGTTTGTCAAAGCAACTGATCTAGTGTCACAGATTAAAGCAATGATTACTTAGATATATTGATGCTTTTTTCTCTTGGAAACAATATTCTTTTCAAGATTAATAAATAAGTTCTGTTGTTTCTTGCGAATATATATAATGGTTCTTCTGTGCAGGGAAATTCTAGGCAATTAATTGCTGGAGAAAGAGATGTCCAGTCCTGGACTCTGAGAGCAAGCGACGAGAAAGTGAGAGAGATAAAAGATCTGGTGATCATGGCCAAGGCATATTTGAAATTTGCATCACGGGACAAAAATTCCCAATTAACCAAAGAGCTTAAGACACGGATTAGACAGCTAGATCGAGCTGTGGGTGAAGCTTTGAAGGATTCAGACTTGTCAAGGAGGTAATGAGATTAAATAGGTTTCTCACCTTACCCAGCATGGATTTGGTTCTCACAAAGACAAAGATGTGCGAGCTTATACACATGTAACAAAAGCTATGCAACATGAATTGTCACCACAATATATAGAATTGGCAGGATACCCGCTATACTATTCTCAATGTAAGGTCGTTACTAGAAATTATGCCTTACGGCTCAGGCATGGATATCATCCAAGGGCTTGTTTGCTGTGAGGACTTTTCACTCCACGTAGATCATTCTTGCTGAACAGTTCATAGTTTTCTATACTTATAACCAATGTTAATTGGAATACCTGACTACTGGTTATGGTACGTGGTATTCTACTGCCGACCCTCAGCAGGACATTAGGCATACCATTTCAGTAACTATATCCACGTTATTGTGATATGGGGTAATAAGTTTTAGAATGGTCTGATGTGATATGAGGATGACTACATGGTCAAGAGACCATTTTAATACCCAGATTGTCTCCACAGTGTCCCCACAAAACTCCTGTAACGACATTGTGTTGACAAGGATATATGGATATCCTGTCTACTAATGTATTGTAATGATCTAAGATCAGAAACTGTGTAGTGCTTTGCAGAAAATGAAATCCATGGAGGCTACCCTGTCTAAGGCCAGTAAGATTTACACTGACTGCCCTGCCATGGCAACAAAAATTCGGGCAATGACGTACAACACTGAAGAAGAGCTCCGAGCTTTGAGGAATCAGGCCAATTATCTCGTTGAGCTTGCTGCAAGGACTACACCAAAGGGTCTTCACTGCCTCTCTTTGCAGCTCGTAGCTGATTACTTTGAACTGCAGCCCGAGGAACGTGAATTCCCAAACCAACAACAGTTGCATGACCCAGATCTCTATCACTATGTTCTCTTCTCTGACAACATCCTTGCCTCTGCAGCTGTAGTCAATTCCACTGTCTCGACTTCTTCCGTAAGAACACTTTCTTTCTTCCTGGATTTGCTCCTCCCTTTTGCACCTTCAGATGTGATCTAAAGTTCCTTTGACATACTTATATTTTAGCCTCATCTTGAAAGAGTGAGGTTTACTGGCGAAGTTTTAATAATTTTGAACAAACTTTTTATGGGGTCAGAAGTGTTGAACATGAACTTCAAATCTTACCTCTAAAAGTTTGATTGCCAGGTTGAAGCCAAAATTCTTTCATGTTGCCTTAGTTAGAACATATAGCTTGTGTTCACTAAGAATATTTTGGTAAAACTGGAATTTACAGTGTAGACCTATTTGCAGGAACCAGGGAAGATGGTCTTCCATTTGGTGACTGATGATCTCAACTTCCTATCGATGAGAATGTGGTTCTTGCTAAACCCACCTGGCCAAGCTACCATTGAGATTGAAAGCATCGCCAATCTTGACTATCTCTCTTCAAAGTCAGTGTTGAAGAAGAAAAACTCCCTCGACCCCAGATACCTTTCTCCATTGAACCACCTCCGCTTCTATTTACCAGAGATCTTTCCCGCATTGAACAAAGTTGTATTCCTTGACCATGACGTAGTGGTGCAGAGGGATCTCAGGGCATTATGGGATGTAAACATGAAGGGTAAGGTAAATGGAGCTGTGGAGACTTGTCAGAAAGATCATTTTTCTTTCCGTAGGATGGATATGTTAATCAATTTCAGAGATCCATTTATTGCCAAGAGCTTCGATGTCAAGTCATGCACCTGGGCATTTGGCATGAACGTGTTTGATCTGCAAGAGTGGAGGAGACAAAATTTGACTGCCATCTATGGTCAATACGTGAAATTGGTAACAAACTATTGTCTACTGCATGCTCATAAGTTTATGCCATTAGTATAATCTCTTATTATTCTTAAACATCGGCATTTTCATCCATTAAACAAGAGACTTCGTTATTGTGAGCAATATAATGCACTTTCATGTAGTTTTTGGTTCAGTCTGCGCTATCATAGTTCTTTTGGAGTCAAAAAAGGTTTAAAATATTGCCAAGCTAGTCATGCATTTTGCAATCAGTATCTCAGTCTTAGATAATGTTGTGGTCTAAAAAGCTGGTAAGCAAGCACAGTTATACTTAATGTTTTATATCAATTGGCTGATCAGCGATGAACAGATTTCTCTAGCTAGTTTGGAGTTTGGACTAGAGTCTTTGAGTGCATGAAATTGACTTCAAGAATTTGTAGATGTATATGTGTACACATTCTAGAGATTATTCTAAATTCTTGCTTTCTGGTCGCCATTTCTTTTTCTGTTGCAGGGAGAGGAAAAGCGATTGTGGAAGGAAAGGAGTTTACCATTAGGGCTACTTACATTTTATAACCAGACAATAGCTCTAGATCGGAGATGGCACCTTCTTGGTCTTGGTTATGAATCAGGTGTTGGACGATCTGAGATTGAACGAGCAGCTGTTATTCACTATGACGGACATATGAAACCATGGCTTGAAATTGGAATTGCCAAGTATAAATCTTACTGGAACAAATATATTAAGTACGATCATCCATACTTGGAAAAATGCAACATTCATGCGTAGTTATAACCCAACACATTCTTTCCTTTTGGAACAACACTAACTATTCCCCCCCTCTAACAGATTCATTTTTGAACCAAATGGATAGCAACACATTATTTTTTCCTGTCCTCATAGCTACATAATGTAAAGTATAGTTTTGTTTTACTTTTTGCGGCAATAACTGCCTAGTTGAGTTTGTTGATGCTTATAGAGATTGAAATAAGAATCCTTGGTGGATTTTTCACTGTAATGCTTTATGATTATTTTGTTGTTTATACAGATTTCAGAGCCATTTCTAAAATATTTTTTCCCTGGATCCTAATAATTCTGTTCTTATGGAACACGTTGATTTTTTGTTTATCCATAGTTCTGTGTGCATGTTTCTTGATTCAGCTATGCCCAGAAAGCTTTCCTATTTGGTTCCTCTACATTCTTCTTCAATTTGATATGATTATGGTTGAACTTGTATACTGTTGTCCCCCTTTGTATCTTCTCATAGATCTAGTTATTGTCACGTCCTATTTACATCAATATGAACTCAAGTCACCGAACAAGAACTTTTCACCATTTGGTCACACTAGCAGTAAATAGCACTTACTATCATCAGTGTTACAATCCAGAAGGAAAAAAGGGATTTTCCTTTTGGCAGGTACAACACATAATTGTAGCATTAGGATTATGATACGACACATGTAATGACATTATTGGTTATACCAGAGATGAGGATATGAAATGAGAGGCTATCTTATTACATTATCCAACTTATGTGGTGCACACAGATTTAGTTCTTAGACCAATAGTATAATTTGTTAGAATCCCACAACAAACAATCCAAAACTATTCTGAACTCAAATCTATTTTTCTTGTAACTCAGAAATTCCCATTCTTCTCTTACACTTGTTTGAAAATGGCAGCAATCTCAGCTAGCACTTCCACTGCCTTGGTGGCACGTACCAGCCTTGTCCGCAAGAATGCCTTCGGCGTTTCATCTTCACCTGTCCTTGGTAAGTATACTTTGAAAATTTCTTTTCTTTGGTTGATTTTAGGTTTACAACAAATATCTACATGATAAATTCAACTCTAATTTTAACTCTTAAGAGTAGAGAAATGTTTCTAATGCAAAAGAGTTTTTACAATAAAAATACATATAGATGTCACAAGTAATTAACAATCCATGACAGTTTGCTGTAAAGAGTGTATAGGTCTGTGTACACCATGGTTACACTGGCCTACAACGACTACGTACGTAGTGCAAGGGGTAACCTTTTCTGGGAATTACTCATATATGAGGAGCCAGTTATTATCAGGAAAAACAATAAACCCTTGGATCGTCTCCATGTAATACCATAAGCCAGTTTAACTATGGTCTGCACAAGGAGTGTGAGTGTTCTTAGGGTAACATGATTTCATTTTTTTCAAGTGGAGTCTACTTGTATATTTGGAGTATAGGTTTTTCATGGACTTGAGCAATATTTGCGTGGTTGTGTTTGTTTCAGGGTTGCCTGCAATGTCCGGAAGAGGGCGTTTGACATGTACTGTAGAGAAGAAGTCATCAAGCAGTGAAAGCATCATTGGCATGAGCGCATCACTAATAGCAGCAGCATCAGCCATGATGATGTCAAACCCAGCTTTGGCTTTAGTTGATGAAAGATTGAGCGGAGAAGGAACTGGACTTCCTTTTGGTTTGAGCAACAACCTTCTAGGATGGATTCTTCTGGGTGTTTTTGCTCTCATCTGGGCTAACTACTTTGTTTACACCTCTACCCTAGAAGAGGATGAAGAGTCAGGTCTATCTCTCTAAATTGCTGCAATGTGTAATCTTCACTTAGAATTAATGAAGAACAGAAAACTTATTTAAGTTGTTGGTTGTTTATATATAGATATGCTTGGTTGTTCTGGTTAAAAACTATTCTTAATACCAAAGGAAACCATAAATTTCATACACAATAGAGGTCCTTTTTTCGATAGTGATATGAGGTTTTTCCATTCCTATTCATTGGTACCTACCGATCATTGATACTGTCAAAAAAGTCTCCTTTCTTTTGTTCCAATTCATGATCTGAACGAGTCGCACATACACCCTAGTACATGTTCCTCGATGCTGAGGACATCCCCGAAGGACGGGGGATTTTGTGACATTTCTGATTGGCTGTCTTGTATTTCTAATAAGTTGTTTAATAGTTGGCATGCTGGATCGTATACAGAATGGGCTGGTTTAGATCGATCCTAACCGGGGTGTACGTAGTTTATGAACGTACTTATATTGTGAGCATTGTTTTCTAGTTTCATGTTTTCCCCCGGGCTCGTCTATATCTGGCTCATCGGAGTCGTCAGGCATATATACTGGTACAATGTGTCATTTATATGACATGAATCATGTTAATTAGACTGATGTCATCCCCCAAATCAGACTCTTCAAAACAAATACATAAGGTTTTCTAAGTAAGTGAGTAGGAGGATTGGGATACCAAATTGTAGAGAGATCAGTTAACAATGGCTTCTAGCTATTGTATGCTTTGTATCAGCCAAAACATTAATATTTCTGTACATTAGCCTTTTTAGTACCACAATCAATCGGTATGCCTGAAACCATTTCGTTTGCCAAGCTTGATAGGATAGCTTGGCTTTCTCCTTGGTCAAGGTCTGTGGTAGGGAGGTATTTTGCTTAGATCCTCTGACTTGCAATGCTATATTAAAAGCTAGTTGAGGGAATGCCATATTCTTAAGTTTGAATGGTTTCTAAGACATGCAGTTTGTTTCTCCATAGACACAGTCATAATTATCATGAATTTAAAATCTTTTTTCTCCATTTGTGGGTGTTTGTCTCGTTTCTCCATAGACACAGTCACACTCGCACATTAGATATGGTCATATGGAAAACTTGAACTCCCGGCGACCGAGACAACGGGCCTCAAAGCCAGAGGCATCCACTGGACCAGGGGTAGATGCCTTAGATAAGCAATGAGAAGCAAAGAAAGAAAGAAAGGGATCTGATGAGACGACCCCATGAGCCATAAGGCCCATAACCATACATACATTGCGTATGATTTGGCTGTTTTCTTCTGACATTTACTCTTTTTTCTAAAGGAAAATGATACACTTTGAACTCTCTAAATTCTTAAACAAATCAAATGGACAAGAGCTTAAAAAAAGAAAACAGAATCAAACTTAGGGTTTGTTTCTTATTTTAACAAAAGTGATGATTCTCCCTCTTCTTCGAGTTCGACCCTTTTTGATGGACTTGTTTCCTTTACTTTGTTTATCACGTCTTGCTTCTGCTTCTGCTTCTGCTTCTGCTTTATCTTCCCCCTTTCGCTCTTTATTCTTTCCCTCTCAATTAGGGTTCGGGATAGGGTTTAATCTGTAAAGGGGAAAATGGATTTCAACGAATTAGAAGCAATAGAAGGATTAAGGTGGTCTTGGAATTCATGGCCAGCATCAAAATCAGAAGTATCAGCACTGGTAATTCCGCTAAGTATATTATATACTCCACTAATGAAATATACTGATCTTCCTTTACTTTCATATGATCCATTAATTTGTAATCGATGCGGTGCAGTATTAAATCCTTATGCTCGTGTTGATTATCAATCTAGAATTTGGGTTTGTCCATTTTGTTATCAAAGAAATCCATTTCCTATCGGTTATACTGGAATTGGTGAAAATAATATACCTGCTGAACTTTTCCCTACTTATACTACTGTTGAATACCAACAACTAGGAAGGAAAACCTCGAATGTGAGTTCAGTTGTTAATTCGAGTCCGAGATGGGGCAGAACAAACTCGTTTCAATCTGTAGTTTCTTCTCCAGTGACATCTACTTTTTCTTCCTCCTCTTCATTGAATTGTTTGGATGTAAAGGGAAATGGACCTGGGATTGTGTTTGTTGTTGATACTTGTTCACCTGAAGATGAATTACAAGCACTTAAAAATGAATTATTACTTGTTATTGCTCAATTACCGGAGAATACGCTTGTTGGGTTGGTTACATTTGATCCAATGGTGTCTGTTCATGATTTGGGGTTTATGGAGTGTTCTAAGGTTGTTCTTTTCCACGGTGAACGTGAACTCTCGTCGGATCAGGTACTCTCTTTTGTTGCGTAATCCAATTTGCTTACTTTAGTTGAACTAGAGTTGTAGTGATAGATGAAGAGTAGAAATTGTCTGTGAGTTCAGTTAAGTGATGTTCAATTGGTACCACTGAACTTTTTCCAATAAATGTTATATATATAATTTTAGAACAACTAGTTCCTCACAGTTAAATATCAATGCAATATGAAGTCTTTAAGGATTGGTACATCCGAAGGTACCAAATATGTTTTCCACCATCCACAACAATAATTTGTTCCAGGAGGTGTTGGTATGAGTAGTGATATCCTCCTCTTCATTTTTGAGACCAACAATTCGAAATTTGGCTTACTGTATAGCCTATATGCATTGGGGATAGCAGAGGGTAGCCCACACATGCAGGACAATAGATACATGTCAAAGTTGGGAAGTGAAGAAGGTAGCCCAGCGCTTTGTTGGAAATTTTAGGTCTATAAAACAAAAGGCATAATAATGTCAGTTGAATCGATTATACCCGAAAAACTGAACACACTTGATCAAATGACCAATTGACTTCATCTCATCTCTGGCAATGTATCCATTGGCTGAACTATCAACTGAGTTGTTTTCCTAGGCACATAATTGTTTTTGTTTTTTTTTGCTTCAGAAGATAATCGGTGTCTTTATGCATTGACAGCTAACTTACTCTTTTTGTAACTAATCATTCTTGTACAGATTTCTTTGTTCCTTAGAAGTTCGGGTAATGTAATACTGTTTCTCTACAAATGGCTTAAAATGCGTGACAATGAAGAAACCTGTGTTGTTGTCCACCTTACAGGTCCAGGAGTTCTTGGGTATTTGTCGGCCAAAGCACCACTTACATGGGAAGACATCAGTTATGCATAAGCAGCGTTTTCTGCTTCCATTATCTGAGTGTGAGTTTAACATTACAACTGCAATCGAAGAGATTCGTTCGTCATTTCAGTCTGTGTCTGGTCATCGCCCTCAAAGGTCCACAGGAGCTGCTATATCAATTTCCATTGGACTTCTAGAAGGATGCATTGCAAACACAGGATCTCGCGTCATGGTTTTCACATCTGGTCCTGCAACCATGGGCCCAGGGATAGTTGTGGATACGGATCGAAGTAATTCCATTAGGACCCACCGCGATCTTATTAGTGGCCAAGCTCCACATTACGTCAAGTCGTGCAACTTCTACAAGCAGTTGGCAGCAAGATTATGTGATGCGTCCATTGTTCTAGATTTGTTTGCTTGTTCTCTAGATCAGGTTGGTGCGGCCGAGCTTAAAGTGACAATAGAAAACTCTGGTGGCTTCTTGATGCTTGGGGAATCATTTGAGTCCGACCAGTTCAGGAAATGTTTAAGGCACATTTTTGAACAAGACACTGATGGCAATTTAAACATGTATTTTGATGCAACAGTTGAGATAGTGATGACAAAGGAGGTACAGATATGTGGGGCACTTGGCCCTTGTGTATCTCTGAAGAGAAAGAGTAGTTTAGTCAGTGAGAATGAAATGGGTCAGGGTGGTACCTGTTGTTGGAAGTTGTGTTCACTCACAAGTAAGACATGTATAGCTTTCTTATTTGAATTGGGTAATGAACAAAGCATTCAACCAGGGTCTGCATTTCTTGTACAGCTCATTACACGGTATAGATATGGGAATGGAGGAATTCGGCAAAGGGTGACAACCGCGGCAAGAAGATGGGTTGGACCACGTTCCCAGGAAATTCCTGCTGGATTTGATCAAGAAGCTGCTGCATCTGTCATGGCCAGACTTGCCATCCACCGAGCTGAACGGTGTTTTGCGAGAGATGTCATCAGATGGGTAGAAAATATGCTGATTAAGTTTGCTTCTAAATTTGGTGATTATGTGCAGGAAGATCCATCTTCTTTTCGTCTCGCTTCAAATTTCTCCCTTTTTCCACAGTTCATGTATTATTTGAGGAGGTCGCAGTTCATCGACGTTTTTAATAGCAGTCCTGATGAGACTGCATTCTTTCGCTTGATGCTGAATCAAGAAGGGGTAGCTGGTTCTCTGATCATGATTCAACCTACCCTTTTTCAGTATTCATTCGACTGCCCTCCTGTTCCTGTTCTTCTCGACATTAGCTCTATTTCTCCAGATGTCATTTTGCTGTTCGATTCTTATTTTTATCTGGTGATTCACTATGGATCTAAAATTGCACAGTGGAAGAAGCTAGGGTATGATATGGATCCAAATAATGATAGCTTTCGGAAGCTCCTAGAGGCCCCAGAGATAGATGCTGAACAACTGGTGGCCGGACGAGTTCCATTGCCGAAGCTTGTGAAATGTGATCAGCACAGTAGCCAAGCAAGATTTCTGCTAGCTAAGTTAAACCCGTCTGTTACTCAGAATTCAACTCATACAGAAGGATCTGAAATTATATTCACGGATGATGTGAGTTTACAAACATTTATAGAGCATTTGCAAGCATTAGCAGTACAGGGATGAAGGGTTGTTTGTATTGTACAAAGGGTTGCTCTTCAGTTTCGCTCCGTGAGATTGCTGTACAATTATTTCTGGGAGCGAAGGTATGGGAGTATCTTCTTTCCAAAACTAGTATCTTCTCTATTTTATTTGCAGGGTTTTGGTTTTGGTGTTCATTTGATTCATTCAATTTCACTGCACTATTTTTCCTTTCTTTGTTTGTCATAATCATTAGGTCTTTACTTTTTTTGCCAAACTATTCTTTACCAACTGACTTGTTTTCAGTTTAGTCTAGATTCACACATTTGCCGTTGGTACCACGTATAGGTGAGCCAAATTATCGGATAGCTGACTTGTTGATATAATCATCAAGATCTATTGGACTGAAACTCAGGTTCTGAATTTAAAGGTAAATCAAAAGCAAGGCGATTGAAAATGTGCAAAGTTCTTAAATTTCAAAATATCACAAAAACAGTACGTTACTAGTCTGCTCCTAAGCTGGACTTGGTCATTTTCAGATTTTATTAGAGTGAGCGGCAGTGGGTAGCCATTACACAAATGAGTTTTATTGAAACAGACTCTAAAGCTCACTAGAAACAGACTCTAAAGCTCACCAGAAACAGACTTAACAGTCTCAGGTCATTCATGTGTTGTGCACATGTTTTTGTTAAAATCTGTTATAAGCACACACATGTGCAAGTCTAAATCCTGTTATTACCACATGAGTACTGTGTACGTGTGTTCCTGTTTTCTGTTTAATCCTTCCCTATATAAATTGAGCTTACCTCAGTCATTAAGATTAATAAGAAAACTGATTTTCTGTTTGATAAAACGAGAGAGGTTCTTTCTCTATTTTTCATTGTTATCATGGTATCAGAGCACATCAACAGAGTTTATGCTTAACTCTTCTCCGATCAAATTCAAGTTTCTTCAATTTATTTTCTCTTCCTCTTACAACTTCAATTAATTCTGTGTTAGCTGTAGTTATTATGTTTAATCCTCAGGTCTACATATGATTGAAACTTTTCTTTCATCATCAACAATGGAAAATCTACATCAAATCTACTCTCAAATGTTCCACTAAGTCAACTTACAAATTTTATTCATCTAAAGCTCAAGGATGACAACTTCATTACATGGAGAAATTTAATGAATCCTGTTATCCAGAAATTCAAACTCAAGAAATTTCTAGATGGTACTCATGAATGTCCACCTCAGTTCACAAATCCAAGAAATCAAACAAATGAAATCGAAAATCCTTTCTACACTGATTGGCTAGATGATGATCCACAATTACAATGTGGATTAACTCTACTATTTCTGATTCAGTTATATCATACTTTTCTAGATCTACTTCTTCTGCAGATTTGTGGAAAAGTATTGAAGACAGATTTGGAAGAGCATCTTCAACTCATTCCATACAGTTGCACACAAAACTCCTCTCCATTACACAAGGTAACAAATCCATTCCAACTCTCATAAATGAAATAAAATTCCTGTCTGATCAACTAGCAGCTGCTGGAGAAGTGATATCTGACAAAGAACTTGTAGTTATTACTCTAAAATCTTTGAATGATGCATATATTCCTTTTGCAACCTCAATGAGGCATATGAATCCACCAGTTACATGTATTGAGTTACATAACAATCTTAAGTGAGGAAGCAGTCATTCTTGAGAGATCCAAAATAATCAAAGAAGAAACAATTGCTAAAGCCTTTATCGCCAACTCTTCTAGAGGCTATTCCAGAAATTCTTTCTCAAATTCAAGAAACTTCTCTAGAGGTAGACCTTACAATGGCAACAGGTTTCCAAATCCAACAATTTTTCAAAGAAATTCTTTTGGCAGAGGTCTTTATTCAGGTCAAAGACCTGTTTGTCAGATATGCAACTCTGCTGGTCATATTGCAACAACCTGTACACAAAGGTCAAATTTCTCATATCAAGGGAGATCTCCTCCATTAAATCTTACTGCTATGCTAGCTGCTGCTAATATTTTTGATGATGAAGAATGGATAACTGACAGTGGTGCTACCAATCACATTGCACCTGCTACAAAGGTGCTTCAGGAAGCAACACCTTATGATGGATCTGAGGTCATTCATACTGCCAATGGTAAAGGTATGCATATTACACATACGAGTAACTCTAATAGACATATTCTTAATCATTCTTTTGCTCTTAATGACATTCTTACAGTGCCTCAATCCTCTCACAACTTGCTGTTTATCCACAAATTCACATCTGACAACAACTGCTCTTTAACTCTTGATTCTCATGGTTTTTCTGTGAAAGATCAAACCTCTGGGAAGATTCTTTTCCAAGGTCCACATAGACATGGTCTTTATCCCATCTCATTCAACCATGCTCATCATGCTTTTTCCACCACAATAACTGATCCTGTTCTTCTACATAGAAGATTTGGTCATCCATCTTTTCAAACTATGCAAATAATTTGTTCTTTGTTGCATTTGTCTAGTATATCCAATAAACCTTTCTTTTGTAATGACTGCAAGCTATGTAGAAGTCAGAAGCTTCCTTTTCAACTGTCTTGTAATGTTGCTCAACAACCTCTGGAGTTGTTGCATATAGATCTATGGGGTCCTTGTCATGTTGCTTCTCTGTCTGGCAGTCTGTACTATGCTAATATTGTTGATGAATACACAAAAATATTGTTGGATTCTCCCTCTGTCATCCAAATATGATTTTAAACATTCCTTTCTGACATTTGTAAACAGAATTGAGAACTTGTTGTCATATTCTGTCATTATAATCAGAACTGATAGTGGTGGTGAATTCTTGAATTCTTTCCTTAAAGATTTTTGTGCTTCTAAAGGAATAACTCATGAGCTTTCCTGTCCACATACACCAGAGCAGAATGGTGTTGCAGAAGTAAAACATAAGCATCTATTAGGTGTCACAAGAACTTTTTTATCTCAGTCTGGCTTGCCTAGTGCCTTTTGGGTGGAAGCTCTTCACACTGCAAATTTTCTCACTAATAGACTTCCAACAAGATCCATAGCTAACATATCACCTTATCAAAAACTTTTCAATAAATCACCAGATTATGACTTCTTAAAAGTTTTTGGGTGTGCTTGTTTTCCCTGGCTAAAACCTTACACCTCAAACAAACTGGAACCAAGAAGCAAACACTGTGTTTTTCTTGGTTACAGTCTTCAACACAAAGGTTACAGATGTTTGGATCCCAGTACTGACACCATTTACATTTCCAGACATGTTTCATTTGATGAGTTCTCCTTTCTATATAAAATGTTGATCTCTTCTGCCATTCCTGAATCTTCTGTGCCTTTACCATCATCCACACCAATTGTTCCCTCTAAGCTCAATTCCACTGATTCCTTGTCTGTTGTTCCTTTCCCATCCTCCACATCAGCTATTACTTCTATTACCAAGAATATTCACAATATGACCACCAGATGTAAACATGGTATTAAAACACCCAAATCTTATTTTTCTTCTGCTTATCCTCTCGATGTTGCTCTTCTTGGCAAAGTTGTCTCAGTTCCAACTTGCATTAGTGCTGCCAACAAGGAAGAAGTTTGGAGGGTTGCATCTGCTGAGGAATATCAGGCTTTGGTAGATGCTGGAATTTGGTCTCTTGTTGATTCAACTGGAATTAATAATGTGGTTGGCTTTAAATTGGTTTTCAGGGTTAAACACAATCCAGATGGGACTGTTACCATACATAAGGCAAGATTGGTTGCTAAAGGATTTCATCAACATCAAGGGATTGATTTTGAGGAAAAATTTAGTCCTGTGGCTAAACCTACAACAATTAGGGTGATTTTGGCTTTGGTTGGACAGTTTAATTGGAAAGTGCATCAGCTTGATGTCAGTAATGCCTTCTTACATGGTGACTTGCAAGAACAAGTTTACATGGCACAACCACCTGGATTTATTGATCACTCTAGGCCTAATCATGTTTGTCTTCTCCATAAGGCAATATATGGTCTTAAACAAGCACCAAGAGCCTGGTATGAAAAATTAAGTTAAGCTCTGTTACTACTTCAGTTTGCAAATTCTACTGCTGATTCTTCTCTTTTTATACATAAAGTTGGATCTCAAATTACTGTGGCCCTGGTTTATTTGGATGGCATCCTTCTTACTAGTAGTTCTTCTACTTTTCTACTTTCTGTCATTACTAACTTGCAAAATGAGTATCCAATCAAGGACATGGGTTGCTTGCATTACTTTCTGGGTCTTGAGGTCAAGAGAAATACTACCTCTCTTTTTCTTGGCCAGACCAAATATGCTGTTGATTTAGTACACAAACATCAAATGGAGGGTGGCAAACCATGTCAAACACCAATTGCAGCTTCAAAAGGTCTGAGTAAGGAGTCTGGTGAATTACTGGCAAATCCAACTGAGTACAGGTCTTTAGTGGGTGCCTTGCAGTATCTAACTTGGACAAGGCCAGACATCTCATTTGCTGTTAATCTGGTCTGTCAATTTATGCATATGCCAAGAACTGATCATCTGATAGCTGCTAAGAGAATTCTTAGATACATCAAGGGCACAATTTACTATGGCCTTCATTTCACAAAGGGTTCCACCTCTTTGCTAGGATATGCAGATGCAGATTGGGCTGGTAATGTGGATGAAAGGAGGTCAACTGGTGGTTACTGTCTATTTTTGGGCTCAAATCTTATCTCTTGGTCCTTTAAGAAGCAGAAAACAGTGGCTAGGTCTAGCACTGAGGTAGAGTACAGGACTCTAGCTCATAGTGCAGCTGAGGTAGTCTGGATTTGCTATCTCCTAAAGGATCTGCACTTCTCTCTTACTGGTATTCCAATACTTGGCTGTGACAATATCATCTCTATCAACCTGGCATCTAATCCTGTGCTTCATTCCAGAATGAAGCATGTTCATCTAGATTACCATTTTATTAGGGAACTGGTTCAGTCCAAAAGTTTGGGTGTCCACTATGTTCATACTCTGGATCAACTGACATATATCTTCACCAAAGGCTTACATGGACCACGATTTCAGATGCTGCGAACCAAGCTCAATGTTGTTCCTTCACCCTTGAGCTTGAAGGGGGGTATTGAAATAGACTCTAAAGCTCACCAGAAACAGACTTAACAGTCTCAGGTCACTCATGTGCTGTGCACATGTTTCTGTTAAAATCTGTTATAAGCACACACATGTGCTGAGCACATGTGCAAGTCTGAATCCTGTTATTAGTATTACCACACAAATACTGCGTACCTGTGTTCCTGTTTAATCCTTCCCCATATAAACTGAGCTTAACTCAGTCATTAGGATTAATAAAAAAATTAATTTTCTGTTTGATAAATCGAGAGAGGTTCTCTCTCTATTCTCCATTGTTATCAAGTCTTACTATAAATTCACACGAGATCTTCTATCATCTCACTTGTAAATAGTTTGTTATACAGCGGGACGACTTAATCTTCCTTGTACTCTTCATGATGTTGGACGATGATAAAAATGATCGTCATCAGAGATTAACCCTAACTGTTTAAGGTGGTGATGAGTGTCTGGCGGATGATCATCATGTTTAGGTCGTTCAGGCTGTATCCAGCGTCCATCGTGATTTCTGATCATCCCTTTATTCTCGTCTTGCCTCCAGAAGGGGGGTACTAGGTAATGATCCTTCAAGAAATCAGAAGCCTTGTTCACCAGCGCTGGATCTCTTCCACTTGATAGTATAAATTTATGCCCTTTTCCATGGTACCTAAATATTTATCACAATTGAAACGTAAGAAATTGTACTAATGTTCTTTGTAGCACTGTTGCTGTGAACTAAAATCCTGCGACTGGGACAGCCAGCACGTTAGATGATTTATTGCGGAAAAGGATGCTGCATACGTAGTCGATTACGACAACAAACAGCACCTTAAATGCATGACAAATGCAACTTACCTACCGGCACATAGCTTCATGGGTTTCACCATTATACAAATATATTCTGAAAGACAGTTGGAAATTTTTGTACCCACTATGGTCTGCCTTAAGATAGTCATCCTCGATAGGCAATAACGGGATGGATGAGAACGTAATTCTGAGAACTTTATGGAATCTAAACGCAAACCAAGGCTAAATCAGTATCTGCTGAGAAAGTATGAAGACTCCTCTCCGAAATTGCTTGCATTTGACCTTTGGTGACCTTGTAAAGATATATGCAGGCTCCTCGCCATACATATCAAGGCTTCACTAATAACCAGCTAATCAATATATTGCAGCAGGGAAAAAATGCTATTGGGTACAATATTATACTACCAGGTCAATAAATCTACTTTATTATCGGACAAGAACATTGGAACCACGACTAACAAGTAAAATATGTGAGGTCAATGACTTAACGTCCATTTGAACACATAGGACTTAGGAATTTGTTAATATTTTCTGTTATTTGAGACCTTTAACGAAAATAAAAAAAATAATTCTCGAACGTGATTGGTGGAAATCTTATCAAACTGTAGAGTTGATCTATCAAAATCATTAAACATTTGCTTTCAAGAAAATTAAGTTAAAAAATTCATAAAATATCTTTTATGTTACCTCAAGGACCTCAACACTATTTGAGTTGTCTTGTCCCTAAGAATTATTATTTATCTGTATTTTTATTTTTTTTATGTATATCATTTATCTGTACGACACAAGCCTCTATATATTACAAAGCTTAAAAAATAAAAAATAAAAAATAAAAAAGATACAAAGCAAATAACTACCACCATTGGATCCATCGGAGGGGATTTCTCAAAACATTTTGGGAAATTTAGTCCTGTGACAGCAGTATTTTAGAAATTTTCATTAAACGAATTCTAAATTTTTTCTTATATATAATCTTTTCATTTAAAAATTCTCTAAAAGCTATAGGGCTTGGTTGATTTTCAATCTTTTATTGTTAAGATACAGAAAGATACCGATTCAATGGGATCTAAGTTAAGATTATCATGTGATGCATTATACAAAAGCAACGAGTTATATAATAATGCAACCTCAAACAATCAGCTATTCCCGCGTTTAAACACTAACTAATTAAGAGGATATCATACCAGAAGAAGAGAAGAAGGGAAAGACTACTTACCCATCGAGTAGATGCAAATGAGCCTCCAGATTGTGTGCATGACCAGGGTCATTTGTGTTCTTCAGAAAAGGTGAGTTCCTATGGTCAAGAGCCAACTCAACTCCCACGTGCGAATAACTCCAAGGAGTCATTTCTGACATCTTCTGCACAATAACTGGCACGTGCTCATTGAAGAAGATTCCGGGTACTTTGGGTACTGTATCATGAACATTCACAACCCTCAAAACCTTCACCCCAAGACTTTCCAACCTGTTCTTAAACCTAGCGTTTCCGACACGGGGACCCGAGAATGAGAAAACGGATACGGGTACAGCCCGTCCATCATCTGCCAAGTTTATACCCGTTTCAACTATATCATAGGCACTCAATATAGCTAAAGCACTACCCAAACTATGACCAGTCATTGTTATACTCAGTTCCTCGCCTGGATATTTATGTATTAACCGTCGAATTTCCGTCAAGATCTGTTCCCTCGCTGAATACTTCCCAAATCTACAATTTTCGTCATCCTTATTGGTATAGAGATCCAAAAACCCTGATTCAACTTTAACAGTTGGATCAGAACATGGAATCTTATCGGCTGATACGGGTTTCAAGTAATCCATTAAATCAGCAATCCATTCTAGATGTGTCACCGTACCTCTCCAAGATACCGTGATATCTCTACGCCCTAACATTTTGGACGTTTCATCGTTTGATACGGATACGTACCCAATCCAATTTGCATTACGACTCCATACTTTAGACCATCTGGATTTCTTGAAGAAATTTGGAAGATTTATGTGGGAAGTTGCGTAAAGATATCGAGATACGTCGTAGCCAAAATCTTGCATTCCTAGTGACGGAAAGAAATTTTTTGGTACATATTTACAACTTCCACAGTGTTTAGAAAACTGATCATGATCAAATGCGTCGTAACAAGCTTGTGCCATATCTCCGTATCTTATAAGTTGGGTACGTAGAATTGGATCAATTGGATCTAATAAACCTGCCCAATCATCTTCCCCGTGGATTTGACGCCATGTTTCAGCTAATCTCGAGTTGGGTTGTTCCTGGGCTTGTTCTTGTTCCTCATCCTGATCCTCTTCTTCTAATATGTCGTCTTGTTTCTCTAAAGCTGTAATGATGGAGGAAAGAGCACGATCATCTGTTGTCACTTTTACGTATCGTATCGATCTCGACGACGATGATAACGGACATGAGCAGGATCGTTGGGATGAAAATAGTGTGGATGAGAGGGATTTTGGCGATGATTTGGAATGGAGTAACGTATTGTACCCGTGTCTTGGTTTGGTTTTAGCCGGAAAGACTATCTTGTTGAGCGAGAAAGCCATGAAATGGGTTTGAGATATCTGATATAAAAAGATTGGAAACTGTAGGCTAATATTTCTGGAACAGTGGGAGATTAAGGGGATGGGAAGGATGAAGAAATGAAGGTGATGAATCATTATTAAATAAGAACAATGACTAACACATGCAGATTACTGGTCACCACCATGATGTAAAGAATTACTATACAAACAGAATAGAGCTTTGGACAATATTTTAAGTTTTTGAGTACTTTCTGTATGTTTGTTTAAAGTGGAAGGCCAATTTAGGGGCTGCCAAATTTGTAGAGGGGTTTCTATACGAAATAGAGATATTTAAAGGAAAATTTAAAAACCCCTTATCCATCATATTTTCATAATAGTTAAAATATCTCTGATTAGTTAGTAAAATTAATTAGCTAATAGATTAAGCTAATCATGATTAATCGGAAATAATCTTAAACCTAATTAAATTAATTCAATTTTTTTTCTTTTTGATTTGGTGGGAAGAAAAATTAGAAGAAATGTAAGATAATTTTGTAGTTTTTTTTTTAAAAACCCTAGATTTTAATTCAATCAACCAGAGCATAACTATGATACATCTAACTTAAACTCTTGGTCTTTTAGTGACTCAAACTGGATGAAATTACGGAAAAAAAGATGATTTATTTTTTATTCAGAGAATTTTACGGTTGGGTTTTCACGTCGAACCCAACCGTAAAAGCCATTTACGGTTGGGTGTTCTTCCCAACCCAACCGTAAACAGAAGAAACATGGATGAACACCAAATCGTAACAGTTTTACGGTTGGGTTCAAGCATCGGACCCAACCGTAACTCAAAATTCCGGTTAGGTTTTCATCCTAGAACCCAACCGTAACAAACAACCACTCGTACAAATTTTACGGTTGAGTTTTAGCATAGAACCCAACTGTAACTAATTTTCAAATCCAAATGTAAAATTAGATGAATATATTTGAAGATTTTTTCATTTCTATCTTGTAGAGAATTGAAAGACGAAGCCAACCAAAAAAAAATGAGGTCAATCGGACATCATATGAGGGAGTTATGATCAAAACGGTGAAATACAAAAAAAAATCCAGGAAAATTTACGGTTGGGTTCGACCCAATAAACCCAACCGTAAATCTGGGCATTTTGGGCTTCATTTGTGTGTCAGATTTACGGTTGGGTTTATTGGGTCGAACCCAACCGTAAATCTTCTTGGATTTTTTTTTTTGTATTCACCGTTTTGATCATAACTCCCTCATACGATGTCCGATTGACCTCATTTTTTTTGGGTTGTCTTCTTCTTTCATTATCTAAAAGATAGAAATGAAAAAATCTTTAAATATATTCATCAAATTTTACGATTTGGTTTGAAGATTAGTTACGGTTGGGTTCTATTCTAAAACCCAACTGTAAAATTTCATCTTTATCTCCTACCTTTAAATTTACGGTTGGATTTGTTTAATAAACCAACCATAAATAATCCTCAACAATTTTTTTTAACTAACCAGAAGAATTTACGGTTGGGTTTTCCAATCGAACCCAACCGTAAAATTCAAAGAAAAAATTAGTGCAATTTTTTTTTACGGTTGTGTTCAGAATCGAACCCAACCGTAAAATTGCATCTTCATCTCCTACCTTTAATTTTACGGTTGGGTTTGTTTAATAACCCAACCGTAAAATGAAGAACAAACCAGCAGAACATACATTTACGGTTGGGTTTTCAAATCGAACCCAACCGTAAATTTTTCTGTAACCCAAATTCTCCATTACTTTGTTTAGTTTTATCAGGATTTTCATCACTATTGCCTTACACACCTATGGTAGGAATTTTCATCACGAAATGTAGAGTTTAACCGACGATAAAATTTTGATTCGATGTAGTTTTTCGGTTAAAATGGAGAAGGAAGAGATATGGAGGGAGAGGGAAATGTTTTATTTAGGTTTATGTTTTAATTGATTGAAGGACGAATTAGACTTTTTAATTGATAGAAGGGTAATATGGATATTTAACTATGAGATTGGAGCCCCTAGGACACCCCTTAACATATTTTTGGATCACCCTACCTCACATTGGAGTCCTTCTATAAATCAAGGAACCCCTAAATCAGGCTTCTTAAAGTATGAATATTTTAAGTGTGAATAAGCTTATTAATAATGTATGTTGTCATATTTTGGTTTAGTTTACTGAACAACTATATACATTATGCTTGTGTATTATAATATTTGAAGCGGCGTCCATTGGTGAATGGTTGTGATCCATCTGGCAAATTATGAATTTCAGTGTGCGGTGACTGATAAGAAGCTAAGAATATAGCGGCAAGGTGTTTTTTTTCTTCTTTTGATTTTTCTTTTACATTTAAAAAGAAGAGTCTAGAGAAGATCATTTAGCTGGATCCACGTCGAGGATATGCCAACCATATGTTTCATGAGAGCAATAACATTAATCAAGGTTGTCAATAGATACTTTGATTATCTGCAACCAGATTAATCGGGTCCGGGTTTTAAGATTGGATCCGTTAATAATATTGATATCCGATGAATAAAAACATTAGGAACCGATAAACTTTTAGATCTTAACGAATACTACCTACTGGATGTCCGTAGGTATCGGGTATCCAAATATATATTGTTGTTATTTCTAAAAAAATTTTACTCCAAATTCTTATGTTAAATCTAATTTTGTTCGAATTTTTTTTCTTCATTTTTTTCTTAAAAATAATCTTTAATTAAAACATCCATATAGATATATAACAATAATTTTATAGAAAAGCTAATTATATTCAAGCCAATATAAAGATGATAATATATATTTATTAAAAATATAAAATTAATTGTTAAAGACCCAACGAGTATCCGGGTTTGACGGGTATTTATATTTTTAATTGGATCCGATTCCAGGCGTCCATTAAATTTGGACTTGGACCCGTCTTTTATAATCGGATCCGGTTCCGGGTCTAGTGGTACCCGGAAGGAACCTGATCTCTTGACAGTCCTAATATCAATATGTCTATTTTACACGGTGTACATCTATTGATGGTAAAATATTTACCCCAGTGTTCCTTGAGATAAGTGATGAATTATTTATCTCCGGTCGTTGATCAAACTGTCCAGAAATCGTTGATGTAGAATGAGGGCGTACATGCAAAGAGATTCCGACGCTCAAGTAAGAGAGCGTTCTAAGTAGGTAAGTAGGGAGTAAATGAATACAAATTGTGTGCCGCTTGAGTTGGAGTTCAACCTCTATTTATAGACAGAAAACAAATATAGCTGTTGTTTGTGGTTATCCTAATAACCACTTAGATTTGTATCCATACAATGTAACCAGCTAGATACTTGTGTTTATCCTATTCCCTTTTGGATGAAATTTGTAGTTATCCTGAAAAACCGTCTAAAATCCATGTCTATCTTATCTTTTTTCTGTTAGGATTTGTAGTTATCTTAAATAACTACCACTATTCATATATATCTTATCCTCTTTTAGTTAGGATTCTAGTTATCTTAAATAATAACGAGATTCGTACATATCTTATCATTTTTTAATTAAGATTTGTAATTCTCATAAATAACTATCGAAGATCCATGTCTATTATATCCTCTATATGTTAGGATTTGTTGTTATCTTAAATACAAAACCTAAATTTAACTATATCTTAACAATATTAGTCCTCATCCCATAACAAATAACCTTTATCCAAATCTGATTTCTTTCTTAGAGGGTAAATTTGGGTTAACAGGCCGGGGGATGGGTATTAGAGACTAACCCACAGGCCCGTTGTTAGATAATTTATTTATTTTTGGAGCCAAATGACCTTTCGAGCTTGCCAAGTAAACTATCTTGGGCTTCTACAATACCCAGTATTTTTTCTTTTAAGGTAAGTCGTATTTGGGCTTCTAAGCTAAGTCATGTTTAGCATCTACGATAAACCATGTTTGGGCTTCAAAGATAATCCATGTTGGGCTTCTATGATATGCCATGTTTGGGCTTCTAAGATAAGTCATGTTGACTTCCACGATTATCCTTATCTGGACTTCTACGATAAACTATTTTTGATTTCTACGATAAACCATTTATTGTAGTTAAAGAAAAGTCCATATATCCTCAACATATACCATTTTAGGAGAGTATAGTCAACCACTAACATAAAATATTTAGAGGTGAATATATTTTTTTAACCAATAACTTATTTCAAAATTATACTTTAACTAATAGTATATAATAATATACATCGGATGTCTAGGTATGATATTATTTGCATGTGCTAAATAAAACAGTAGAAAATAAATCTTATATACCTATTTTTATTGAAGTGAAGTTTAACCTTTTAAAGAATTCTACAAATAACTAGTTTGGAGGATTTAGGCTAATATAGAAAATGAATTTACTTGAGATAACCATAGGAAAGGTGGAACAATCATTCAATAAAAGTTAGACAAGGATTTGGCTAATGCTGATTAGCATAATCAATACCCCGATTCAGTCTTACAGGTCTTGGTCCCTATGGGATCAGACCATATTCCTTTGGTTTAAAAGTTGGAAAATAAAAGGGACTCTTTAGGTGGTTTCTTTTTCAAGTTCTTTGACATCATATCTTAATTTCTTCATTTTTGTTGGGACACTTGTTTCTCAAACAATTCACAAAATATGATTTTTTAGATGTCTTAAGAAATTGAAAAGACAAGGGTACCGAGTACACCACCAATTCTTTTGTTTTTAAACTATATAGACACATCTTGTGTAATTTTTTCGATTCCTAAAGATAAAACAAACAAGGTGACCTTGATAATAATCTAAACTCAACATGGAATTGATTATAGGATCAATCAAGGTCGAACGTACAAGTGTAATTACTTTAATTATAACAAAATAATTATAATGTGGAAAGTAAATTAATAAAACAACACACAAGATTCTGATATCAAGGAAAACTGTTTGGTAAAAAACCCTGAAATCTAGTCCAATTTTGGATACTCTCAAAATTAAGCCGGTACACAAATGCCTACCGGCAACCTAGTGTGGTTGAGACCGAATAAACAACCCGTAGTTACTCAGTTCCTTAGTATCTCTGTGCATACAACCAATCTGCACAATCAACATGAATTCCATAACAGAGTCCACTGTCAAGAGTTTATCCACAATTCGCCATGAAGGCTATCGTTACCAACCTCACAATTGTCCGACTAAGATTCCTTTACGAAGTCTATCAAACAGTTAAAGGAAAAACATGTTTAATACAAATCAAATCAAATCACAATTAGAGATATATGATAAAGATCACGAGTCAGGGATCTTCCGTCCTAGATCTAAATACCAGATATAATCAGATATGAAATTTCGTGATCAAGATGAATCAATATTGTCGGTTACTGAAGTAATCCACTCAATTACAAGCTTTACATTTGTAATAAATTACAAACCACTCTTTCAACAAGATTTATGTTTTCCGAAATAAACCACTTGTTAGATCCACAAGATTTATGTTTAGCAAAATAAACAACTTGTTAAAGTCCCAGACAATAAAGTCATAGATACTTATACCAAGATCAAAATATTAAAGTCTTGAAATCTTCAAAGTCTTTAATCTTCTTAATCTTCAAAAGTAACAACTTATACAATCGAAATATACCATTCAATCAGAAGTATACCAATCAGTCAACCATGACAAGATCAATAAGAATAAATAGACTTAATAAAGACACCCGATTAACCATTTAAAGTCAAAAAATACTAGAAACTCTTAATCCAAATAACTAAGTCTCACTAAGATAAATAAGCACACCAAACATTAAATGAACTATGTGAAGAAGGAAAATATCATTATTTTAAAATCAACCACCAAGTTACACCAATAGACATTGAAGAGACATTGAAGAGACATTGAAGAGAAATAAACATTTTAAGAAGAAGAAAGGGTGAGAATAAACAACGATTTAACTATATAAAAACAAACATCAACAATATTCTAAACTAATTAGCTAAAACACAACACAAATCAGATAAGAAACATGCATATAGGATAAATCTTAACAATATTTAAACAGTCTGGTAAAGCCCTATCAATAAGACAGGTTAGATAAACATCCATAACATCTTCTAATCTAATAAGGTAAACCACTCTAAGCTTCTAAAACTCTAGATCTAGGAACCTAGGACAGAAAAGCCAATGAAATAAATAAAAAAACAATTAAACCAAACAAGAATCATTCAAAATTAAAATCCCCTCCTCTGGGAACAAAAAAAATTTAATCTAACATAGTTAAAAGACTAGTTTGAGATTACTTTTCAAACCAAAATAAAAATAAAAATAAAGATAAAAAACCTTTGAATCATCCGTGTATTCCATTACTTTATCATTTCCAATAACCTCTACTCTTGATCTAACTTTCTCCAAGTGTTCCCAATCGTTACTCGCTAACGGAGTGAGTCGCTGTTGGAGATTGATTTTTTTAGGGTTTTTTGAGGAAGAAAGGAAATGAGAGAGAAAGTTTCCCGTCATTCTCTCGTACACGAGATTATTTATTTTTGTTTGAAGGAAGGAGAGGCTTCGAAGAGCCCCTAAATTTTATTTATTAAACTACCTCATTCAAATTGAGGTTTGGAGAATTACATATAACAGGTGGTAGATAGACACACCTCTTATTTCATCATTATATATTACATATTGACAAAACAAATGTGTAATGTAATTTACATTTTTTTGAATTACATAAAACCAAATAACATGGAAGAGACTAACAAAGTTCTTCATCATACAAGTGAGAAATATGATGCTCCAATAAATATCTTGTTCATTCCTCAAACTAGCTTGTCGACCGTTGATTGCACCTCCTCAATTATCTCATCAGTAAGATTAAGATTTCTCTTCAAATGAATTTCCAAATCACATACCTTTGTCTCATTTATCAGAGATGATGTTGTATCATAATCAGTTTGGTATTCGAAAAATTCTTACCGAATGATCGTGAACAACATCCCACATGAATACCTAATAAGATTTAATTCAACATACATATTCTCTATTCTTTTTTCCATTAATTAGGATCGATGAGATTGTTGAGAAAATATTTGAAGAAAAAAAACTGTTGTAACAAATCCATATTTTAATTATATCATCAAATTCTATTAGAAAGTTCTACGGGCTATAATAAAATAACAATTAGCACGAATTAGTTATTGATAATATTTATTGAAAGCAACCAAAAAAACAAAAATTTAAAACGCTATATTTTTATTAATAACAAATCGATATAGTAATGTTTTCTAGATTTTTTCAGTAGATCTGAAATCTTATATCCAAAACCGAGCAACTCTAGATAAAAAAGAAAGAGAATAGAGAAAAATAGGATAAAAAAATATTAGGATATTTATTTTCAAAAAACGATTATACAGAGCAAAAATAGGAGAGAGCATTGATAGTTACAGGAGTACACGTTATTATACCCTTTTCATAAATGGCAACTTATGTATATCCCAAGAGCTTGTAACTTGGGGGCAACATTCTCTTGCCGCTTGAGCTACATCAAATATTTTATCTAATTTTTTTATCTTTTATTCCTTTATGGATATTTATCCTTCTAGAGGGCGAGATTTATAAATGAAAGGTTATTGTTTTATTGGCTAGTTGGTATTACCAAAAAATAAATAAATAGGGGAAGGTATCAAGTAAAACAAGAAAAGTTGGTTGCCCTTAAAGAAGATCTACCGCTTTTACCTTTTCTAACCAAAGGAATCATTTTCTGGTTCATTTTACCTGCCTTATTAAAACCCAATCCTCCAAATTATGACTGATTTACAATGATTTCCACGACCTAAGGTATAATAACCCTTACTGTTTGAGTCCATCCCCTATAAAAAAAATATCTTAGAATATAATTAATTTTGTGAATAATCTACTTCAATAACATAAATCATCCAATCGGTATTAAAAAAATAATTGAATTGTATTTGATAAGATATTAAGTGCAATTATTGTTGTTATAACAAATAACAAAACCGAACATTTGTCTCATAATAGTTTTATTCTAATTTACCGAGTTGAAAAGTAATTTAATTTTAAATAATAATTAATATTCTAATTGTCAAAATATTTTTTACAATTATAATATACAACCATTTTTTTTATTATAGATATAATTTCAAGAAAACAATCAAACTAAAATCTAATAAATATCTATTATTTGTTCTTATACTTAATATTCAAAAAAAAATCTATAAAAAATATGATATATAAAATAAAAAACTAGTGATAGAAAGATTTAAGGGTAATCTCGTCATTTATAAATTATTTATAAGAATAGAAAAAAAAATTCATATAGGAAAATTAATTTGTTTCAATAGTTTTTATTGGTGGAGCTTTTTAAAAAGTTCATTCTCCCTGATTACAAGTTTAAAATTTTTGAAAGAAGAAATTATCATTTGATCCTATTCAAGTGCTCCCGAGTCAGTTTGGTCCCCCGATATTTAAGGGATTTCTGTTGGTCATTTTATTTATGAAACAAAACTATTTTTTTTCTCTTTTGCTTTCTCTCACTTCTTAACGTTATTTTCTTGTTCTTTGTTTATTATTTTATTTTTATTTTTATTTCTCTTATCTTCCCTCTTTTTAAAATAAAGGGAAAAAAATATAAAAATTAAATATCTCCCAAATTATAAGTCAAAAATTAATAAGATTTATATATTCGGAAAACTCTCGACGGGATCTATTCAATGAATACCTATTATACTATATTTCCGAGCTTCAATCTTCGCCGATATTGGTAATGGCAGTTTTTATTAAAGAATGAACACCATTTATATGGTAGTTCATTTGTAGAATGAATTCATATGAAAGTTAATTCGATCGCTTCACTTTTTAGAATGAACTCATATGGTAGTTCATTTCTAGCAGTCCATTTTTTAGAATAAACTCGTAATATTGGTAGCTCATTTCTAGTAGTTCATTTCGTAGAATGAACTCGTAGTATTGGTAGCTCATTCTAACTGTTCGTTTCATGAAATGAACTCGTAATATTGGTAGGTCATTCTAGCAGTTCATTTTGTAGAGAACTCATATGATTTTAGGAGTTGATTTTGTAGAACG
Source organism: Papaver californicum (assembly GCA_023531435.1). Classification (NCBI taxonomy): domain Eukaryota; kingdom Viridiplantae; phylum Streptophyta; class Magnoliopsida; order Ranunculales; family Papaveraceae; genus Papaver; species Papaver californicum. Next base: position 8,621,832 of record JAJJMC010014687.1, read on the forward strand.
AATATGTATGGTAGTTCATGTATAGAATAAACTCGTATGGTAGTCATTCTGTAAACTGAACTCATATGTTAGTCATTTTGTAAAGTCATATGGTAGTTCATTTTGTAGAATGAACCCGTATAGTAGTTCATTCTAGCAGTTCATTTTGCAGAATGAACCCGCATAGTAGTTCATTCTAGCAGTTCATTTTGTAGAGTGAACCCGTATAGTAGTTCATTCTAGCAGTTCATTTTGCAGAATGAACCCGTATGATAGTTATTTTGTAGTTGTTTTTTAGCTAAAGGATAACATAAAATTAATTTTTCGAAAAATAGTTAAAGTGGTACCCGTTGTATAAATCTCGTTTGGAGCTTTCGAATATGTAAATCTTTTTGTTTTTTTGATCTATGGTTCAAAAGATATTTAATTTTATTTTTTTTCTTTATTTTTATTATGAAGAGAGAGAAAGGGTATTTTTGACACCGTTTAAAAGATGATGACATCATCACGCGTGGACAACGTTCACCTTAGGACCGTTTAAACAATGATCTTAGAACAATTGGACCAAGTCAATGATACACTATATTATATACTAGGATTAATTGATAGTTTTTGTATTTTGAAAGTGCTTTTGATAAAAACATTTTTTTAGCATATATATGAAAAATATATCTAATATATGTTTTCAAAGTGTTATAAAAATAAATAAACCCACCCTTAAGGCCACGTCATATGCACCCATATCAAATGGGTTAGTTTGCCTATCCAGGTGGCTGGGCAAACAAACCGCACCACTATGGGAGAAGTGGTAAACGTCAAAGTGTTTGTCGAACGACAGAGATTATAGCGCTGATGATCAAGTCCATGTTGTCAATTACAGAGTCTCTGTCGTTCGACATACAGTTAGTCGCCAATGGCTACTTTCAAGCAACGACAACATTCAGGCTAAAACGGTCAATTATCATTCAATTATACATACACTCAATAATTTCACACCACTCTTTATACAAATTTCATACTCTTTACCTATTTCCAAAAATAAATTCACAGATTTCTTAACTTATTTTTCTTTTAACTTCAAAGTTGATGGATTTTTCTGAGGATAAGGCTAAATTTATCACAGATCGGTTTAAAAAGCAGAAAGAAACTTATGTACGGGTGTTAAAACAACTAGAAGATGAGTCTGATGAAGATAGAGACCTTGCCAATATTATGACATCGGGGCAAATACCAAGAGCTCCTGAACGAAAAGAAGTATTCACAAGAAATATGCGTATCGTGGGCGGTAAGAGTACCACCAAAAGCCGATGCACACTTATTTCAATTTTGGTTGCGTGTTCTCTGATCAAGATTTCCAATGTCGATTCTATATGCCCCGATACTTGATGATAAAGAATATTGGAGAGCTTTGTCGAGTATAACCTGAATTTTTAATTATCAATTTGATATATTGAATATTAGAGGTGATCATAGTCCTGAACAAAATGTTACCTCGTCAATAAGGATTCTAGGTTACGGTCATCCAAAGAATGCTAACAATAATTACCTTTGTACGGGAAAAACAACTTCATACAAGTATCTTTTATTTTTTTGCGAAGTAATGATTAATCATTTTGGTCCAATGTATTTACGAAAACCAAGAGAGGCAGATGTCAGATAAATATTAATGAAAAACTAGGATTGGGGCTTTTCAAGAATGTTATGGAGTCTTAACTGCAAACACTGGATGTGGCAGGGTGTCTGATAGACACATTTTAGTGTCTTAATTGCACCTTAATTTCTAGTGAGTTAGTATTCGATTGTGTGTCTATTACGTGTTTTTATGCTTTTGTAGGTACATTAGAAGAATAAAGATTTGTGGAAAAATTGGCTCAAAAAGTGTTCAAGGCACCCGGAAAAATGGATCAAAGCACCCACACTTTGGATTGGGGCACCCCTGGATCGGGTCAACCCAGCGAGTCAACCCAGCGAGCTGGATCGGGCCGAGTCACCGGGTCAACTCATCGGGCTCAACTGTTTTTACTGGCAACACAAAATCAACGGGAAATCTGGTTTCTTTCGCTTCCAGATTGTTCCAAATGTTAGTAGATATCCCACACAAGTTAGAACAATCGAGAAACATCAAAAAGATCCCGTGAAATCAGTTAAAAAATCATGAACATGGCCGGAATTGGGTTTCGATTAGGATTGGGATTTGTGGGCTGTTCTAGAGAGTTCTATTAGGTTTAGAACTCTCTCTAGGGTTTCTACTATCTATAAATACCAAGAGAAGCCAAGAGAATCGAGTACAAAAGCTTAGAGAAGATTTTAGAGAATTCCGGTCACTATTCCGTCACCACCGACGAGCTGCTGCTGCACCGGCCGGCTGTTCTTCATCCATCACTGCCGGAGAAGAAGACTCAGTAACATTTATAAGTGTTGCTGATTTGAATTTTCTTGTTGTCTATTGCTTCAAACCATTTGTTGCTTAAACTCTTCTGTAACAGCTGAACCCTCTCCTGTAACGCATATAAGCGTATCAAATCAGCTGTTACAGCGTTATTCAACCTTGTAATCAATATTTTGAGCAATGAAATCAACTTTTGAGCAAGTTTTCTTCACCATGAGCTAAGTCTATTTACTGGGATGATGGATAAGGTAATTTTCTCAATTTTATGTGATTTAATTATTTTCTAATAATTATTTATAATTCTTTTATCATTAAAATTGCATAGTTTTGAATAGTAAAAACGGTTTTCTTTCAACAGTTGTGCTTTTGCTTGATGGATTATGCTTAGTTAATTAATTTTGATAGTCCATGCTTGTGATTTACCTCTGTTTGTTAGCATAACAAAACCAATTTTGGCAATTATTTGTGCTTCAATTAATTTAAAAAGAATTATCCGATTAATCACATAGGTTGTTAGAATTACCTGATTCCTGGTGTTTTTAAAATTATTCAAAAATCATATTTAGGTTATTTAGTCTTTTTATTATTCCTGGAGTTTTCTAGAGTTAAGTAGAATCATTATTTTCTAAAATCATTACCTTCACAAGTTCGAGAATCGAACATTTATTTACCACTTCTAAAATTACATCAGTGTCCTATGTATTGAGCCATCAATATAAGGGTCATCACCCAAAACCAACTGTTATTTTGGAAGCTGCCGTTTATTAAGATTGTTGGATATGGTAGTTTTTTTTTTTTGGTCTATCGGGTTCACAAAATGACATAAATGTTCTACACAAGTCGCCTCTGTTTGAAGACCTCAAGTATGAAATTTCCCCCAATGTAAGGTTCAATATCAATGAGAACCAACAACAAATTGAATCTTTCCTAAATGGTGTACCTTTTTTCAAGCATACTGTCAGCCCTCCACAGGCGATGCGGGTCGTGTAATTAGGTATTTTAACACACATCAAATGTCTTTAGAAAAGGATGTGGAACATGATTTTGGAATTTTGAAGCGGAAGTTCCCTATCATTTATGGAAGTGCTCGTAAAATGCGTAAGAATATGATGACGTGCATCATTATGCATAACATGGTAATTCAAGAAAACTGGTGTATAGGGATTTGACTAACTACCCTGATGAAGATTCGAAACCTGAGGTTCAACTAGCAAGAGGGGTACCTGCAAGGAACTACCATCAAATGACTAATCACATTCAAGATGCAAATTTGTACCGCATGTTAATAAGAGTAAGACAAAGAATCTTTGGGCCAAGTTTGGAAGGTCGGGCTGCCGGATTTGAAGTTACATTTG
>JAJJMC010014687.1:8625564-8790974 GCA_023531435.1 Papaver californicum
TGGGCCAAGTTTGGAAGGTCGGGCTGCCGGATTTGAAGTTACATTTGGTTTGTTGTTTTAACTTTTTATTTATGTACTAACTTCAAACAATATATGCCCTGGATTTTCAATTAATTATTACAAGTTTTTATTCCCTGTGCAATATTTACTTGAACGACTATTTTTCTAATCATTAGCAATATGAATTACGTCGGCGCAACGGCTATTTTTTTACTAAACGTTGGCAATATTGAGGACGTGGAGTGCAACAACTATTTTTGCAACCGTTGGCAAAGACTTAGTCGTTGGTGGCTCTCAACTTATCCCTTATATATATCTACCCGTACTAAAGATAAATCACACCTCCCAAAAAACTTTTATAGATGTTATATCACTCTAATCTCATCATTCTAATCTCACTCTAATTTCCAGAAATATGACTCAACTTAAGTTTACTCAAGAAGAAGTTTCATCACTTTGCAGAAACTACATAATGTGCTATCCGGCCATAGGTACAAAACGACGATAAAATGGTTTAGTAAGTCAAAGTTATTGGACGAGCATTCATGAAAACTTTTGTGTCGACACCGGTAACCCTTATAAACGAAATATATCAACGATGCTTGTACGATTTCAAAAATAAAGCAACAAGTAGTAAAATTTATAGCTTTAGTTCGACTTGTCAGTCGATAACGACTTAAGGGTGAAACCAGTAATGAGATTGGTACGAGATCATTCAGGGAATGACAAAGATGGAAATGAAAGAATTTCAAATACGAAGCTTCCTTCCACATCCTTAAGGAGTTCCTCGTAACTCGTTGGATTATTCATTTGTTAAGTTGTTTGTATTGTTTCTGCTTTCTTTATGTAATGTGTATTCCAAGTAATGGAAAAAAATATAACTTCATTTAAATAACTAGCTATTTTATTTCAACTAATAACTAACTATTATATCTTAATAATAATGATTAAAAAGAATAACATCTTAATTATTAAACTAACTGACTAACTAATACATTAATCAAGGACTCGAACCCCCACCATCTTCATCTTCATCATCTTCTTCTTCCTCATATGGGATTTGAGGTTGCAATTGTTCTTCTAATGCCTTCCTTTTTAACTTGTCATATTCCAACTGCCATAAATTTTTTTGATCTGCATTCATTAGTCAGGTGTCCATAGAAAAAATCTTATGCTTGTCACAATGCTAACAAATTACTCTTGAGAAAAATGACTTTTTTTCAACTCCCTATTCAAGAACTTTTGGTCAACAGATCTCTGTTTATCAGTTGTCCGTTGGTGATTCATAAACTCGGTCATGTTAAAATTTTCGGACTCTCCTCCTTCTTGCGATAATTTTCTAGATAATTTTTTTGTGGTTCTTCCTATACTTTTTCGTTTGTTGTTATTAGTTGCATTGAAATCGAAATTAGGAGGTGGATTTCCTTGATTATCCGGTGAAGAAAATGGTGAATTGGGACTTAAATTCGGTGTAGAGGTACCACGAGAGTATGGTGACCTTTGTGGAACTTGTTGCAAAGTTGATATAAGTTCTGGATTATATTTTGGCAACAATTTTAAGATAGTGTAACAAGTTTCATGTTCAAATCCAGAATTGTGTTTGTGGTGCCATTCCGCCCGACGCCTTCGTTCCAGATCCACTGCAACTTCACCACTCGGTGGTAGAGAATACGTGACTTGTATGGCACTAGCAACATATTTTACCATTTATTTATTGATTTTAGCAAAGCGACTACACAACCCTTTTGTATCACGTAAATTCAAGTTCATTGTTTCCTCTTTAAATTTCACAAATATGTTATCCCACAAGGTTCTCCGTGCTTGAGATGCACCATTCATGTAATCTTATATGAAATGGATATAATTTCTGCAAATGCTTTCATCTTCGACAATTGAAAATCGTACACCACTAATTTTTTGCCCATATTAACTTCTTGAATTTAAGAACTAGAAACCATTTCCAGAAAAATTGGAGAGTTTTATTTTTTTTTAGATTAAAATTAGGATAGTTTTGATTTAGATTAACAAATATGTGTTTGAGAGATTGAGGTGTAAAGAAGATGTGAGATGAATTGAGTTTGAAATTAGATATTTATAGGGGGGTCATTCAGGACCGTTGGATGAGAAAACCGGTTGTTTACATTGTCTCTGTCGTTTGACAAAAACTTTACTGCACTATGCAAACCTCCAGACTTGAGCATTTTTCCAGCCAATTTTTCTATTTGTAAAGTCCACAATGGGCAAACTAAGCCATTTAAAAGGTACATAGGACTTGGCCTGATGGACAAACTAAGCCATTTAAAAGGTACATAGGACTTGGCCTGATGAGTAGGGAATGGGTGTTGTTGCCAAGTAAATAGAAAAAGAATATGAACAGATATATGTGACTAACTAGATATGATCAGTAACATATTGAGAGCAACAAAATTCTAAAGCAAGAAACGGATCCTAGGAAGATAAGGAAGGGATCAAATTTTATTTAATTTTTATCAAAATCTTAGAAGTTAAATTTTTTTCCCAACATCAGCTTCTTTTTTTTTTTACTAAGTTCAAATTTTTATAAAAAAGGAAAGAAAAGCTTTATAAAGAAAGGGAAAAGGGAGAAACAAAAATGGGATAAATACCTCGAACTAGCAAAAGTTAGTTAAACCTATAGTAAAATTTCCCTGGCCATTCCATAGCAGGAATAAAATATGTTTTCCCCTCAACACTCAAAAGAATTCTCATCCAGCAAATATGCTCTCTTTGCTAAGATATCTGCAGCGAAATTAATTTCCCTAAAAACATGAATATAGTGAATCCTCTCATAAAAAGCACTAACAGCCTTCCATTTTTGAACCATAAACCATGACAACTCACCATTCGTAAGAGCTCAAATTGCACTTGATGAATCAGATTGAACACACATATACTTAATACTCCATCTTCTAGCCCATTCCAAGCTATATATAACAGCATAAAGTCCAGGAATAAAGTTTGTTTGCCACCCTAATCCCACGCAAAGAGTTCCCAAAGTAGCACATGACCTGTCTCTAGCAATTACGCCTGCTCCAGTTTGACCTAGATTGTCCATTGTATCACCATCACAACATATCTTCATTTCACCAGGATTTGGTGGATACCAGCTACACTCAATATGCAACGAAGAATTAGCTTGTCTATGACGAACCCTGAAGTAATTTAGGATGCACAAATCCCCCAAAGAGTTATCCGTATAACCCTTCAACCTTAAAGAAACATCTTGAATCACTTGATAAACCCGACTTTTAAAGCCAATCAACTTAACTACAACATCTTCAAAATAAACCTTGTTACGGATCCTCCATAGTTCTGTTCGGACAACCAAGTTTGCTATGAGCCATGAATCTTTAATCATTCTGCTCTTCCCTTTTGCAGACTTGTAACAAACCATGAGATCCAACACTGGCTGCATTTCAAATATTTTTGCAATCCAAGCCCAAACCTTACGAGCAAAACCACACCTCCAAGTAATATGATCTAGAGACTCCCCATCACGTCTACACAAATAACACCTATTAGACATTTGATAGGTCTACAGTAGCTTAAAATGGACAAACCAAGCCAGTTGACTGATGCATGTTTAGGCTATGGAAAAGACACAAATATCTCAATAGATTATTGGTGATGGGTCATTGGAACCCTTGCATTTGATTTTCTTAGAAAATTTATCAGTACTATAGAAAAGTTCGTACAAGGAATATTCGTAATGTAGTGACAACATAGGCGTCTGCTATACCAACAAAAATTCCTTTTCGATTTACACTGGCTCTTGTTCGAAGATAGTGATGTACCACCCCTTCACTATCTTTGCAATTGCACTACAATAAATTAGCTAATTAAGCAGGCCGACTAATTAAGAGTAATGGATACCTTGCCCTTTGAATGTACTATTAATTGTAAGACTTTATGTCTAGCGTCACTTTTTTTCTTTTTTCAGTCGTCACAAGCTTGTAGTCGTCACTCGCTTGTAGTTACTGTGTGTATACAAAGTTGACTATTTGAACGTTGGTTGTTCAAGATAAACTTCTCATTCATAACACTGACGTTTACATTGTTATGGGCCGTATGGTTACGGAGGAAAATTCATTTTTCACTAACATAAATTCAACTAAAAAGACAAATGTATATCTATTACCTTTTCTCGTAATTTTACGCATCCACTTGTTAGTTAAAAATCAAAGGAAAATACAACAACACTAAGGGCAACTGCAGCGGTGCGACTATCCTATCGAGTAAATATCAAATTTTGTTTGGTCTTTTGCTTAAAACCCACAGCGGTAAACGAGTAAATTTTACTCGCACGGTCTTCTTAGTAGCCGTATGATATTGAGCGTAATGTTAGATGGTCGTAGATAACACGGACGGTTAACTATGTTACCGTATGTTTGTACTGCGTTCATTTAGAAGATCGCGGAATTATACGGTCATTTAAGTGACCGCCAAATAAAATACGCTCACTTAACGATACGTATCATTGAGCGTTTAGTTGGGTGGCCGTATGGTGGAGCGGCTACTTATGAAACCGTATGAGTTACCAGCGGTCAATCGTGCCTGGGCGGCCATATAAGAAGCCGTGTGACCAGTCAATCTTCTCAACTTATCACTGCAATCAGCTATTCAGTTGATTAGTAAGTGGTCTGTACATGAGTTTTTGTGGAGTTTTAACAAGATTAAAGTTTAAGTTATCACAAGAAGCAGTTGTTGACTCATCGTAACATTAATGCTGGATTTTGCATGCATGATTTGCTAGGTTTACTGAATCATTATAACATATGCAGGTTTGCATCAGAGGTTTTTCATGATTTGCAAGAGGAAGTGATGGCAACAGCTGCTAGAAGTCATAAAATGATAGCTCGTGTAAATAATCAGCTACCGTATGGAATTCACACGGTTCACTGGGTGACCGTCTGATATTAGGAGGTTGGGCGGCTTCCTACCAGGCCGTGCGTCTACCAACCTCATTCCTAAGACACCGTTTAGCTTTGGACGGCTTCCTACCAACCCGTGCGGCTCCAATGCGGTTTCCTAACAGACCGTGTTAAGAGGCGTATAGTTAGATGACCGTATCTTTAAGGGACGATGTTGCATGTGACCGTAGTATCAGGCGGACATTTAGATGACCGTAGTACCAAGCGGTTTTCTAAGGATACTTCTGATATAAATACGGTTTCCTAAGTGAACGTATTAAACATACGCTATCTCACAAGGCCGTGCGACTATACTTATAATTTGGAGAAAATTCACTCGGTTACTGTAGCTAATATGGACTAAAACTCATATTTCCTCTCCCGTTGCGGTTGCAATCTGACGAGTAAAGAGAAAATTTTCTCTTTAGTCTTTACTCTAATCGTCCGCTGAAGTTGCTCTAAGGGATTGTTTGGTACGCTTAAAACGGAGATAATAGGAAATAGTTAAAGGTTGCATCTAAACATTGGGTGTTTATATGAACTCAATTCCATGTAATTTATATTACTTCTAAATTGTTACATTAATTATTCACCTTTTAAGGTGTACGGTGAATACGACCTTATATAAATATTATACTCTAAAATTATATCATTGATAAATATTAACCGTTTATTGTATTTATTAAATTTTATTTACATATTGATCTTTTTTAATATTATTTTTTGATAATGTTATATTAATTTATTATTTATTTATTTTCTAATTTTTTGTTACATTTTAAAAGAATTTTTTTGTTTTAACTTTTATTTTTATTTATACAAAAATAATAATTTTTCTTTTAATTTTTTTTTCAGCATTTTTTATTTTTATAAAATAAAATTTAAATATTTTTTATTTATGGACAATTTTGACTACTCCCCCATTCTCAAAGTCAGTTATACGACCCCCATATCACAAAAAATGATTTTTAGCCCCCAAAATCAACTAAAATTGATTACGAAGGAATAACAATCGTTGAACGAAGGGTAAAAATCGAACTCCAATGGATTTTACTGACAAATCCATTCAGAAAACTAAAACGATTGATAAAGTATTCGTCACAAAAGTAATGAAGGGTTTTGAACCTACTGACCGTCTCTTTTAATCGTGAGATTATAGTTTTCTTTTGGTTTTATGATTTATTTTCTATTTTGATTGATTAATTGTTGAATTAATCTATCAAAAGTATATTTCTCGGTTTATCTTATTTATAAATTGTTTTCTTTCTTAACTAAATTTGTTTGGTTGAATTTTAAATGTCTGTTTAAGTTTTGCAGGATTCCTTGTTGATTCATGTGTAGTCACCAGTTATGGTTTTTCTTCCGTAAGTTATCATATCATGAGATTGTTGCAGTTGCACTTGCTTCTTCCCAACAGTGGTGTTGTGTTGTCTTCATCCTTGAGTTCAGTTATCCCTCTCCTCATCAGGGTTGATCATCAATTTTGGTTTCATCATGATTAGGCTTAAAATCATCAATCATATTCAAATGATCCAACGGTGTGAATCAGTCCTTTGTAATTCCCGTGATTTCAGCAATAAATTTATAGTTGTTTTCCCTCTCTCAAATTTCAAATTTTGGTCAACTAATTCAACCTAGAAAATCAGTTATACCATATTAAGTTTTTTAGGAAACAACCGGATTTTTCTTATCCCCCTACCTTTTTTTAAACCCATACGATATCTTTCAATTCCTTATTCTTCCAAAACTCTAATCCCTACTAGTGGTAAATCTTGTTTAACCAAAAATTTTGGTTGGAAAATGGTTGTGGAAAGAATTCATCAGATGAATACTCAAATGGAAAATCTGTACTCGAGAATGCAATATGCTTGTATTGGATGAAGCTGAGCAAGGCCAGGAAGAAGAATTATTGCCACTGCGCAAGTGGTGAATGCTGCTGCAGATGAATGGTCGACTAGTTTGCTTGGAAAAATTATTTCAAGTACTCCCCGGGATCATGATGATGTCAATAAATACATTAATTTAATCTGGAGAAACTATAAGAGATTTGAAATCATCTCTAAAGGAACAAATCTTTTTGTCTTTAAATTTCATTATGAAGAAACTCGTAATTTAGTACTTAAGAAAGGCCCTTGGAAAGTTTTAGGGTACTTGCTTTCTCTTCAAAAATATAACATACATAAATCAATTAAAAATCACCAATTTAACATCAAGTCTGGTGTGTTAGGTTGAGAAATCTGCAACGAATTCTTTTGAATGAACAACTTGTGAAAGAGATATGCAAGGATATTGGAAAGAAGATCATACCTGAAGGAAGAAATAGATTTTCTAGAGGCCAAGTCTCAAATGTTGTCTTTGTAGAGGTTAATCTTAAAGAGCCGATAAGATGGGGAAGATGGCTAGATATTGCGGCTGGGGAACGTGTCTGGGTGAAGTATCATTTTGAGATGCATCCATATAAAATTTACAATGATTGCTTCGTCATTGATCATAATGACTCTAATTGTAGAAGAATATCTATATAACACAAGGTGGAAAGAATGACAGATGATGAATATTTTAAATGGAGCCAAACTGAGGAAGGGCAGACTTTTTTGGATGCCCATATGAATAATTTTGGTGCTGATAACAATTCAAGTGCTACTTCAGTGGATATTTCGGTGAATGAGGAAAATAATTTTGGGTTAGGGATTTTGAATGAAATAGATAGCAGAAAACTCAAGAGAGCTAGGGAGGAGAATCACTCAACACCGCTAAATTTTGTTTACCAACCAATTATCAACACCCATAGTAACCCTATTTTTCAATTAGATGAGAATGTTATTGATGTTGCTGATCAGTTCAATGTAATGTAATTGATCTGAGGAGGTAGGAGGGATGAGTGTTTCAAGGTATGAAGAAGAAAAGGAAAATTCAGCAATTGATAGCTCAAATGATGCATATGGAAGAATGACTGCACTGAATCAACATGGATTATCTTCCTCCCAACAAAAGGTTTTTTTTCTTCTCTATTTATAAACCCTAATTTTTCAATTTTCTATTGGTTACTGGATTCTGGTTTTTATTTTGAGTGGATCTATTTTCAGTTTTCTACTATGAGGATAATAGCTTGGAATGTGCATGCTCTAGCTAAAGATTTTACTAAAAACCAATTATGTAATCTATTTAGAAGTCAGAACCCTGATCTAATCTTTCTATCTGAAACGAAAATTGGTAATAATAGAATGATTCGTTTTGCTAGCAGTTTACATTTACAACTATGAATGCGTTGCTAGAGTTGGACTTGCTGGTGGTATTATGCTAATGTGAAAAGATGGCATTGATTGTGAGGTTGTGTCTACTATGCATGATACTATCCATGTTCTAGTTAGTCTTCATCCTGCTAAACCAAAAGTTCTTTTATCCTGCATGTATGGTTCTCCTTATGCTGAACCAAAAAAACATCAATTAAGTGAAATTATTTTTCAACCATGGTTAATTATTTGTGATTTAAATATTTATCTTGAAACTCTGTGGGTAGTTATGTTGATAATAGTATGGATAAATGGGTTCAAAATAAGGTCAAGGACTGTGGTCTTATGGATATAGGATACATTGGTAAAGATTTTACATGGTCCAGTTACAATTATGGAACTGGCATTAGAAAATCTAGGATAGACTTGGCCTTAGGTAATGCTGATTGGTGTGCTCATTTTCAAAATACTAAATTGTTGCATTTTTGTCATATTGGTTCAGATCACTGTCCCATATTGCTTATTACTGAATCTTCCCCAGCACACCTATGGAGGCCTTTTAAATTTTTTAGGACTTGGATGAATCATTCTTCTTTTGAAGAACAACTTAAGTTAGCTTGGAACTTTGATTCTCAAGGTTCTCCTGCTTATATTCTTAATAATAAGCTTCAAAATGCTAGGATAAGTCTTTCTCATTAGAATAAGATTGAGTTTGGTGATATTCAAACAAACATTAATAGAATTCAAGACCAAATTCAATATGTCCAATCTGAGTCTTGGTCTTCTAATCAGCATGATAGAGTAGTGGATCTTACTAAAAAACTAGATTATTGGAATTTTGTTCAAAATGATCTTTATAAACAAAAGTATGGAGATAAATTCATTATTGATTGGGACAATAATACCAAATAGTTTCATGCTCTTGTTAAGAGGAGAATGTTTAGGAACAATATTGATGCTTTGTGTGATGATTGTGGTGATTGGTTTACAGAAAGGGTGATATTGGCAGACTTCTTACTACTCATTTTAGTAATGTTGGTAGCACTTTTTTCCCTTGTAGTAATGAAGATACTTTTGATGTTATTCATAATGTTATTACTGAAGCTGACAATGTTGTTCTTTTAAATATCCCTTCTAGTGAGGAAATTCATGATGTTGTGAAAGGTATGTCCTCTTGGAGCTGTCCAGGACCAGATGGCTTTCAGGCTGGGGTCTATCAGTCTAATTGGAATATTGTTGGTAAGGGTATGGTAGATATGGTTCAATTTTTTTTTTTGTTATTGGTCATATGCCAAGACAAATTAATAAAAAATATATATCTTTTATTCCTAAAACTAATGAGACTAAAACCCCTGTAGACTTTAGACCTATAGAACTGTGTAACACCACCTATAAGATAATTTCAAAAATTATTGACAATAGAATTAAACCATTACTTAAGAGAATATTATCACCTTTTCAAGTTTCTTTTGTTCCAAGTAGGTCAATTCATGATAATATTATTGTTGCTCATGAGTTAATCCATACTATGAAGCAAAAGGATAGCTTTAGTGGGAGTATGGATTTAACACTTGATCTATCTAAGGCTTTTGATAGATTGGAATGGGGTTTTGTTTTAGGTGTTTTAAAGAAATTTGGTTTTAATAAGGAATTTTTCAATCTTATAAATCAATGTATCTCCACTACTAATATTTATGTTTTGCTCAATGACAGTCCTTGTAAGGATTCATCCTACTAGGGGTTTAAGACAAGGGAATCCACTTTCCCCTTATCTGTGTATTATTGCCATGGAATTCCTTACAAGAAGTTTCTTGTAGGCTGAAGCTAATCATGTCATTACTGGCTTAAAGGCTGCTAGAAGAGCTTCATCCATCTCTCATCTTCTTTTTGCAGATGACATTCTCATATTTGTCAAGGAAGATATGGATAATGTTAGAGGCGTTTTGGAGATTCTTGATAATTTTGGTAAGTGTTCTGGCCAATTGCTAAATTTTAATAAATTCAGTGTCTATTTTAGTGGTAATTTAAGTCCCGGGGCTTGTGAGGATCTTGCTAAAGCCCTAAATATGACAATGACTAAAGACTCTGAGAAATATCTTGGAGTTCCTCTGCTTTTAGATCAGAATAAAACCAAATCTTTTGGTCTAATTATTCAATCTTTTGAAAAAAAGACTGTCTAATTGGAAAGGAAAAACTCTTAATCAGGCTGGTAGAACCATTATGGTTAAATCTGTTTTGAATTCTCTTTCTTCTCATCAAATGGGTAGTTTTAGGATTCCTAAAACTTTGATTAAAAAGATGGATTCCCTTCAAATGAAATTTTGGTGAGGGTACAAAGGCAACATAGAGGCTAATTTTATAGCCTGGTATGAGTTGCAGAAGTGAAAGGCTCTAGGGGGTCTAGCTTTTAGAGACCTAGAAACTTTCAATCATGCTCTTCTTAGTAAAATGACTTGGAAAACTTGTACCAATGAGGATGAACTGTGGATCACAGTTACTAAAGCTAAATATGCTAAGGAATGTCATTTTCTTCACTTGCAGAGTTTAAAAGATAATAGTTCTTGGATATGGAAAAGTAGGTCTAGAGATTGTTTCTAAATATTCTTTTTAGGCTATTAGAAGTGGTAAAACTGTTAAAATTTGGATTGATTGTTGGGTGATTGGTTTATATCACCCCCCAAAACCAAATGTTAGTCTGTCCACTAATACTCGTGTTACTTATGTCCGTGATCTGTTTCTGCTTAATACCAGAACTTGGAATATGAATCTGGTTACTAGTTTGTTTACTCAAGACATTACTAGTAAGATTCTCTCTATGCACATACCAACTACATGTGAGGATGCTCTTATTTGGACACCTAATAGGCAAGGTAAGCTTTCTGTCAAAAATGCTTATAATACTCTTTCTTCTGCTAATGCTAGCAATACTGCTGATAATGGTTCATTACCTATAGAAATTTGGAAACAACTAAGGAAGATTAAAGTTCCTCATAGGGTGAAGTTGTTTATTTGAAAGTGCCTTAAGGATATTTTGCCAACTAGAGACAAGCTAAGTAGATATAGAGATGATATTGAAAACATTGTAGTATTTGTAATGCTGACTTGGAAACTGTTAACCATTTGTTTCTAGAATGTCCTTATGCTAGGTCAGTCTGGTCTGATTTGAATATTAACTCTGAGTCATTAGCAAAACAGAATATAAATTTCGCTACTTGGATAGTCAGCTGGTTTGGGCTTTCAGGTAATGTTGTTTCTAACTCTAAAGAAAATCTTGAAGATAATATATATAAGTTTATGGTTGCTGCTTGGTATTTATGGAAAGAGAGATGTATTAAGGTGTTTCAGGATATTACTCTCAATAGGTTTCATTATGTAAGTAGAACTTTCCAACTCACTACTCAATGCCTTAATGTGAATAATGGTAATAATCTTTTATCTTTTTTACGTGTGAAAGAATGGGTTCCACCTGATAAAGGTTTTGTTAAAGTTAATATGAATGTTTTTTATGTTAAGGAGAGTGGTTTAGCAAGCATTAGTCTAATTATTCGTTATTTTGCAGGTGTGTATTATGAAGCAAAAGGAAAGTTCATTTATGGGGGCCTGAATCCGAAATATACAGTGGAGCAGTTGGAATGTCTAGCATTTGATGAAGCTACCAACTAGATGCAGGAGAAAGGATTTCACAAAGTTATTTTTCAGTCTGATAGTGAAGTAGTAGTTAATTCTGTAAACCAGGATGAATCTAGTGTTCATTGGGCTAATAATAGTTTCATCTTGGATATTAAGAATCGGTTTTATAGGAAGAATTTATGGTTTTGTAGGGCTATTGATAGAGATTCCAATAAGGTAGCGCACTTATTAGCAAAGAAAGCACGGGATGAATGTGTAAATTTCTATCATTTGGATAATCTGCCCCCAGATGTCTTAGTCTGGATCAAGAAAAATTATAATCGTGACTTGGTTTAATTTATTAATAAATTTAGTTTTGAATCAAAAAAAAAAAAATCAACTAAAATTGGTGACATGGCATACTTTTTAGGCTATTTTACCCTGCTGCAGTTCACTATGCTTAAATAGTCTCAAAACGGGACTCAACTCGATGAAAATTAATTGTCTCAACTCAATAGGTACTCAACGATCTTTCTTGTGCTCCCCCATCTTTGCATCCAACCTCTATACACCCTCTCCTGGTTTACAAATCATATATATCGATAATTTTTTTGCATCAATTCAACCGACGCGTGTATATTCAAGAAAATAC
The DNA here is from genome assembly GCA_023531435.1 of Papaver californicum. NCBI lineage: Eukaryota > Viridiplantae > Streptophyta > Magnoliopsida > Ranunculales > Papaveraceae > Papaver > Papaver californicum. Next base: position 8,637,987 of record JAJJMC010014687.1, read on the forward strand.
ATATACCATATTATATGTATATTCAAAAAAAAAAAACTATTTTCAACACTTGATTACTGGTCTTATACCAATTCCTTTGAACCTTTCTTTGAACTATAACAGTAAGTTTTATAATTATTTCATTTCTATTTCATATTGTATATTGACACCACAAATTAACAAACACCATATCTCTTGCACATATCTAACACAATTAAAGTGAAAATAGAAAAATCACATGTACAAAATGATTAAACATAAACTCAATCTTCCACTGATTAATTTTTTCCCAAAATCTTCCTCATTTTCTCTACAAATATACTACTCAAGAAAGCTTATTCACCGAAACCCGATTTCCAGTGTCCCATGACTTGGAGGTTGATTACTTAAGTTTGTGATGTTTTGGTTGTTGTAAACAATTTGGGATTTCGTAGGGAATTCTAGGTTTAGCAATTTAGGTGTTGATAATTATGATTATGGAGATAGTGATACTAGTAATGATGATTTAAAAGTTGATTTGGTGTTTCTTATGTCTTCTTAGGTTTTGGTTATAATCAATGGTTTGCCTTGTTTAAATAGCTTGACTAAAATAGTGGTAAAATGGTTTGCCTTGTTTAACTAGCTTGACTAAAATAGTGGTAAAGAAGTAGAACCTGTTTTCTAGAAGAAAATAAATCCCTAATTTGTGCTTATTCGGGAAAAAGTAACTTAGTAACTGTTTTGGTTTGAAAAAATATATAATGTGGAAGTATTACTTCGGTACAAATGAGGAGAACGGTAACTTGTTAAATATTTTTGGTTGAAAAAAAATACAATGTGGAAGTGTTGCTTCGGTCACAAAGAAGGAGAAGAGTTGGTCTTGGAAAAGGAAGCGGAGAAAGTACATAAATCAATGAGATTAAGTGTTTGTAGTAAGGTGTGTTTGAACTGCTGTTTGAAGAGAGTAGAGCTGAGAGAAAACTTTTGTAAATTCATAGTTAAATTATTTTATGTAAGTTTGAGATCCTCTTTATAAAAGTGGTAGTCGAACACATTGATTTCGTAAGTGGTAGCAGTTATAGAAGAGTGGGAGAGTAGAGACTGTAGGGAACGTAGTGAAGTCACGTCCGCAATATCATGGAGACTTGCAGTTGCACGCCCACTACTTCATTTACTGCTTCAACTGCTTACACGACTTACTTTTTCGTCGTATGTGTATTGCTACACTGCACTAGCTGTAGGCCTCCAAACGAAAAACCTAGTGAATATAACCCCCATGTGATATAATTGATGTATATGTATATTATTTTATAAAATTTGGTGTGTCAAGTACTGACATAAATTCATATATGTATTAATTAGAATAAAATTCTAATGACAACAAAATTATGAAATATTTAATCTCCGTCAGCCCATTATAAAATATTTAATTTGGGAAATACAGTAGAGAGACTAAAGTAGAAATACCTGGATAAAAATACCAAGGTAGAAGGACCAATAAAGAAAGACGGAGTGACCAACCAAAGAAGAGAGGAATGACCGACCAAGGGATGGAGGAAGAAAGGACCAACCAAATAGAGTTTGTTTTATTTTTTGTTGTCTTCTTGGAAAGATTTAGTATAAAGACTTAGGTAGAAAGACCTAATTACAAATAGGTAGAGAAACTTATTTAGAATTAACTAGAAAAACCTAATTAAAAATAGGTATAAAGACCTATTTAGAATTAGTTAGATAGACCTAATTAAAAATAGGCGGATAAACCTATTTAAAATTAGTTAGAAAGACCAATCAGAGGGAAGTGGGGATCGATCAAAAGAGGGAGAGGGAGGGACCGACCAAAAATGAAAGGGGATAAGAAGAGACTGACCAACTCCCTTTTTTCCTTATTTCTCTCTCTATTTCCTTTTTTTTCCTTCCTCTTTCTCATTTGTTCCTTCTGTCGATTTTCTTATGCACACCTGCATTATTTTTAAAGTCATCCGGTGTAAGCGGACGGAAGTAGATATGATTTTGAGTCAAGTGAGAAAATGATGACTTCGAATATGACCACGACAAATTTAATTCCCAAAATGGTTTGACCAGCTATGTGACGGATTGGAAAATTCCGCCTCCATCGTTATACTGCGCAAGCCAGAACTGACCGATGTACCACTTGAATGACAGTGAACGGGCCTTAAAGCTTCACTTATTGCTAGGAAAATGCAGGTCGAAGTGCCTTTCTAAACATGTTTTACAAGCATGATACTCAAAATGTAGTTTCCATATTGTTTTAGGGTAAAAACAATATACTACAAAAGAGTACTTTCAGTAGGTTGTAGAGAACAATATCAAGCAGGACGAGCCTAACCCAAGAGATGGTCGTGCAAATAATGCTTCAGTCACAAAGGTGGAGATGATGAGTTGATATTAGGGGAGGGAAGCAAAGAAGATTGAGAAATCACTGTGATAAAAATGGTAGTAGTATATAGTTTAAGGCTGGATTATCTCTGGGATAGATCTCTCTATTCTTCCCTGTCGAATAGATGAAGTCATTTATTTATAGTATTTTCGTGAGCACACTGATTTCTCATCAGCAGTGGAGATTGTGGAGAGATGGAGAAGTAATGATCGTGGATATTGTAGTGGGATCATGTCCGATAAATCAGGAGGATTGTATCACCACTACTTTTCATCCTCTCAACTGCTCTTAAACGTCCCACTATTTATTATCTACTTGTCGTGGATGTGTTGCCACAGTGCACATTGTCGTAGACTGCTAAACCAATATCCTAATTAGAATCCCCCCATGTGTTGTATTTGATATCTCGTAGAAAATAATGGAGTCATGGACTGCCAGTATTTTAGTTAAGTCAAGTCAAGTCAATAACTTGCTAAATTAGCGAGGCAAGTTGCTCAATTCGTTGTTTAAGTATACTTGCCAGTACCGAGTCTAGTAAAATAGTAAGTTTAATAGTCATGTGCTAGCTTAAAAGTAGCAGGGCATAAATTTGGAAGTGTTTGCAATTAAGATTGCGCAAAAATTCTCACAGACCAGACGCTACAGACTTGATAAAGGACATGTTTCAGATGACTGTGGCGCTAGCAATAGGCTAGAGCCAAGAAAATTTAGAATTTTTGGCCAGAAAACGTCTCTAGTAGCGCGTGAAAAATGATTGGTGATAGCTAAGGCTAGCGCCAAAGAGAAGTGCAGCGCTAGCCAAGGCCACCATAAAAATTATGCAGCGCTAGCACAAACTGGTGCAAGAGTGGAGCGTAAAAAATAGGTAGGCAGCGCCAGCCTTGGAATGTACAGCGCTAGCTAAGGCCAACGCAGGAACTGGGCAGCGCCACCGTAAGTTGGCGCTAGGGCAGTGCAGCGGCTAGGTTTTGGTTTGTTTCCTCGAAGACCGGCCATCAGGCCATGCCACATCCTCGATGGCTAAATTTCTTAGACTTACGCGCGTCCTCAAGGCTCGATCATTGTGATACGATGCTTCCTTGAGGACCAGCCATTAAAACTAGGATGCATTCTTGAAGATCGATTATTGAAGTTGAAATGTGTCCTTAAAAACAGAGAGTTAAGCTAGAGTGCATCTTCGAAGATCAGGCATCAGATGTGAAGACATAACTTATTTCTTACGGCGCTTATGGCAATAAATTGATATTGTTGCGCATACGAGACGAGTTCAAGGAATTCAGCCATGGAAGTTATGCGAGTTGAAATTAGTTTGATATTATATATATTTAGAGAGACTACGAGATTAATATAGAACACTTGTAGCCATTTGTAGAGACCTTGCTCTTAATTATTTTGCGGAACATAAGTAGAAATACATTGTTCTCATATTTTGATATAAATCTAGAAATATACGCGGATACTTCTATGTTTTTGTTGCTGGGAAGAGGGAGATCTTAAAATTATAAACCTTGTCAAAAATTACTATCAACACATAAGTATCTCCATAACGTTCCAAACTTCCATCTTGTTTCTCTAAGGGCTAAAGGCCATCAAATCCAAATAGTGATGATTTTGGTGTGCATCACATACTTGCAAGCATTTTATAAGGCCTAAGTCATGCCTTGGAATAGCACATAGGCCATTTGTAGACCGACTTCTTGTTTCCTCAAACTCTGTTTCGAACATGCGTTGGGTGTATACATTGATCTTGCTCTTGCCAAGGGTGCGACATCGAGGCATATGTCATCCATATCGTATAGCTTGATATGCAGTATGAGCATCCATAAAATGGAATGCAACTACCTCATCGAGTGTGGCAATAATCATCTCTTTCCTAGCACTGTCGAGCCTGATGATATGAGTTACCAAGTTGTTGCAATCATCTTTCAATTATATGATATGAGCAACATGGTGCTGGACCAAAAATACATTGCATTGTCGCTGCCTACGTACCCAACCTATACCATGAAGGGATCAAACATGACCGTAGTTCATCTGAAGGGTCATCTCGAATGGGAAAAGCAACTAAAGTTTATTAAGGGAAAAACCAACATCGATATCAAGGGCCAATTGTTTCGAAGTATATGCTTAGGAATATATAATCCTCTTCGCCAACAATTTCCAACTTCCACAGTAAGGCCAAGCAAAGCCTAGTTCGTATAGGCCAAGAGACTTTCACAAGATATGCACAATCTGTCACTTAGTATGCAAATATGCATTCTTGAGTAAGCAATATGGATGAATAATGCTTTCGTATCATTCAAGCTCCATCGGAAAAACTACATAGTATATTGACGCTTAAGCATCAAGTATCAACCACCATATATGCCACATCACATAAATATTTATTACTGCTCATGCACCTTCAACCAAGGCCCCCTCCTTATATATGTCTTAAGCGCATTTCCACATATTTGGAAAAGGAAGGCAAGTGTCATTTACCCATTTCCACCTACTTTCGCGACAAGCATAATAGTGCATTAGCACTATGATGCTTCCTATGGTAAGTTACACGGGACAATGATACTTCCTAAAGTAAGCATTCTTGGGGAAACTTCATAACGTTAGTGATGATTCCCTGAGTAAGCATCATGAACTTCCAACCAACACCTCCTCCCTATATATGTCTTAAGTGCATTTCCATATGTTGGAAAAGGAAGGTAAGTGTTATACACCAACTTCCACCGAATTTCGTAACAAGCATAATAGTGCATTAGTAATATGATGCTTCCTTGGGTAAGCTACACGAGAAAATGATGCTTCCTTGAGTTAGCATCACGGCATAATAGTGCCTTACCACTATAATGCTTTCTCTGGTAAACAACATTGGGATGGTGATGCTTCCTCTAGGAAGCATCACAGAATAATAATGTCTTAGTGATAGGCGCATAGTTTATACATTTTTACCGCCTAATTTATATTTGTTAATACTTATGATTATATTAATTTACCATTTTATTGTTTTAATAGGTGGATCACATAAATCCAAAGTTATGAGCTAAATACGGCAAAACGGACAAATTTGTATTGAAGTACGAAACTCAACCTCACTAGGAATTGGCTGGACTATGGCACCTATTTATAAGTTTTTTCTGCACGAAGTAGTGGCTCGGTTGGTAAAGGAGATGGAGTTAACGTCAGGTGAGGGAGAGGAACAACATGCATGCAGATGTTGGTAGTTGACATGACAAAAACAAAGAGGTGAATGAAGCGTTGGTGAGCCTGTGAAGTGCGGTAAAAGAGAAGGTGTGCTGGCGGTTGCTAAGGTGGTAAGGTGTTGTTGGAGAGAGTTGGTTTGATTGGATTAAAGTGAGAGAAGGGCAGGAGGTCAGACGGAGGTGATAGAGAAGGGACTAGGTTCTATTTTATAGGGGAGTAGGCTATACACGGCTGACTAGGAAAAATGGAAAAACTCTGACGCAAGTGAAGGGTTATGGATGATTGAATAATGTGGGGCTTTTCTTTAGGCTTGGTTTTTATGAAAGAAAAGACGGGACGGTTGAGGATAGCTGTCTAGGAGCTACAGAGTCTTTAAATGCTAGTGATGTTATCATGCGTCAGTGAAGTAGGGGACAGTTACAAAAGTGAGTCTGTTCGGTCGTCAGGTAACTCGGTTTGTGGATCGGAGAAGGCTGCTAGGTGTGTGTGGCTAGAAAGAGACAAGACATACGGGGGCTAGGTCATACTAGTGGAAAAAATACCTAGCCTAGGCAGACAACACTAGTTGAGGGAAGTATAAATAGGAAAAATGGAGATTCTTTTCTGGGAGTTCGGTTTTGGGAGGACAAAGGCTTTTCTGTGTCTCGCGGCTGGCAGGTTCTTTGGGAAAGTTAGACGGCTACTACCTAGTTGGTAGAGTGGAGTGATTAAATCTGAAACAGAAAGAAGGGAGGCAGTCGAGGTCCAGGATGTAGGAAGATTTCTTTTGGAGATTGTGCTGTGTTCGGTACAGGCAATAGAGAAGTATACAGGAGAAAAGAGAACCGTTGCTGTTTACTGGTTCAATCTTTTCTTTTTTTCTATTTGTTTTAGTGGGTTTTAAGAAAACCCATCCTCATGTCTTGCTAAATTAATTTGTAACTAGGTTTCTATATTGAAACCACTTTTAGTACTAGACCAATTAAATTGAATTATTTGGTAATAGACTATTATGATTTGAATAGATTAATTCCATGGTTTCTTTTATTGATATAAATCTAAATTAGTTGTTGCTTCACCGATCTGTACAATAAAGTAACCTATGCGCAGAATCAATATGATAGCAAATATGTTTGCCTACTTATTTGACATTCCATGCTTGGGTTAAATTCTTAGATGGGGTATACTTAGAAGAGCCAGATATTATTTGTGAATCTATAGTTAGCTTCGTAATATTTTCTCGCTAACGCTCGTAGGAACAACCTTACTACTGCTATATTATTTGTTAGTATTAGTAGGAAATATATTAATTAATTTGTGCACAAACGACACACATTATCTATTCAACTCGCCCAAACATTAATGTGCAGTGAGATTGGAAAAACTACTTTAGAAAGATCGTTTGAGGAGAGGGATATATTGAATGATAATGTAGCGGTGAGTTCATCTCTCATGTGTATATATATACTGCATATGTTAATTTGGAAATGTAAATGAATTTTAGTCTAATTTGATTCAATTCAATATAATAGGTGATGTCGATAGAACGAACAATAAATGAATATTCATGAGTTATGTTGCACTTCAATAATTAAATAGAATTAGTGGTGGATACTGAAAACCCTGGTTACCGACTCTCTCCATTTTAGTTAATTTATTAGTTTAGTTTGTTTTATTATTTTATTCGTAATTCTAAGAATCCCAAAAATATTACTCTTGATTAGTTAATTGAGATATTAATTGCAGTATTGTCCCCGCTACCTGTGGGTTCGACCCGTACTTGCCGTTGTCTACTAGTTAGACGTCGTGTGATTGCGGTTATTTATATAGCGTAATCTAAAATCCTATCAATTTTTGGTGCCGCTGTCGGGGAACGGTTGTGAATATTATAGTTAGTATTTATGATTTTCTAATCATAGTTTAGCTTTTTATTTAATTTAATTTTGTACGGTATTTTTATTTTTATTTTATTTTAGGATTTCTTTTTTCCTTTTTACTTGTTTTTGTTTTAGAATTGTATTTCAGGTACCTTTTTGAGGATGATGGATTCTTCTCAGAAGACGTCACCTGAGATGACGATGGGGGAATTAATGCATGGGCCAGGATATAAGGAAATTTGTGCTTATACTCGTCTCAGTTATGGAACTTGGCATCCACATCGTTCTGTCATAGGTGGTTATTCAGCTGAGTATCAACCCCAATACCATGAGGTTGATTTTCCGAGGAAGAGGAATCTTTTGGATTGTCTGAATCTTTCGCCGGAAACGAAAAAAATGACATTGGGGGAAGTATTAAGACAGCCACGACATAATGAAGTGCTTGCTTCACCTGAGGTAAGTGGCGAATCACCTCTAATGATATATGAGAAATATTATAAACACACACCGCCTAGTTTGGAACAAAGATTGAGAGTTCTGGCAATCCAGAGATTTATATGCTGATGATGATGATCAATCTTGTAGTAACTCTCAGTTCCAAACAGAACATATAGATGACTCTGTGGATGATTGTGTATATGATTTTCATAATTCTATAGATGAATCTATCTCACAAGATCATTCACCCGACTTAGAGGTTGTTTCTAGACCCCTAAACTTCCAAAAGTTGCCTAATTTAGCGTTAGAATTGTGTGCTTCTCAAGTTTTATTGGATCACTTTGCATCCAAATATCCAGAGGACTTGCCTTTTCCTTAGATTGTGCATGAACCAGTTGATATTTCCCCAATCCCCATAATACCCCCATATTTTGTTCTTTACGCACTTCCGAGTGTAGTAAAAACTAGGTTTGGGGGTAATCCCTTCCTTTTGATAGTTTCAGTGTCACCGTGTCACCATGATATAATTGTGAAACTTTCATTTGCAAATATTATATTTTGGGTTGATCCCCAAATTTTTCAGGTTATTAGTGTTTGGGGATTCTATCTGTACATATCCAGTAGGTAGATTTTTATTTTCTTGTTTTTATTTTCTTTTAGGCTTTTTATTTAGTTTTATTTTTAGTGTTCTTTGTTATTACTATCGTTTGATGTGTGTTACAGAGAACACTGCTTTTCTTGCGTCAATCAGGTGAGACGTTCCAATCCCTTCTCTTTAATTTACATGTGTTTCTCTTATTTATATTTATTGCATACCATTCTAGATTGCACGGTTTGAAACATTGAGGACAATGTTAAATTTAGGCTTGGGGGTAGAGTTTCCGAAAATTGATACCAATAAAGAAACTCCGAAATTTAGAAACTTGTGAATTATTCAGGATGACACTAACCATTCTAGGTAGATGGAAACATAGCTCTTATTTATAGGAATTGGTGTACCCAGCTAAATGGTCTATTCATATCTGAATGCACTCAGGTGTTAGAAATAACATGATAATCATTGAACAAGTATATCTCGGAATCATCATAATCATATCACTTTCTATTTTTATTTTTACAATTTTATGTTTCTCTAAGTGATTTGGTAGGGTCCAGTATCAAATTGTTATCGCCGCCAGGATGAAATAGAATGTTGAGTTCAATCCCATTTTTAATTCTTAATCAAAAAAAATAAAAATAAATAAATAATGAAAATTGACACTTTGATAGCAATATGTGTGTGTTTTCCCTGTCTCCGTCGCCTAAGCAAGCGTGGAATGCAGGATCCATGGGAACTATCATGTAACCTGCTAAAAAAGAGCACGTGCTTAGATTCAAAAGATCTAATCATGTAGTCATAAAAAAAATAAAAAATAAAAAATTATGTATATAAATAATAATAATAAAAATAGGATTCATCATGGCACTGACCTTCAGACATATATGGGAAACACCGTTCACCTTAGTCAACATATGCATCATTCATCACTATTTTCTAATCTATCTCTGTGTTTGAATTTGATTGATTTCGAGCAATGTGAATTATATCCAATTTTGGATGTTCAATGATTATTTGAGTAGAGTTTGCATTTTTATATGAATTTTAGTATGCTGAGTGCAAACTCGTGTACAGTAATTGGATTCATAGAGGGTAATGATTCTTATAGTCGCAGAATTTAGTATGCCAACTAAATAGCTTGTTTAGTGTCTATCCTTAATCGTTCACATGTAGCTAAAAATTGGAGTAAAAGGTTTTATGGGTATACCTCTTGTAAACCCTCACGAGACAAAACTCGTCCACTAAGGCCACTTAGAGGTTTAAAGGCTTATTACATATGTTAAATGTAGTCGCGATTCCTGCGAAAGTGAATTAGGATTTTATTTATTTTTTTTAGATTAGTTTTGCTCGAGGACTAGCAAAATATATGTTTGGGGGTATTTGATAGGGTCGTAATTCATACATTTTACCGCCTAATTTATATTTGTTAGTACTTATGGTTATATTAATTTATCATTTTATTGTTATAATAGGTGGTTCGCATAAATCCAAAGTTATGAGCTAAATACGGCAAAACGGACAAATTTGTATTGAAGTACGAAACTCAACCTCACTAGGAGTTGGCTGGACTATGACACCTATTTATAAGTTTTTTCTGCACGAAGTAGTGGCTCGGTTGGTAAAGGAGATGGAGTTAACGTCAGGTGAGGGAGAGGAACAACATGCAGGCAGATGTTGGTAGTTGACATGACAAAAACAAAGAGGTGATTGAAGCGTTGGTGGGCCTGTGCAGTGCGGTAAAAGAGAAAGTGTGCTGGCGGTTGCTAATGTAGTAAGGTGCTGTTGGAGAGAGTTGGTTTGATTGGATTAAAGTGAGAGAAGGGCAGGAGGTCAGACCAAGGTGATAGAGAAAGGCCTATGTTCTCTTTTATAGCGGAGTAGGCTATACAGGGTTGACTAGGAAAAGTGGACAAACTCTGACGCAAGTGAAGGGTTATGGATGATTGAATAATGTGAGGCTTTTCTTTAGGATTGGTTTTTATGAAAGAAAAGACGGTACGGTTGAGGATAGCTGGCTAGGAGCTACAGAGTCTTTAAATGCTAGTGATGTTGTCATGCGTCAGTGAAGTAGGGGACAATTACAAAAGTGAGTCTGTTCGGTCGTCAGGCAACTCGGTTTGTGGATCGGAGAAGGCTGCTAGGTGTGTGTGGCTAGAAAGAGACAAGACATAAGGGGGCTAGGTCATACCTAGGGGAAGAAAGACCTAGCCACTAAGGGGTCGTTTGGTTCGGGTAATTGGATTCCTAGGAATTGGATTATGGGTTAATCTAATTCCTAGAATTGGATTCCAAGAAATGGATTCCTTAATCAAAAAAATAATGTTTGGTTGGAGGAATTGAATTGCATGGTAATCCAAATCTAATATCTCTTAAATACCCTTACTCTTTGAATTCTATTACCCACACTAAATTGTTCAAAAATTCAAATTTCTAAACCAAAATATTGTTTGTTATTGTTCAAAATGCAAAAATTAAAGTTTTATGATGATAAAGGATTACTAACAGAAATTCCTTTATCAAAATGCAAAATTAAATATTCAAAATGTAAAATTAAATATTCAAAATGCAACGTTAAATATTCAATATGCGAAATTAAAAATCCTATTCAAAGTTGCAAAATTCAAAATGCATCGAGCCATGAAAGCTTAATTAACTGCATCACTTAAGAATCCTGTTCTTCACATAGTTTGCTCGTTGTTCTTCCCCCATGCCGAAAAAAACCTTTGTTTTGGTAGATGAATCGAGTATAATAGATGCAACATCTATCACGTCATCTTCAGTGAGGCCATCTATCTTTTTCAACTCCTCGAACAATTGTTTATTTGCATCCACTTCTTGAGTTAGTGATTCACGAACCATTTCAAAGTGTTGAAGTGTACCTGTCACAAATTTGTCGAATGAATAAGCCATCAAACTAAGGCCATTTGCATCCCCACTTGATTCACTGGATCCAATATCAAAGGATGATGAACGGACCCTTTTCCTTCTACCTTTACCATTGTTTGATTCAGACTGGTTGCTTTTCTCTTGGTCATTCTCTTGTTCAGTTTCTTGTTGTTCAGCTTGTTGCTCCTTTTCTTGTTCATCTTCTTTCTCTATCTCTTCTAGCTCTTCAACAAGTGAAGTAGCTCCTTTGCCATTTGCCCTATCTTCAGCAAATATGTCAACCAATGTAAATGAGGGAATGGTTTCCCATACACTCCCTTTGCACTTGTATGAGACTCAAAAACCACAAACGACACAATTTCAGTCCATTAACAAAGCCCAAAGAAATCGTCAAGTGTTAAAAGGATCCCATCAAGTGTAACCTATGCAATTTAAGAAAGTTTACAGGAAACAAATACAAAATGTTTAACCAAAGTTGAAGCATAAGCATTTTATACTAGACAAAATGTTCACAATTCTAGAAACATTCTCTGCAATATTTGAAGACTGAACACGACGTAAATATTTTGGGAGATCCCGCAGTGAGTGCCTACTGTCAAGAGAAAAACTGAGAAAAACACAAAACAATCTAAATTGTGTAAATCTGTTCTAATACACATCGAAAATGTGATGGTAAGAAATGATTGTGATGCTTTGACCCTGACAGCAAATAATACCAGCAAATAATTCAGTTTCGAAATTACCTTAGCCCACTCATCAAATAAACTCTTTTCACACACAATCTTGTTGTTGTTATAATCCCATTGAAAACCGCTGCCAATAGTAAGCATTTCGTTGATTGCCATTGCATGCTTCTCCAATATTTTGATTCTAGAATCAATGTTGATGGTTGTTAATCCAGCAGTAGGTAGTTTTTCCACAAGTTTTTGCTCTATGGCTTTCAAGTATCCCGATTTGAAACCCGTGTCACTCTTCCACTTACCGTCAAGTGTTAATTCCGTCAATATGTCCACCAAAGTATCATCTTCAGATTCAACCCAAGTCCGATGAGGAGGCATTTCAAACCTACATAGAAGTCCAGTTAGTATGTAAGTTACAAGAGGAAAGGTTTATATATACACGAAATGTAGAGAATCAGGAACGATACAACAATATTTTTGGAATTGATAGAAAACAGGGTGAATTACTAGGCCTGGACATTGGCCTTGTTTCCAGCAAGAATGATTGAGATCTCAAGACCACGACTAAATGATTGGTTAAAGAGAAGTCGAGACTGGAAGGTGGATATGAATGGGAACCATGACATAACTACTACTGGTGTAAATATAACCAGTCCCATTCCAGCAACATAATGAAGATCCACTACATAGGTGTTTCAACTCAGATAAATCTTTGAAAGTCTTTGTGTATCAAGAGGATAAGTAGCATTCAACAAAATACAATAGATCCAAAAAACAGGATTCAAATATACCTAATCTAAGAGGCTGAAAAATCTATTAAAAAATGAATAGGAAAAGACATTCTCCTCCTAACGACTGAATGATTATAACAACCAAAAATATCAAGTACGAAATCGAGAAATTCTGCAGTTGGACTAAACTGAAAGGAGCAATCAAAGCTTCTGTAATTCACTCCACTGCGCAAAAACTTCTGGGACGAACTAACACTAGATGGGATGACCAATAAATGAGATTACTGATTTAGATGAGAATTAAACAGATGAACTTGTAGTTGTCCAGCCCGCTTTGTTGACCTGAGCAGGAAATAGCTTTGCTGAACCTGCTCCTAACAGGCATATAAACATGCATCTACCTGTTTGTTTTCGAGAATTTTCAGTTGATTCCCCAACAGACCCGGCAATAACTGAATATAAAGCAACAAAGAAAGAAGTTTTTTCTAATGGAACAAAATAGTAAACTAGAGACCCAAATCATGGTTTTCATTCTACATAGTATCATCTTTTAATAAAAAAGAAAAGTCAAAACAAAAAAGTCACAAATAACCCCAAACAAACAGAGTGAAACCCAAATCCAAACAACTTCATTTTTAACTAACTAAACGTCTATGTCTAAGTCTATGCGCAGTCCATCTTTCCCACATTTGATCAGCTAACTCCTTCCTTTGAACATCCCAATAATCTGAGGAATCAACATATTCTATCATTCGACTTTCTTGAGGAGAAACCAAATTAATCGGTCCATCTTCGTAGTTATCTTCCGGTAAGAATTCATCCATATGCATTTCTCTCCTGATGAGGTTATGAATCAAACAACATGCCATTATAAAACGACAATGTATGTTTACCGGATACCATGATGGGCTCCTAAGTATTGCCCATCTCATTTTCAACAATCTGAAAACTCGTTCGATCACATTCCTAGCCCTACAATGTTTCATATTGAATAATTCTTCAGCTGTCCTGGGTTCTAGACCTTGCTTCCATTCCTTCAAATGATAACTTTGACCTCTAAAAGGAGCAAGAAATCCTCCACTATTTGGATAAACGGCATCGACAAGGTAATAGTAACCTAAGCAAGTCAACATGTAAACAACCATCATTATGTTAATAAAGAACACGAGAATCACCCACTAATCCGCGGATTTGTAATTCAATACAATAATGAACTTACCATGTGGAACTTTTAAGCCATCTTTTTTGTATATTGCTTCCCTAAGAACACGAGAATCGGCAGCTGAACCTTCCCAGCCAGGATACACATATATAACCTCCAAGTTTTGGGAACATACACATAAGACATTGGTAGCAATTGAACTCTTCCTTGTAGGATACCTAGGCTTGTCTGCAGTAGCAACATGGACACTAATATGTGTTCCATCTAATGCTCCTAAACAATTCTAAAGGTAAACAAGGGGTTAATGATTCATCACAAATGAGAATTATATGTTTAAAAGAGATTAAATATCTAACTTCAAGTTCATACCTTAAAGCAATTCCATCTCTGGTCAACGAAACTTATAGGCACTGCTACTGGTTCTTTAAGCAACTCCCCTTGAAGCTTAATAACTCCTTTCAAGACCGTGTTCACATGTCTACTAATGGTTTCTCCGGATCGCTTGAATGTAAATCCTACAACTCTATTGGTGATGTGCAATTACATACAAAAAGATTGCGACCATTTCCTCAACATCACAGTTCCTATTATTTTCTAGTCCGCTAATAGTGCGCAACTTATGACAAAGAATTTGAAAAATACGTCTATTGAGACGAAGCTGTGATTTACATGTTGTGTCACTTTTGTAAACTAGATCTTGCATCACCCATAATCGTACAATAATCATTTCAAAACGATTATTGGATCTCAATACAGAACTTTGATGACATAATACATATGAATAAAAGTAGACATAAAAAAAAGTTACAACATCCATTGTTGTCCTAACATTATCGGTCATCATTTCAAGTTTTCTTTTCTTTGTCAGCATTAGAGGAGCCATACTGGAAAAAATAATAACTCATTCTCAGTAAAAAAAACAAGAGACACAAAATTCAGTTAAAAAAATATGACAAAAAACAAAAATATTTTTATAGAAAATGTTCAGTTGGACTTCAGAATTAGTTGGACCAGCATTGCACAAGTAGCCTGATGAATGAAGCAAATCAATCATTGAGCATCGCTGCATACAAGCCGAGTAGACTAGCATTTTCGCCCTAAATCAGTGATGGCAAATTAATGTGATAGGTAGGCTTTTACTATTTCTAGTCCCAGATGACCAGCATTGGGCATGTTCAACTCAAAAGTTAGGCGAGCCAAATGGACTTCAAACTTAACCATGACTATTCAAAGTGTCCCTGCATAACTATTTTGTATGCAACATGTTCAGATTTGTAGGTCAAATGATGGATCTTCGCAGTAATGAAGATTTATCTCTTCATAACAATTTGTGAAGTGTCCCGGCAGTGTAACGTGTCTGTGTGGTGACTCTTGAAACCAATTTTCACTTCATAATATGTTCAACACGAAATGGCCAGAGCAGAGAAGAGATTCCACTAAACAGGACAAGAAAAATAGGGATGATGATTCCTAATAAATTAATTTCAATGTCAACAAAATCAATATGGCAACATGAAGCAACTAACAAAGAAAATCCAGTCTATGCTATTTCTGAATCTAAAATACATCCTTTGCTGTTATAGCAAGAGAATATCATGACCGGTTTCTTGCTTCTGCTGCTTATTTGCAGATCTTAACCAACAACAATGTGTATGGAGTTTCAGCTGACATCTGCATAGACTTGTTTCAGTGGAGATAACTTCTATCAGCTATATTTGTCGAACATACAAAATAAGAACATGAAATAAAGCAATCAAGTTCATAACATATTGACAGTATTATTAGCAAACAACAACTCAAAATTAAGTAAAACTATGATGCTAGTGACTCTTCCCAGCTATAAAATGAAACTATGAGATTACTGATTTAGATGAGAATTAAACAGATGAACTTGGACTAAACTGAAAAAGAGAGAAGACAAATGAAACTGAAATACTAAACAGCAAGGTATATAGTAAATAGATCAGGACCATGAAATTGTTAGTACTAGAAAGAAACTAAGAAGCTCAAACAGAAAATGAGGTAAGCAATATGGTAATCATGCGCAGGGATAATAAATAAGCAGAATCCAATTACCCGAACCAAACGCCCCATAATCCAATTCCTAGTCTTGATGAAAGGGTAAATAATAAATACAGCAACACGACTTACCAGTAGGGAAATGAGAGGCAAAGATGGATCCAGCAACAACCTTAGAAGTATCCCTGACAATCATCAAACAAGAAACTACTAAGTACAAAGAGCATAACTAATAAACGAAATACAAAAAGGACGAGGAAAACTTATAACATAAAACAGATACAGAAACATCCACCCCAACGCAAAAAATTTAATTGAGGTGAACAAAGAGTCATTACTTGGCACACTAGAATGCCAAGTTAGGTATCAAATTAAGAAACAAACATGGGAAATAACCAAAATGTATATAAAAAACCTAACCTCACAATCCATAGAAGCAATAAGGCAATTATTTGGAAAAATCCATGATGTATATAAACAGGTTATTGTCAAAATCAAATTAAGCAATGTTATGTCAATGTAACAGTCATCCTAAATATTGCTGAAACTACAAAGTGACAACAGACCCAAAACAACTTAGATTGATATAATTCTGTATAGCTTAGCTCATAAGAAATAAACAATCATCTATCTGATGCAAACAAACAAAAAATTTAATTCACGTACAGAAGAAGTAGAAGTTTCTAAAACCAGTTATTGAACCAACAACCCATGCCTTCAATTCTTTCTCCAACTCCATCTTCGAAACACCACTACCAGCACAACATTTCAAGCACAAACTAAGAAAAAATGCTTCAACAATAACAACCCAGCAAGATAATCAACCTTAACCCCCCCTTCTTCACTAAAACCATTTCTAATCTCATCACCAACAAGAGGCAAAAACTCTCTCAAAACTTCATCACTACCCTTCTTTCCCTCTTTAATAGTCCAAACCTTAACTAAATCCCCAAAACAAGATACATATAAATCATCCCCACCATCATTCATTATCCCCATTACTACCACAAATACTAATATATCCCCATTATTATCCCTACACAGGATTACCATATCGTTTAGCGCAGCAAGTGTTTTTAAATTGCTTTGAATGTAGGACAGTACAAAAATCGGTGGATAAATGAGAATCATCATTCTTAACTAAAAAAACCATCCACTCACTCAAATCAAATGTACAGACTTCAATTGGCGTCCAGAAACGAAAAATATTAAGATTCATTAAGTTCTGAAATTGGAACTCAGGGATATACATCGACACATATGGACAGCCAACACAATTACACAGAACGCAAGGCACAACAAACATATTTTTTTTAAGCATAAGCATTGTAATAAGTACTATACATTTTATCAACCATAAGCATGATATTAACATAAAACACTTTCAAAGTACCCACAATCCTTGATATAATCATGAACGTATATCAAATGTTAATAGTTCCCTTACAGACCCTAATCCTATCTTATGATTCTATTACTGAATATGGTACCTCTATCTGATATATTATAGACTAGATTTAAAAAAAAAATGGTAAATGAAACACCAACAACACCCAAGGATACCAACACAAAACGAAAACAAGCCAGCCTACACACAGTTTTCAAAGATAAA
The DNA here is from genome assembly GCA_023531435.1 of Papaver californicum. NCBI lineage: Eukaryota > Viridiplantae > Streptophyta > Magnoliopsida > Ranunculales > Papaveraceae > Papaver > Papaver californicum. The sequence goes on from JAJJMC010014687.1 coordinate 8,655,523, forward strand.
CACATATTGATTCCTGATGATGAAAATATGTCCAGCAATCATGGTTTCTACTCTTCATAATTGACTGGAAACAATTCAATAGGCAAGTCAAGAACAATTATTTATTTTTGTTATTCCTAGTAATAGAAGATCACCATTTTAATTAACTGACAATTATTTACCAAGCCCAGTACAGTCCAATGTTTTTACAAGTCAAAATTCAGAAAACACCCAAAATTCCTTGCACATATTCTACGCGTGGGAACTAAAGTAATGATTTAGTAATTCCAAAATATTGGAAGGAGATAAATGGACATTAAAATTCTCTAAAGTCTATAACAGCTAATCCTGAATTCCATAATTCACTAAACACCTCATTGTCAATACACAGGGAAGAAATCCAAAAAGCAATTCTAACTAGCACAGGGTGTGAGAAAATGACTTGATAATCTATACCCGTGACGCTAATCATACCCACCCACCCACCCAAAAAGCAAGAATGGTTAGCCTAATTAGCATATGTAGTTATTTATCTCAGCAAATTTTGCAATACATGGAAACACCTGGAAGTTAATACATAAAAGCAATTTATCTCATCTACTGGTAAAGTAACATAGACAGATGCTTTTAGCAAAAACATAAAAGCAAGAATGGTTAGCCTAGTTAATTTTCAGGATTTCATTCTCTATTTATTACACTCTCTATGAAAATTCATAACTAAATAAACCCAAAAATATCATCCCATACACAATTCAATTTCAAATGGAATCAAATTCAACCAGTAAAGCATAAACGAATTTTAGGGCTTTGATGGAGAAGTAAATTTCATAAAACCAAAAAAAAGATTTATGGTGTCTGAATTAACCAAACATAGCAAGTAAAGGAGTATTAAATCTTAAAAGTACTAATGAAACAGATGTTTAAGAAAGAAAGAGAAGATTCGAACCTGAAACGGAGAAGAAGATGGAGGGGGAAGTGCTGCTGATGTTATTCCAAAACTTAAAAAAATAATAAAACAAATTAAACGCAATTTCAAATTTCAGTTTTAAATCAATCATATAATAACAAAGGGAAATTATGTTGGGATTTGTTTGATTTGAATAAGTAGAGAGAGGGAAAAAACCTAGAAAGTCTTGAGAAAATCTGGACGATCGCTTTGCTTGGTTTGTCTTCGTTTCTCTCTCTGTCTAAGATGAAAATGAAAAATGATATCCACGGTTTTGGTTTTGTTTGGAGGGTAATCTAGTAATTTCAGTCTAATTCCCTTGATTTTATTCCGGAATTGGGTTACATTCCATAGATATCCCAATGGAATGGAAAATAAGGATTTTGTGGGAATTGGATTCTGAGTTTTTTTGGGCTGTTTGGTTGGGGGTAATTGGGTTGATTCCCTTGGAATCCAATCCCTGGGCTTCCAATTACCCGAACCAAATGGGTTATAATTGAGGGAAGTATAAATAGGAAAAGTGGAGATTCTTTTCTGGGAGTTTGGTTTTGGGAGGACAGAGGCTTTTCTGTGTTTGGCGGATGACAGGTTCTTTGGGAAAGTCAGACGGCTACTACCTAGTTGGTAGAGTAGAATGATTAAATCTGAAGCAGAAAGAGGGGAGGCAGTCGAGGTCCAGGAGGGAGGAAGCTTTTTTTTGGAGATTATGATGTGTTCGGTACATGCAATAGAGAAGTATACAGGAGAAAAGGGAACCGTTGCTGTTTACTGGTTCAATTTTTTCTTCTTTTCTATTTGTTTTAATGGGTTTTAAGAAACCCATCCTCATGTCTTGCTAAATTAATTTGTAACTAGGGTTCTATATTAAAACCACTTTTAGTACTAGACCAATTAAATTGAATTATTTGGTAATAGACTATTATGATTTGAATAGATTAATTCCATGATTTCGTTTGTTGATATAAATCTAAATTAGTTGTTGCTTCACCGGTTCTGTACAATACAGTAACCTATGCGCAGAATCAATAGGATAGCAAATATGTTTGCCTACTTATTTGATATTCCATGCTTGAGTTAAATCCTTAGATGGGATATACTTAGAAGAGCCAAATATTATTTGTGAATCTATAGTTAACTTCGTATTATTTTCTCGCTAACACAATTAGATGGTGTGTGCTTCAGACTAGGGCTTTTAATGTGCCATGCATAGGGCGTCACAGTGACATTTGCGACTCTAATACATATAATAGGTGATGTCGATAGAACGAACAATAAATGAATATTCATGAGTTATGTTTCACTTCAATAATTAAATAGAAATAGTGGTGGATACTGAAAACCCTGGTTACCGACTCTCTCCATTTTAGTTATTTTATTAGTTTAGTTTGTTTCATTATTTTATTCGTAATTCTAAAAATCCCAAAAATATTACTCCTGGTTAGTTAATTGAGATATTAATTACAGTATTGTCTCCGTCCCTGTGGGTTCGACCCGTACTTGTCGTTGTCTGCTAGTTAGACGTTGTGCGATTGCGGTTATTTATATAGGGTAATCTAAAATCCTATCAATTAGCACTATAATGCTTCCTCCGGTAAGCAACATTTATTATTGTTGCATCCCCTGGTAAAGGACAAACATAATGGTGTCGTAGCATCGTAATGCTTCCACTAGTAAGCAACATAGGTAAATGTTGCATCTCTGAGCAAGGGGCGAGCCTAGCATCATAATGCCAAGCTGATGCATTCATAATTTGTAACCAAGCCAAGATGCATCCACACCTTGATGCATCTCTGAGTAATCTTTATAAGCTTGAGATAAAGTTGCATCCCATGAACGACGTATCCTAGAGTAAGCGTCATGCGAAAAATGTAGGTGTTACAACCTATGTGCACCAAGTGTAGGGTTTTCATCTAAAATGCCTCAATACTATGTAAGGAGAGTCTTGCTTATTAATTTCCATGTGGAACTCCACTTACTCCATGTGGAAATATTCCTAGATATCCCATGTGTGTTTCATCGAACCACACACACTAATAGTTCCCACTTTGGCGAAAATAAACCACCTCACCAATCCAATCACATTCCACCTTACAATTATCATCCGTATAATGATACGCATCCAACATGATTACTGTCACTACGCTCCCTTTGAGCCATATTCCACCTTAAGCATATCCTTGTCCACTTTGAGCCCTGTTCGACTGAGTTAATGAGAGTGACTGCACTAACTCCACCTTCAGCCCTTGTTCACTTAGGGCCTTGCCTGCTCTACCTTAAGTTTGACTCCACCTGCGTTCTAAAACTAGGACATCCATAACCACTTCTCCGTTCGATCTCTAATAGTAGTCCCACATGGAATCTGATACCAGTTATTACGATCTTTAGATTTCCAAAACTACTCCAATGCCGAGCATATAATAAAAATATTGTCACCCTGTTGACCACCTATGTGCACCAGGTGTGTGGTTTTTTAATAAAATGCCTCAATAGTCTGAAAGCAGAGAGCCTAGCTTATTAATATCCATATAAAATCCGCACTCCAGATGGGACTATTCCTAGCTATCCCATCTGTGTTTGATCGAGCCATACACACCAATAAATGAGACATATGTTTATTTGGTGTAACCGTGCTTCAGAAATGTGGGTTATTTTCTAAGGACCTTAAAGGCCAAAATTTTTTGTTTTACTTCTAATATTGCACAACAAAATAGGAAGATAAGGAGTCAGCGGATCATATCATTCGTTTATAAAGATTAGGGGTGAGAAAAACATCTACATACGCAGATCTCATCAGATCCAATCCGCATTTTGGCGGGTGGACACGTGATCTTCCTCTCGGCGGATTGGACACAGTTGTATTTCTAAAATCCATCATTTTCACGAGTTGGATGCACGTGAGATATCATCCACCCGTTGGACACCCGACCCTAAAGAATACATATGTATTATCTATACATATGGACGTTGTTATAAGTTCTTGTAGGTAATATATAAAAGTTTCCCAATATAAATTTTCCATTATTGTATTCGATAAGATTTTAATTAACTACATTCATTGTTAATATCTATACGAGTTAAAATGTGTCACTTATTTCATTTTTGTTCAAGTAAGAATTTAGGAAAGATTACCTCACAAAAAAAAAGATAAAGAGTTTACATGTTGATTGGTTGTTTAAATCACTAAATCTTAGTTAGTAAGTTTTAGTTCTTTATGTATATATACTTAATGGGTTTTCATATTACTGACACGTTGGTTGTCCTTAAAGATATTCAAGAAGTATAAATTTTAGATTGACCAGGAGTTTTTGTATCGTTAAATATTTTATTTTTAACTTTTACACTATTTTTATTATAATCAAATTATAATCAACTTTTAGGTTATACTATAAAAAATTAATTACTTTTTAGACTGTAGTAATCTACTTAAGTTTTAATTAAGTTAATTTTTGCTACTATTTATAATATTTATCGGTATTTTTTTTTAGAAAAAAGGATGAAATCCACCAGTCCGTTCTCATCTAATCCGTTTATTCGTGGATATTAAATATGAAGGATTAAACATGAATGAAAATTTCAAATCCGCTATTTAGATGAGCTGAATGCGAATAATACTAAATCTATATCTGCACGTGTATCGCTCATCCCTAAACAAGATAAAGGATAAAAAAATTATGTCGCTCACCCCTAAACAAGATAAAGGATAAAAATTTTATCCATTTTGAGGCTTAGGCGGCTAAACCAAGATATAAAATGCCCACAATTAATAGAAATGTAAGTAATTTTAAATAATATAAAGAATTGTTTTGTTATCACTCTGGGATCACAGTATAATGAAGAAAATCTTTGCACAGAAGACCCTCTATTGTAGGATTGAGCCTCATTTATGCATGTTCTTTGGGGTTGGGAAAGATAGATAGAGTGTTCATGGTTTTTAGGGTTAGCTTCTTTGGGCTAGGTCTCGACTTGACTTTAAGTCACTATCTGTGTTGGGTTTTTTGGGTAGCCGTTTGGGCATATATTGTGGGTAGGGGTGAGCATAGGCAGGTATGAATCAGTTTTCGTCTCATCCGTATTCAATCAATTCATTATAGATTTTAAATTTGATATTCCCATCTAATCCAACATCCAACAGATTTACATCCAATGGATGCACGAATGGACGGATCAGCTCAAGAAAACAAGCCCTTGCAACATAAACCAATTTACCATATATAAAAATGAAACTATAGAATCCCCGTATAGTTAAGAAGTCCAAAACTATTTCCATATTTTCTAAAAATTATATAAATATTCTTAATCTGACGGGTTTCTAAGGTTAAATTTGGATCCAATCCATAATTCGTTGGATTTCAAAAATCCTTCTGTATCCAATCCATTAACGAATGATCTAGATATCCACCCACAAAAATATAGTTGGGCCGAATTAAATCCGAAGATTCCAGACCAAATACTGACCCTTAATTGTGAGGTTGTATCGAAACTTTGTTTCACGTAGGCTATCGCTTTCTGCGTCCTTTTCATTTGCCTTTAAGTATGTTTGTTTGGTGTATGTACTAAACAATATATTTTGGCCGTTGGGTTGTATCTAAAAGCTTATCCTCCGATAAGCTTCTATTATAATATATTTATATTTGGGGAGAAAAAAAAAAGTACGTCTTTTGTAAAAGATGAATAAAATATTAACCTTTTGATATAGGGTTTATTTAGAGAATTCACAAAGAAATGGCAGTTGATCAGTGATGGAAGTTATTTAAACTTTACCTGATCAAATTTACATTGATGTTATAGTTGTTCTAGTTAGACATTTATTTTAAACTTTGTTGGTTAACAAAAGGCATCTTAAATTTGGAAAGCTTCTGTTCGGCCTTAATCAGGTTTTGTATATATTTTGATCCTATACATTGCTTATTTTTTTGTTTTTTATTTTTTCTGAAGCATGATCTTATATACTGTGTTCTTAAATAATAGTTACTATCCTCGTAAAAGAAAATCAATTAAAACAAAGAGGACTCTTATTACATACTAATTTATTTATTTCTTATAAACATCATGAACTTGAAGTAGTCTGATGTCTCATACATATATAGCACATACGTTCATATACGGATTCGACGGATGTTGCAGATCGATTAATCAATCTCCACATTTAATATTTGACAAACTTGTAATTGACAGACATGTGACCATCTCTATAACCTTTTTCATTGGTATCAATCTTCTTAAAAACACTGGTATAGTCCAAATCCAATTCTCCGTTACTGCACTGATCAACGATACGGACAGTTATTTGAGCGCCTGTACTTCCGTTGGTTACCTGCATCAGATGAAATAATCATCAGCCAAAAAATCGACTATTCAAGACCAGAAATTTTAACCATCGCAATAGTTAGCACTCACACTAATATGTATATGATAATGTATGCAGTGGTACTCACAATTTTAGTTAGCACAAGATTATTATTCTGCCTATAGCAAGAATTAAATTAGCAAAACACTTGTTTTTAAGTAAATTTCTGCGTAACTAGCTACTTACCTTCAAGCACTTGCCACATGATACTTGACCACGAGGTCCAGCCGGCCCACAAAAGGCAGTCCAGCCATACTTTTGACGCCATGAGAGAGGCTTATTGGCATCCCAAGTGGAACAATAAGCGCTATCTTTGTTTAAGTTCCATCCGATACTAGCGGGATTATAGTACTGATACGTTGCGCGCACGTTAGTAGCAGGCTGGCCATTCACAATGCCAACAACAGCTGATGCGAGAAAGAGCAAGGAAATGGTGGAGAGTCGTTTGGTTTTCATATGTTTAGAGCATCCACGGTCATACGACCAGACCAAAAGACTAAAGAGTAAAATTTTATTCTTTACTCCGCCTGAAACGCAACGATGGTGGAATAAAATTTAATCGGACGGTTCTCGAAGCTAGCGTCTGACGTTGGGTGCACGGCTAGGTATACGTCTAGTTTTGCGGACGTACGCCTGTAAAAACGTTTGGGTGGGGTGGACGCCTGATGAACACTCGATATGAGACGTTATCCAAAAGAATGCCTGATGATAGACGCACCCTTAGATGCACGCCCCAGAGACAAGCGCTCTCTTAGCCAAACGTCTGATGGGACGGTATCATAGCCACACGCCCGATCATTTTTCTACACGTGCAGCTGGTACGTGTGTGAAAAAGGACGGGCGCACGCTTAGCCATCGGCTTGAATCATCAGGTGCATCCTTAGCTGAACGCGCATCTCACCAGGTGGACGGCTGAGTGAATGCCTGATGGAGCGGAGCAATATATGTTCGTCTTCATTCTCTTCTCCTCTCCAAACTTTCATTTTCTCCTGAACACTCCCAACAACACAGCCGAACTCCACTCACAAGCGCCCACCACACCAATTTATGAAACCGAATTCTCCCAAATCAAGCTCAACTTCTTTGAAAATTGCAAAAGCTCGATTGATTTGATACCAACTATTCAAAATTAGGATTATTTTAAAGGAATGTAATAAACTCAAACTTTACTATAAATTTTAATGGATTTTATAGGTTTAGATTATTATTATTGTATTGTTTTATTTATTAAATTTGTATGTATATGTTTAAAGATTAATCATATGATTATGAAATAGACAAATTAGGTTTTACAAATTATAATTTTAGAATTGGGTATAATTCATGGGTTTATGGAACATGTAAATTGGGTATAAAAATTCATGATAATTTGTTGAATTGAAGTTAAAATTGATTAAGTAGTTGGTTAATTTGAGTTGGGTTGTGGTTAATTTTATGATTAATTGATTTTATATGATTTTTTATGAAAATTGGGAACTTAAAATCAATTATATCAAATCAATTGATTATGTTTTGTTGGCACCCATTATGTTCAACTGAATCAATCTATGACAATTGCGTATTTTGCAAACTTATGAAACCGTCTATGAACAGATCATAAAGGTTTATTGTTTAAGAGTTTGAGAGATAGATACCAAAAAAATCTAAGTCAAACTCCCTCTTTTTCTTCTTATTTAGTCGTAAACTTTAACTCAATCTTTTCTCTTTTCATCGAATGTTCTTCTTTGTTGATTCTCAGAAAACTTCACACAGATTCTTAAGATGAACAGGTCTAGAGTTACAAGATCGAGACGAATTGGTTTGAATCCAGCATCAACTGAATCTGGAAGTGGTGCAGTTGTTGATCCACAAATTCAAGATTTGGTGAATGAAGAAGTTCAATCACCAGTGATTGATAACGAAATGTCTACTATAAAGAATTGAGCAAATTTGTTGGTCAGGGTCTTGGGCCGTTCGATTGAGGCTGGGGAGTTGTTGAGTGTTGCAAAACAAAGAGCAATTCTACAAGTGCTTAAAGATATATCAAAACATGACGAACAAAGGTGTATGACAAGGAGGCCTGAATGTTTAGCACCATTTGGCGGGGATGTTCAAGAGAATGTTGGTCGCCCCACATGAATGAATTATGGACTTTGTTCTACCTTAATGTTTTTATCTTTTAGATAAAACTTTATCGTAGCGTTGTTGGTTATGGTGTTTAACCTTATTAGTACTTTTATTATGAATATAAAATTCTTAATTCAGCTTGAATGAGTGGTTTGTAGTTTGTTTTTCTTTTATATTTTTCTTCTGATTGGTCGAAAATGAGAGGTTGGTAGTTCTTTTTCATCTAAATTACTTAATTATTTATTACTAAATATTTTAATTATAAAAGTAGAAACTGAAAATGTCAATCCATTAATAATCCAAATAATTAAGGTTTCAGCTAATCCGAGAATGCTTTAAGGTTGACTTCTCCTTCTCTGCAAAATGTCCGCCTTCCTAAGTTCGATGTACTCTTTTGTTACGGCATCCAACCCGGAGACATCCATCATCATTATGCGAAACTCGTCGCATGCTTCTTTCTTTGCGTCGTTTTTCTTTCCTAGCTTGTTTTGCTTTAAACGTTGTCTAAGACTCAGCTAGTTTTGCAGTAAACTCGGATTCTCTCTGCGCCATCTTCATTTTTCTTTGTTCAGTGTACTTGGTGCTGAAGTTTTTTTGCTCTTTAATAATTATTTCCATCATTTCCTGTTGCCCACTGGATTTTGCTCTCTCTGTTTTCTTCTGTCGTTTCGCCTCTTTTTTCCCTATATGACGGTTATATGTGTCAGGTATATCTTCTATTTCTTCATCGCTACTGGAATTGTCTTGGATTGTTTCCTGTTTTTCCCGGTCTTCCTCGCCGCTTTCATAATCTTCCTCAGCTTGTGATGAATCGAAAACAGCTGTCGATCGTCGTGAATATTTTATATTTTCTAACATAATTGTGTAGCACTCTTTATGCTTAAATATTTTGCCACCATTAGCTTCCTTGAAAAGCTTCCTTACTTCTTCAATCTGTTATTTAAAAAAAAATAGTGGACGATATACAATTCAAAACAATAATGTACTCGTCAAAATTTAACGGGTACTTACCTTTGTTTCGGGGCCCAATCCAGTATGGTGTTCACATTCCACTTCCGCCTCTTTTGCAGAGTAAAGTGCCACATCTTTACTTATTCCCTGAAATCGTTTCTGAATGGAGGTCCAAGTGCGCCCCGGCATTGTAGGTATGACTTCTTTCATCCCATTTAATATGCGAGACCATAATCTTTCTTTTGATTGATCGGAACCAACACTACAATCTTGAAATATTGATAAATGAATTCTACACATCGTTACATCTTCAAATGTAGTAAAATTTGGACCTCGTGGTTTTGATGCAATAATTCTAACCGATTTGGAAGACAAATATATGAAAAATAATAAAAAAATTCTCGTATACAAACGAAATAACAATGAGTTAGTAGTATGAAAATAGATTAGTAGTATATGAAATACTCAATCAACCAATTCATTTATAGATATGCCAAAATATAGCCGTTACAACGGTAATAAATCTCAACGGTTAGAATAGTAGGCGTTCGCTTAGAATAACGCCCCACACACAGGCGCTCGATTAGCTGAACGCCCCCCACACAGGCGCTTTCTTAGTAGAACACCTACAACAGGTGTTGTCTTAGACATACGCCCAACACAGGCGTTATCTAAGAGAACGCCTGATTACCGGGCGTTTTTCTGGCGTTACGCTTGATTGGACGTTCTCTTGGGTGAACGTCTGATGGGGCGGAGTTCTGGTTCACGCCCGTCTGATAAAACACCCGTCTAGTTAAACGCCTGGCACCAGACGGAGAGCCAGCGTCACGCTTGGCACGAGACACATGCCTAGGTTAACGCTCCACTATATTTGGGTTTGATCCAGTTCTGGGATCAAATTTGATCCCAAACAGTAACAAATCCGGACCAAACCTCAAATATACTCGCCACATTGTGGTTGGATTTGGAAGGACCAAAGACCAAATTTGGTTTGGTCCATCTTTTACTCCAACCACTGTGGGTGCTCTTATAGAGAAAATGGACCAATTGCCCAAATATCTCTAAAATATGGTTTTAGTGGACATGTAAACAGTATGGATGGGTGAAATGGATACCAAAATTCCTAGACAATTATTTCCTTCATCTTTATGTTTTTCTTTTTTTATCCTTTTTCTCTCTCAATTAAAAAACAAATAAATAAAAAAGGTATAAGTTCCAAAATATGTATCCGATTTTAATAAAACTTATAGTTTTGGAAAGAGTCTTAAATGATCTACAAAATAAGATCCATTGTTGATGGTAACTTCGAAAGTTTTTCTTTTTCTAAAAAAAATAGCTATGATGAAACTGGTTGCACCTGACTTAAACTAAGATAGAAAAAATTGTTCAAAAAATTGCTAGGATGAAACTGGTTGCATCTTGACTTAAACTAAGAAAGAAAAAATTAATTAAAAATAACTAGGATGAAATTCGATGTATTAAACTAAAAAAAAAAAATATTTAAAAAATAGCTAGGTTGAAATTAGTTGCATCCTGGCTTAAAATAAGATATGGAAAATTATACTACCATTTGTTCCATATAAATAAAAAAGATCTAGCACAACCACCATCACTACCAACATTTTCAACCGCAACAAAAACCACAATATTATCACCACCACCTTCAATACTAACAAAATACAACAAACACCACCATCACCTTTAACGTAAAAATAAATAAGTATATAAATATGCAGGATGAAATCCAGATACATCCTGAGAAAAATATGTTTATTTGTCAGAATATGCAGGATGAAACCAGATACATCATGACGAAACAACCAGTTTTTCTTCACCCACTCCAAATAAGAAAGCCATGAAAGTAAAAAACTAAATTGGTTTCAATGAAATGCCTTAAAGCTTGAATACAAGAACTAAAGCAGAGATGTTGGATTTAAATTAATCCTTCGATTTTCGCGTGCTTAAAGAACTCAAGTCCTTAACACTTAATTATTATTTTTTTATCAAAACACCCATGAATCACTACATTCCATGTAACAAAATCCTTGTTTTCATTGAGATTAAAAACAGTTAATCCAAAATTCATTGACCCAGATTTAATGTAAAAATCCATGATAAGAGTTGCCGACAGAGCTAAATAATTCAAACCCGAATTTGATTATACATGAATGAATAGAAGTACCATACTTTAATTTCTTGAGATTCGTGTAGCATTTGAAGATGGAAGGAAACAAGCTTGGGCCTAGAATTGGAATTCCGATCCTTTTGATTCCGTGATAGTGAGAAAGAATTTATTGCCATTGAGCCAGAAAAACTGGTTGCTGGAATGCGCATTGCTATGATCTTGTTTTGTTTGTAAATAATTTGTATTTTCAGAAACACCAATTTTTATTTTCTTCGTTTCTCTCTCTTGTTTTTGGATTTTAACAGGGACGGTCTAAACTTAGAGGGAAAGAAAAGGGTAAATTGGTATATTAGTTTTTAAGTTTTTAGGCAGAATATCCAAATAGTATCTCTTGGGATTAAGGATATTAAAACAATATCATATTTTAAAAGTCTTTTACGCTCAGGAAAAATAAATTAAGGTTATACAACTAATTAATTGATTTTCTTATAATGACCGTAATTTGGTTGTGGAGAATATAAAGTCGAAAATGTTTCCTGTTTATAGAAATGAGTTTCCTTTTATCCTTTTCTCGAAGACTTTTAAAGTAAAATTTTTATTTTTTTATTTTTTTTTGTTGGTCGATGTTATTATAATACTAATACAATGATAAAGTTATTAGATGATAATATAAATAGCCTTGATTGAAACTCGTGAATATTAAAAAAAATTATCAGTTAAAAAGAATATATCATTGTTTTTTCTCTTTAAATTGCTTTTGGTCATTAGAGATTTTATTAAGTAATTAGTTAAAGAAGGAGAACAAATTAATCTTAGACTGATGAAGTCTACAGTCCTTCTTTGGCATTGAATAATTTTCAAGCGTGTACTAAACTTGGAAAGGCACAAGCAATTAAAATGCCGATAAGGCGATAATAGCCAATCTGCTATTAAAAACACATTTTGTGAGAGTAAAAACAGATATTCCCCCCCCCCCCCCCAGTTTTCCCTCTCTGACTTCATCTTTTAGCACCACAGGGTAACGCGACCTTAAGTTCCAAGGCTATATACATTTAAGCACATAGTTTCTTGTGTGATTGAAGTCATTGTTTCTGCAGAGAGATTTAACACTTGCAACCTTCTTTGATCAAAGCCGTATTATTTACGGCAAAAGGTCAAAGTTGCTGGTCTGGATCTCTTCAATTCTATCATCCATACTTTTTGTCCTAAAATAATTTAGTCATTAATGTATACCGGTCTGCTATAGCTTGTACGTCACACAGTGGATGCAAATTTCCAATTTGCGACAAGTATCTCATCTCTTTTAATGAGTGTTATAAAATAAATCCTGTGGACAACTACAATATTGGGCATCCCTTTAATACCGAGTGTACATTTTCTAGAAAATGTAATTAGTAACTATGCGTTATATTGCTGGATCTTGGGAGATCTGCCCTTATGTTCTCTTTACATTTTTAATAAAATTATAACCTTTGTTCCTCGCAGAAGAAAAAATTATAATATGAAAAGATGAAGTATTGATTGAAAATGAAAACGACCAATTAATTTCTAAGTTTTGCAAATCATATAATTGTCAATTCTTGCCATTCTCACTCAAGAATCTTGTTTTGCTGTCATTCTGAAAACAGAGTATGGCAACATCAGAATATCTCGTGTTAACTTCCATGCCCATGTGGAAGGAACCAAGATTCCTCAATTAGATAAAAGAGTTCTAAATTAAGTAAATTAGGTAGTAAATCTGCTTGGAGAACATAATGTCAAGAGTTTATAAGGCTTCACAGGCATCCATGACATAAGCATTTATCTAGATATTCATTAATGATCTGAGTTCATCCAAATAAGTCATTGTACTCATCCAACAGTTCCAATAGTGTTTCAAGCAAAACTTTAAATCTACAAAAACCCTTGTTGCTGACTGAGATTTCATGAAATTCAAGCTCAAGCAGTTAAGCTCAAGGGCTGCACTAACATAAGTAAAAACCCCAAGATATCTAGAGTTGTTCATTTAGTTTCAAAACCTTCCGCGGTAAGATGCCTTAAAGAGACATGATTGCATGATTTTCTGCCTAGGTAATTGCCTGCTATAGAAACTACACACTGTAAAATCCAAACAACTCCACCAAATAAACCGAAGATGCATAGCAAACCTTAAGGTCCCTAAATACCAAGAAGCTCAAATGTGATGGCAGCACAACATACGACATGACACAGGATAACGGGCATTCAAATTTATACCAGCTCACCAAACAACAAAATGATTTTTTATTTTTATTCATTTTTACAATCAAAAACTGATTTCCCTTAAGAATTCATGAACATACTTGGTTCAGATGCGAATGCCTACAAAGAAAAAGATTCCTTAATCTTCATCACATTTAGACAAATAGCCATAGATCAAAAGAAGAACCAAACAGCTAGTAAAGAATTCAATTCAAGTTTCATTCTAAAGCTGACAAAATTTCTGTATCATGCAGCTCATAATGGACAAAACCGTCCTCAGGGATCACAGTTTCCTATCTTACTCAGTTTGCTGGTTAAATAGGGCTACTTGCTGTTGCTGCTTTTTTCATCCTTTCCAGTATCCCCAGCTACTGCAGATCCTGAAGGAGGTTTCACGGACAATGCCTTCAAGACTGCCTCATTCTGCAAAATAAATAAATCATGTACTCTAATTTCAAAGTCCTGATAAACAACCTGAAGCTACTTTACCCAGAAAATTATGTTCTACAAATCCTAACATATCTGACATTCACAAGAGATATACAGTAAAGCTCCTCTTGGTTTGAATCGATCCTTCGAAAATACAGGTAAAAAAAGTGTAGGTTTTTCTCCCTGTAAACTGCAAAATTTCAGTGCACCTTGCCAAAATGAAATTAAAATAAAGCGTAGTAGAGTTTACTACAAAATTCAGACATTTTTCCCACTTTACGTCATACACATGCACGTTTTTCAATCGGATACAAATCCAGGCTTATAGAATAAAGAAATATCACTATAAGATGGAAGAAACCAAAACTGTTGCAGCTGGGCAAGGTCCCTACAGTTCAACAGAAACTTAGTGTGCTATGTTTTCTGTTTTGAAATTCATTTTGAATTCTATCGTGACAGTGTTATAAACTGATTATTTAACACCTTCATTCTAAGGGAGGATGTTAGAAGTTACTTAATTCAAGTTCAAGGTTACCTGATCATTACAATTTTTTTTTGAAGACAATATAATGATTGCATTAGAAATTATGTGAGTTAGAGTATAGTCAGTTATTAGGATTGGTCCTTTAGTTACGTATGCCTACAAAAAAACCACTAAAGTATTTTTTCTATGTATTCATTGTGCTCTTCCTCCCTACTCTCGTCTTTATACCAAATCCTAGTTCATAAATCAGTGTTACCTGTTAAAAAATACAACCTTGAGTACACAACCAATGGGATTAAAGACTTGAATGTCAATACAAATACATTGATGCTTCCAAGAGATGCTCATCCAAATTACTAGGATAGCTTTACCTTATTAATATAAGTGAATTTTTGCCCAAAAATACCCTGAACTCAGGAATACATTAGGGTAAGACCTAACTCACTTGAATAACAAATAAGCAAAGGGTAACCTCAACTTAGACCACATTCCCCTAGTTTGCGTAATAAATTTGCACCAAAAATCATTAATCCAATCGAGTAATTTACTCCCACTCATGTTGTTTACTTAATTCCACTGTATTCAAACAAAGAAACAAAATCACTCATTTTGAATCGAAACTAGTCACTCATCAAGCAAATGAAGGTAAACCGAAATCACTAATTTCAAAAAAAAAATCAACAAAGAGATGGAATTTTGTTGGCAAAGCCTAAAACCCCTAAAACACTAGATCATAACGAAAAAGGAATGGAATGGTTAGTTTACCTGCCAAACCCTAAGAAGTCTCTTCTTGGCATTGGCTTTTCTAGTAGGAGTAAGCTTTATTTTCTTCCAGACTTTCCCGCCTGAATCATGCTTCTTCACTATCTCCAGAAACCTTGTCCCCCAAAATGCACCCGCCATCTCTCTCTCTATCTTCCTTCCGTTGAGAAGTTAAAAGAAAAGGTACACTGGAATGGACATACATACGGTTTAGCGTGGGACTTGGGTCGCATCAACCCGTTCAATGCATGTCCAACCGTTGGGCGGATTGGGCAATGTATTTCAAAACTTGGGCAAACTTGGGTACAAATTCTGCATGCAGTACAAGAAAAATGATGTATATAACACGTCAGTCATAACCAAGGTTGTACCATATCGGATTTCGGTTCGTACCGATTGAGAGCGATACACTGGTACGTCGGTATATCGGGGAAATTTCGGTTTAAATATCGGTCGAATATCGGTGCATGTATTTTATACCTATAATTTTATGAAAAAAATACTAGTTCATATTTTATAACTATAAATATATTTTAACACGTTATAACAAATATTTTTTCACAAAGTTTAAAAAGATAAACTAGTATTCATCCAAAATATATAGATTCATAGATTTTATACAAAGTGCAAACTGGAAATACAAAAGAAACAAGAACAACTTCAAAGTTTATCGTCTAAAATACTAATTAAACAAAGATATTACAATTTTAAGATCATTAGATTAATTATAGATATTATCATATGCATATATAATTCTAAAATATCATAAAAAATATGAGTAACAATTGAAAACCCTAAAACAAGAATAAATTATATTTTTATTATTTTTTTTAAATAAAAAAAATAAAAAAAAATAAAAAAAAACGATTGTACCGGTCAATACCGGCCAATACCGGTCAATACCGGTCGTACCGGCCAAACCGGTACGATCCATACCGGCCGATATTTTCGGTCAAATACCGTTTACCGGTATACCGGATTTCGTCTCGCTTTTCGACCGTACCGGCCGGTATGGACTACACTGGTCATAACGCAAGAACCCTATTTCATGTGGTTAAATTATTTTGCCGCATTTTATTTTTGTTATAATCTGTGTGACAAAAAGTTATTGCCACACATTTAATGAATATAGTAAAAGCTGGGTTTTTTACCACACCAAGCTGTGAGGCAATATCATGCGGCAAAAAAGTATTATAATTACTTTGAAAAGAAAAAATATTTCATTTTTAAAATTTTTTGTCACATTAACTGGTGAGGCAATAACGTTTGGCAAAAATATCCTCTCTTTTTTAATATTAATTTATTTGAATTTCATTTTATTTAATATTTTTTTCGCCATAGTCATTTGAGTGCGGCAAGACAAACTCTCAATTTCCGATTAACCCACTTTTATAAAAAAAATTCATACAATTAAAACAAAGAATTCCAATTTTATTAAAACAAAGTATATAATACATAGTATAGTAAATGCAACTTTACACAATCTCCGACTTTAATATTAACCTCGAAATTAGAGAAACTTTATACTTCAAACTAGACCTACCTAACACCTCTCAACCACGTATAATCACAATCGAATCCAACACCAAACACTTAACCTTGAATAACTTTAAAGTTGCACACCGAAAAGTGACTGTAAAGACCAACTTGTGTATATACCTGTAGATGGTGAATTTTTAACGAATGATAAAATAGTAAAATCATCTCTACCCAGTAGTAGAATCAAAGAAATAATACTGTATATACTACTGACTTAGCATAGAATTCATATTTCATATTCCGAAAGAGAATTGAAATATTGAATAATTTATATTTTATATTCCGAAAGAGAATTAAAATAATAAATTTCATATTTCGACAGAGAATTGAAATATCGAATGCTTACCATAGGTAGCTCCTAGATGTATTGCACACTAGTATAGATCAACATTGTTCTCATAATATCGCTGGTGTTGATAGTAGTTCGTCCCCAGATGTTTTCTGACTATTCAGAATAAACACTCAGAACACTCTTTTGTTCCTGATTGGATGCCAATGCTCCTAGATAGATTGTCTACTAGTATAGAGCAACTTAATTCCTCTTTATATTCCTAGTTGAATATTTAGAGTGACTTTAGATCAATATTCAAACTTTAATTGAATAACATTGATTGATCATAACGCATAACAAGCTGCGCAAGGATGCACTAGGACAAAACACCGCATGGTCGTAAGTCACCGTCATGCCAAATACAAAAACCAAAGCTCCAATAATGATTATTAGATCTTGAATAACATATTCCCAATGTTGGTTGCATCAAAAATCCTAATATTGGTCGAAATACAACGAAATCCTAATTTTGATTAATACCCAATTTCTGACACATCGTCATATCACCTTATAAAAACGTGACAATGGGTGTGGAAGGGACAAAATAGACGACATATGCTCCCATATTTTTCCACTAAAACATACTCAAAGGGAATTCCATTCCAAATAACGGTGTAAAAAATATGATTCAAACCCTAGACGAACTACAATCTGAAAACTGTCAGAATTTCATCTGGAGGGTTACCGTTTGCTCCGTTTTGACGACTGAAACAAGCTCAAAACCTAAATCCTTTTGCGCAGGGATGTACTCAGCGATTCCAGGATTCCGAATTGGGGATGATCATCGAGAACGGACATCGTATGAAGAATCTACATCGTTTTTACTGAAGGACGTCATGTTTGAAATTTTCATAAAAATTAACACCCACTGCTGTAAATAACAATAATGCTCTCTAAAGCATATCGCGAAGAGCATAGATTGAAGAGCAAAGAATACAAATAAATAAAATAATAAGAAAAAAATAGGCAGATTGTGGGACCGGCACCAATCGGCCAGCCTCCCTGGCCGGTCCCTACTCCCATATTTTCTCCAAAAACTTTATTATTTTATTTTATTTTAGGGTTTCCTCTTTCCGTTGAAACTCTTATGCTCTTTCTACCAAAGCTTAATCTCTCTTACTTTAAACACATAGCTCTATAGAGCTATATAGAGACGACATGGTACGCGAAGCATAGTCCTACTGACTACTAAATTCGTGCTTAATCCATAATTGGACCAACCTTTGACCGGTCCCACCACCTTGATCGGTCCTCCTTCTCTGGGATTCACCCTCTTCTCTAGTTGGTCTTTCTACTAGTTACTCATCTACCATTGTTCGTCTGATATGGTTCATCTGGCATGGTTCATCTGCCATGATTCATCTGCCATATTAAGGTTTAATTTAATTGGTCTCGCTACCAATATTTAAAATAACCTCAATTTGGTCTTACTCTGACGAAACTGAATATCTTACAATTTTCTAGCACTCACCCGACTTGGTGTTTGCACGTCCTAGCGTTCACTCGACTTGAGGCTTGAACAACTTGATGTTCAAATGACTCAGTGCTTGTACGCTCATGTCAATGCATACATCTTTGATCGATCCAGTAATCTCATTAGACTTATGTTCATCAATTCAACAATATCATTTGAGTATCATTATGCCTCAGCGGACACAATAACATACCACAATTATCAACGTCAATATGAGACACTCTACGTCCACGATCTATTAAGCATCACTGCTTGTCTCAGCACACAACTACTGCTTCGTCCATCAATGAGTCAACATGATAGACTCATCAACATGCTAAGACTGACATTCTAGCTAGGTCTACGACTGAAAAATCGTCTACAAACACTAGTACAAATTTGGGCTTACTTGATAGTTCAAAATCCTTAATCATGACAGTTCACGAAATACCTGTCACAAAAGAATAAGCTACGAGATATAAGCGACAGTTTCTTATCAAAACTCACACTAATAATGGTACAAAATCGTGACAGTTTATTAACTGTTACTTAATAATTATACGATGACAGTTTTTGTAGAAAACTGTTAGTGTAGATTGATGTATAATAACAGTTATAAACTGTTACTATTCTTAAGCTATAACAACTGTTTTATATAAGAACTGTTACAGAAGTGTATATCTATAGATGACAGTTTCTTTTAATTACCGTCATTTTCATTTATAGTGACAGTTTTGATCCAAAACTGCTGCTATTTATCATTCTCAAATACGATTGTTAGTTTTATTAGTTCTTAGAAATTTTTCTGAAGAGTGGTCTAGCTGTATTATGGGATGTTTGTTAGTGGGTCTTCTCGCCTCTCATCTCATTTAACTTAAAAGAAGATTTCTCAACCAAAAAAATCAGGCAAATCCCATCTCAAGATTTCTCACCCAAAAAAATCAGGAAAATCCCATCTCTGATCTTCTTTTGGTTTTTTTCTCTTACCAAAATCTGGATTTGCTTCAATCCTTATATAATTGTAGTTACCTTCTCAATCTCGAATTAAAGTTATGATATGATTGGAAATGTTGGGTTGAAATCAGATTCAAAGGTGGAATTGGATTTCTCATTTTGATTCGGTAAAACCCTAAACACTGTTATCCTTACTGATTCATCAACTGTTTGAAATCATTTTTGTAGCGATATTCAAACAGTTGTTGGAGTTCTCTACATGTTTTCTGGAGAAATCAATTTTTAAATGTGATGATTTGAGTCTCCAGGTGTGTGATTTATGTCTCAGTTTGGGTTTGGATCTCCTAATTCGATAACTAGAACTATTATATCCGTAGAAATCTAGCTGATAATTTAAAATTGAAGCAAATAAATCCTTAGTTCGTTACCACTGAACGTTTTGTAATTAGGTGTGTTAAGCTATACTTTGGTAATGTAATTATTTTTAAGTACACTTTCACATCAGTTCTAAACAATCTAGGGCTTCTCCCATGGATAATAAGGATTGTTAATCTTTATTCTTATTTCTATTTTTTGCTTTTGGTTATTGAACTGTTTTAGTTTATGGAATTATTGTACGAGGACATTACTTAGGATGTATTGTGGACAGAGTCTAGAAGTCGATAAACTAGCAAGGTTGGGTTAAACTGTTCAAGTTTAGAATTCTAAAGTGGGTTACTGAAAAGTTGAACTTAACCAAGTTTGTAAAATTTCCTGGACATATTCAGAATGTCTCTATCTGGACACGTACAACGTAGTGATTAGGTTAGTTGAGATAGTTGGTAAAATTATATCCCAAATAGTCCATACCTGATCAATTAGTTTTTGTAGCTTAGCATCCTAAACTGAGGTTTTGTTTTCTAGGATTTTGCCATCAGCCTCCAGCAAGTCCCTATCGACGCATTCACTGAGATCTTGCAAGGCTGTACTGCTGTAGTCACTGAGATCTTATTCGATTACTATAACAAATGTTATTTATGAACTCATTAGTTTAATTTCGGTTTTTGCTTCGTTAGTTCAGGCTTGAGTCACTGATTCTAACCAGTCAACAAGCAGATGGTATTCATCAATAACCACTGGGAGAAGTAATTTTTCTAACTCAACACTGAAGTTTAATTTGATCCACAATTTCCTGAACCCCTTATACTACCAGCAGGAGCCCGTGTAATGTCTCGTTCAGATGGTCTAGCATATACTCGCACGTAAATCTAATACACTCCATGAGTTAGTAACTACTTTCGTTGTTATTGATTTCTTAAGTTTTTCTCTCGAGGGCCTGCATATACTCGCATGTAAAACTTGAATCATTATTTCCTATTTATAGTTTACTTAACAATGCTTATATACTCTGTGCATGTTTCTTTCATACCTTCATCATGTAGATTGGAATTTGACAATGATGATAGAGACCTGAGTGCAATAACCTTCTATCAGTTTATCAGCTCGTTACAGGAAAAACAAAGTAGGTAAGATATTATTATGTTGTTCTTTTTTTCAGTATCACTCTGCTAGCATGGAAGTAAGTCAACTGCCCTGGTGAACAACTGACACAAGTCACACAATGGGAAACCAAATCAAACCTAATAAGTCTGCCAGGGCATTATTCTGAAGCCATTTATGTATATTGTTGATAAGAGTTAGATCTTGGCACAGTAACTGATCCACAATTTCCTAGTTTGAGGTTTTTGTGGGGTGTTGGAGCTCGTATCCTGATCACTGTATCTTTTTTACTTTCCTAGATTTCAGAAGCTTGCATTCAATAAGAGTGATTTCCTGTCAACATCCTCTATAGAATCAGGACTTGTTAGACTCAGTTGACTCATTCTTAGGTAAGGCCATAGAGTAGTCTGATAATCAATACGGTTTAACGCTTGGTTAGACTTCTCATACCTTGACGCAGCTGTAACGTCTTTTGAAATGACCTGTGATAGACTCAATTCTCTTATTAGTTTTCTATCTCATGAACAAGATTGAGATTTTTCCTTGTTTTGAGCTCTAAAGCGGGATACCTAGTTGACTTAACTGGCTACTTAACCCGAGGACGAAGTACATGGTGGAATTAGCCATTATCATGGTCAGCCTTAACTTTGCTCTGACTTCATCCTGATTTCGACATGACTCAACCATTGACTTGGTTTTGTATCCAAAGGGCTTCAAATTTACTATTCATGCTTTAATAATAGGAAGTTATGACTGAATGCTTGAAAACAAGCTTTTCCAGACATGTTTTTTAATGCAAGAGTTTAATGTCACACATGCACCCCTTTACATACATCTCTTCCAGAAGTCAGTTCACGAGAAGAGTAGTTCAAATACATGTTAGGCTTTATATTCTATTTATTTCCATGGTGCGCAAGATTTTTATAAAAACATATTGTAACCTAATGCTAAAGTCTATACACTCCTTGGTCATTTTTACTCAAAGGCATGCTTGGATGATATCACTGTAGATTCCTACACTCGCATGTATACAGAAAACAATACAAACGAAAAAAATCATCACGTAGTTTATCAATAACACCCCGTTCATAATGCCTGACCTGATTGTGCCTCACTCTGATGCCAACTGTCACTCTCGGGAAAAATGGTCATTACAGGAAGAATCAGGGCAGCTGGCAAACACATCACCCCAACTGCATTCTTTGGTAAACAGAGAATTCACTTCAGCGTAACCAAGCCACGGTACGAGGAAGTCCTAGAGGAAAATAAGCGTTTGAAACTAGCAAATGTTGTATTAGAAAAGGAGGTTCTAGAATCTCGACAAAGTCATCAGGTGATATACAAATTTAATTTTCAAAACATATTCTGTTATGCAATCTTTTTTCTTTGTTTCTGATTGAACTGTCTTTTCATTCAAAAATAAAGTAGGATGCATAAACCCACCGAATCCGATAGTCTTACCGATCACTGGACCTATGCACCTCATAGATATCATCCCTTATCGATGTTTTCACAAACTCACAATCCAATATGGTCCTTCGATCCATCATAGTTTCGTCTAGGTTCACTTAATTAGTAAAACAGTGTCTTATGGCCAATGAACTAACCTGTGGATCAAGTCCTGTAACCATCTTCATTGATTACCTCACTCAAAACTCTGCTGGCTTTGCTTTTTACTCATTTTGGGAGTGTCTTGAGTTTTATTAAAGTTCATTCAGGGTTTTTTTGTACGTGTTATGTATAGGAAAGACTTAAATATATTTGTGATGCGATCAATAGGTACATTAGATATTATATTGACTCTCATATTTAGTATTGATATTCTTTTTAAATTTTAGTCATCTGCCGCATCTCGTCCCCATCTAGCTCAGCCAACTATGTCTCAATCGTCAAGAAGTCCCAAAATTCGAAAGGTAGAAGTTACCACGTTTTTTATTACTATATTGTGGTAATTTTTTTCTTTTTTTCTTTCTTTTGTTACTCTAATTTTAAATCTTGTTGTGAGCCAACTAAATTTCTTTTTCAGAAATCTGTTACTGCTACTACAAGGAGTTCTGAAGTTGAGAAGGTATCTCACCACCATCTAGCTTAGCCAACAGTATATGAATCGTCAAGAAGTCCCATAATTTAAAAGGTAAATTTTACCACATTTATTTGATTATTATTTGTGGCCATTTTTTATTTTTTTTCTTTTTTTACTCTAATTTTTAATCTTGTTGAGAGCCAACTAATTTTTTTTCTCCAGAAAGCCGTTACTGCTACTACAAGGAGTTCTGAAGTTGAGAAGGCATGCCTTAAACATTTGTTGTTTTCCCCTGCATGAAATGGTGTACATACATCTGAATTGTTTTTATTATTAACAGTTTCACCAAACTATTTCATTGATCTCATTAGTGATTTATTTTTTCATTTTTAAATATTAGATTTCCTGTTTACAGACAACAGTTAATTCGTTACTAAAACAAATTGTTCCTAAGAGGAAGAGATCCGGGAGTGATATTCATCTCAAGTCTAAGAAGAAGAAGGTAACTAATTGTCCACTACCCAATATATAGCTTGGATCATTAGTTGTGTTCATTGGTTTATCAAAATAGTTGATAATGGGTCTATTGATGCAATCTCATAATCAGGTTTCCGAACCTCCTACAGATACGTCTGCTGAAAGATCTGGAATTAGGAAAGTAGTCTTTGACATATCCCATGATTGACTTGTAGTATTCTATGTTTTATTTTTCTTCTCATTATTATTTTGTACAAACTAATTGGTTAATACATATAGGGCAAACCATGCAAGTTATTCATAGACCCTGGTGAGGTTGCAGCTGGAAATGCCTTTGACATCAGCCCCAAAGAAAAGGTACATAATGTTGACCCATATGTTTTATATACATTCAACAAATATTTCCTTTATTTTGGACAAGTTCTGTGGTTGATGTAGGAAAATGGATTATCATGCCCTAGGTATTTTTTTGGTTATTGGAAGACATTATTAACTTTGGTTGTTTTGTACATTACAACCATCATTGGGTCTTAATGGTTGTGAACTTGAGTATTCAAAAGGTATGGTGGCTGGATTCGCAAGGGGGGAAACAAGATAAAGAAATTGACAAAATCATGCAAAGGTCAATTACATTTCTCTTTTCATACTAATTTTGTATTGTCATTAAGTATTTTCATATTTACTTAAACTTATTGTCATCCAGGGTTGTGGAAGGATGCCTTAAAAAAAGGCATTCAAATGGTTATACGGTGTTTTGTTTTCCACAAATAAGCGCACTAACTTAATTACAATGATAAATTACAAAATTGAACATTATTAACCCATATATTGCGTATTGCCTGAATATTAGCATATCCCGCAACATAATAAAAACAATTGGGAATCTGGATTTTATGCAATGCGATTTATGAAAGAAATTATAGAAGGGAAGCTAAAACTGCATAGTACAGTAATGGTAAGTACACTTTTGGAGTTTTCTTGTTTTCCTTCTGATTTTCATCTTCTTAATTAGTTGTTGATTTTAGAACTTTGGTGTGTTTGTTGAAGGCTTTACATGAATGGGTTTTTTGCAAATGAAAAAATAAAAATGCCTTTTGCCAGAACTTGATATGTTTGTTATACCTCATATGCAATATTGATGTGGTTGATTTATTGTGAAAATTGCCCCCTACTGGATTAGTTTTCTTGTGGTGAGTGAGTAGTGCTGGTGGTGGGTTACAGAGTTGGTGTAGGTGGTTTGTTGTTGGTGAATGGGTGGTGCTTCTGAGTGCTTGGTTTGGTGGGTGTTGTTTTTGGGGAGTGAGTGAATGGAATTAATTAATGGTACTTAGTTTATGAAAATGAAATTTTCATTTTTGGTTAGTTACTTCAAACAGTACTTACTTTGTATTCTTTTTGCAAAGGAAGTCCGAGTACAATGAAGGAGGGATCATGGAAGTACGAAGAGAATGGGTAAACCACGTGCTGCCGTTATTGGTGATATGAATTGGCAGGAGTAGATTGGGGACATGAATTGGCAGGAGTATATTTCGATCAACACTTCGGAAAATGTATGTGGTTTCCAACTTCACTGTTAATTTCTTTTAGTTAGTACTAAGACTACTTTCATATCAAGTCTTTTGAATTATGTAGTACATTCACTTCTAGTTAACTTATTTTATTTGAACTTGCTAGTTCCATACTAGCTATCTGCTAAACAGTTTATTGAGTAATCTAATGATAATTTTAATAAAAGATAAATTTTCTTTCCATAATTTTCTCGATATTAACTAAGCATATGTCGTATCATGAACTAGCTTGCTACAAATTAGCCTTCTACAAATTTGACTCTTCTATGACAGTTTTATTTAGAAAATGTAACTGATATTTGCCAACAATGACAGGTTTATAAAGAAACTGCTACTTTAGTACAAGAAATTGAGTTACTGATGACAATTTTATGAAGAAACTGTCATCTTAATCTAAGAAGTTAAGTTTTTAATGCCAGTTTTCTTAAAAAAAATGTTACTGTAATTTGTCAATAATGAGAGGTTTATGAAGAAACTGTCACCTCAGTCTAAGAAGTTAAGTTTTTAATGACAGTTTTTATGGAGAAACTATCACCTTAGTAAAAGAAATTAAGTTTTTAATGACAGTTTTTACGGAAAAACTGTCACCTTAGTAAAAGAAATTAAGTTTTTAATGACAGTTTTTATGGAGAAACTGTCACCTTAGTAAAACAAATTAATTTACCAATGACAGTTTTATTTAGAAAATGTTATTGTATGTCGTCAACAATGACAGATTTATGAAAAAACTGATACTTATAGTCATGATTCCGTAACAGTTTTTTATAGACCCTTTAGTAACAAAGGCTTTAATGGCAGTCCAATTATTTTTCAAAACTGTCACATAAATATTTTGGTGGCAGTTTTTAACTGTCACATAAGCCCAAATTTGTACTAGTAAAAATAGACTCAACCATGCTCGAGACATCAATTATGTCACATACGGGGATATTCACTAGGGTTTTGGTCTGGCGGCTTACAACGCGTGTGGTGTAACGATACACCCATGACGATAAAGTAAAAAGTCGTGTCGGCAGTTGAAGGAGTGAAAGGAATAGTGGTCGCACAACTGTCATGTCCCACTAACACGATGGAATTGGTTATCAAAACACGATCTCCATTTCTGTACTCTTCCACTCCTCTACAACTGCCACCACTTATGAGACCAATGTGTTAACTTCCAATGCTATAAATAGGTTGTTCAACCTATCGACAAAGGAGAAGAATTTTATCTCAGAAGAGCTTGAATGATCACAAAGCTATCATCTCATAAATTATCAGAAAACTCAAACTTCTGATCTTTGTCCTCATAACAGTTCAACGCATCTTACCATCACTAGCATTCAGTTCCATTGATCTCAATACTCTCTCTGCTTCCCTCCCTATAGATCAATCATTTTCCTTTCTTTATGACTGAAACGAAAATAGAACGGTCATTTCATGATTTAGGATGATTTCATACACATTGATCTCTCAAATCTTAAAAGTACTCATACAGTACAAATGTTTGATGTTTAAGCGATTTGGTGTTTAATCGAATGACTTTGCTTCGACTGGCATAACTTGATCTCTCATGGCTCTGACTAGCATAAACCTTCTTCACTATTTTCCTATTTACCCTCAAATCATTTTTACCCACAAACAATACCATTTCAGCTTTACATCAAATTGGTTTTCTATCCCATCGGGTGCTTGGCTTTTTGGTGGCTTCTACTCTGGACATTGCGATTGGAAAGTTCCTTGAGAATACACAAGTCGGAATTATCAGAACCCATACATATCAGATGTGTGAATTTACTTGATGCCCTTCACTAACCAAAAATTTCACAAGATCCTTCGACTCCCCTTCGGTTAACACATTAGGTTATCTGCAATACAACAAAAAACTACTATTGAAAAATCCGTAAATAGATACAACAAAAAATTTGTCATTCAATACGTAAGTCACACAAACCATTCATATGGAACACAAAATAAACAAACATAATATAAAGTTCTGCCGAGTAACTTCACCTGAAGTTCCACAACCATTCCTTATCCTCATTAGCTTGCATATTCTAACGCTTGGTCCAGTTGAACCGTCGAGATTGTTTTAGCAACACCCTGATGGCATCAAAATATCGTGTTTGATTGTCTTCATTAGGTTTGCCTTATGTGTAGTATTTGACAGCAACCTTAGGGGCCGACAGTTTTTTCAACTTATCTGGACCATGGGTACTACATTTCAATATGATAAAAGACCATATCCATTTTAATAATGGATTAAAAATTTGTTCGCAGACCATGGATACCACATTTCAAGTATGTGCACATTGGTCGTGTTTGTAATTCACATATGATATTGTCTGATTCATGTTCATGATGGTATATACATTGACCAGAGTCTGTCACTAGTGTACTACTGTAGTCAAACCATTAAGCGAAGTAGCAACGCATAAACAAGCCCAAACCTCTCAAAGTACAATATGAGTCTAAACGGATATGCAATCAGCTAATAGAGATTAAGAGGCTAAGAAAAGGAGATAAAGTTGGTAGTCGGTAGAATTTTTATTTATTTTTTAATTGAACTAAAATGAATTTTTTTTATAAAAATATAATAAAAAAGATAGTTAAATATTTAATAATTATTTATTTCACCTGTTGCTGCAATGATGTGGCAAAAACATGATTTTTGTTGCAGCACGAAAGTACAAGATGCACAAAAGTGACTTTTTTCCTCATTGTGGCAAGATGTTATCCTTTATGCCTCACTTGTTATTTGGTGAGGTTAAAACCCACCTATTGCCGCATTATTGATAGGTATGTGGCAAAATGGTGCGACAATACACTCATTTTCTTATAGTGATGGGCACACATATCTAGGGCTATTCATGATACTGTATAAACTGTAAAACCGTATTGTAACACACCGTTTAAACCTATACCATATTGTACCATCTATCCAACGGCTTGGCATGGTTGTAATTTTGTGAAACTCGTTGATTTTGGCTTGAATCTGGTTTAGCACAAAACCGAACCAGAAAACCATTTGTAAAACTGTTTATATTAGCCATTAGAGTCTTTCATTTATGACCATTAGAATGCGGCCTAACCTAATTAATTCTACTCCCTTCTTTTCACTTTTTATTTTAATAATTTTATTTTACTAGTTGTACTGTGAAAGATTATTCTCGAATAAAATAATGTTGAATTTAGTCAATCAAAATCAAACTTCATACTTAATATGCAAAAACAGTTTCATCCTTCAATTTTTTGTTTACAAATGATAGCATTAATGTGATGCCATATAATTAAGAAGTGTATACCAAGACAGGCTTTTCTAACCGGGTATGAGGAATGAATTATAGATGGTTATTGTGACTCATGTATACTAAAAAAAATACTAATATCTTAAAACTAGCAGTTTACGAATGGTTCGGTTTTGTACCAAACCATTTATGAAATGGTTTGGTACGGTTACAAAACTTAAAAACCATTACCCTTGGTTTCGATTCTGGTTTCATCCAAAACCGTACCAAACTGTACCATGTACAACCCTACACATATTATTAAAGCACTACTCGGTTGAATCTACCAAGCGTTGGTATGTCAAGTTTGGTTGTCAAGTTTAGTTCAAAAACTCAAAGTCACTTGAATAGATTATTAAAGTCAACTTCGTTAAGCTAGATTAGGAACATAAAAATGTTGAGAATTGTTCTAGTTACTCTTGAAGATCGGAATACATATTAAAGACAAAATAAAAATATCATATTTCATTTCAAGGTTAGTGATTACAAGACTTGACACATTTCGTTTATGTTTATTGTGCATGAAAGTCTTTATTCATTGAAAACTTACGTCTGTTAAAATGACTTTAATATTATAAACTTGTTCACTATACAAGTGATCAAAGTATCAAAGGATATACAGTTGCTTCGAAAACTTAAAGTATATAGAGTTGCGAAGAATAATTTATCTATTGACTTCTTTGTTTATTATGACATTGCACTAATTAGTAACTTGTTACTATTTAGTGTTTGAACTTCCAGGTAAATCCAAGCCTTGTTATATAAGTTTGAAAGAAAGTTTGGAAACATAGTATAAGGAAGTAGACTTATGAAACTTTATTTCAGAGTTAAAATAGGGTTCATGACCGATCCCATGACCGATCCTTGGTGAAGGATCCCTAGTGGGAAGGATCGATCCCTTGAGAAGGATCGATTCCAGAACCGATCCTAAGTAAATATGACTTATGTTTACTTTTTTGATTTGTCTGTTGATTTTCACGGGTCTGTTCAGATATCGAGAAATATATAAGTCAGGTTGAAAAGTTCATTAGAATGCCGACATAATGATTTGAAGATGTATTAAACTCTAGTTTCTAATGTTCAAGAATACACCCTTGATACTCAAGGTAAGATCCCAAGATATCGATTTTTCAATCCTATTTTTGGTATTGAATTATATGCTTTCCATTCCCAGAGGTTTGCACATCTCTAGAAAACTATATTAGTAAAGTAGATATTATGCGTTAGCTAATCTTAGTTGACATACTAAGAGTGAAATCGATTATAAGCTGAATATTATTGTGTTTGCAAATTTCAAAAATATATTATTATTGATATCTTGATATTTTTTAAAATTGGTAAAAAAGTGTTTCCAATCAATGCCTTGGTCATAATACTATAAATATGGAGTCTTGTATTCTTACAAAATCATCCCAGAACATACCTTCTATGAGTGTGAAAAAGGAAACTTGTTAAAGAAATATGAGTAATCTAATTAGATGAAACATGTCTTTTGTTAAAGTCTTCTTTGGTATCAAGAAGCCTCTAGTTTTACCGTTGGTGGAAGGCTAGATTGTTATATAGTTTTCGGTTGATTATTTGTGTTTAAACTAAAGGTGTAGTCATTTTTAATATATCAAACTTGTTTATTCCAAGGTCATTTTGTTCTACTATAAGGCTACTCAAGTTTGGTTGAAGATTTCAATAATACATATATAAGTGATTATGTATCTGTAAGGTAAAACTGTTGATTAGTAAATGTTAACAGACTTAGTTTTATGCGGTTGATCAATAATGAAATCAAGTTTTTTTGCAGAGGTTATTGTTGAAGATTATAACTGAAGACTTGAAGTCTTTTATTTTCGATTCTGATATTTTTGTGTGAATCTATACGAACTTGATTCTCTGGGTTAATACAAGTATTTTATTCATAAACATCATACTTGTTGAAGATCGAACAAGTTGTTTAGTTGTATTAAGTTGCTTGAACTGAGCTTGTTCATCAAGATTGATTATTTCGATAATCATTGTCTTGGTTTGGTATTTTGACCAAAGGAGTTTATTACTAAATGGAAGATCTTTTAACTGTCCTTTATCTCTAATCTAAAGATTGATTATAGGAGATCGAAAAATGAGTTGATTATTGAAGTAGGTTAAACATTACTATTTTGGGTTGAAATCCAAAGGAATCATGTACAAAAGTTTTCTTGTTGTGCATTGTCTTCAAATATAAAATTTTTCTCCTCTAACGCCTTTCTTCATTGAAATCAGTCAATGATTCGTCAAGAGTGCCCAAGTGGTTTGAGCTTTCTAACCCAGCACCATGCAAATTTAGTACTCTATTTGTAGGACTTCCTCGACGGGTATAAAAGTTAAATTTTTCAATATTTTTTCATGATTAAGATCAACATATAGCTCTTCACAAAATTTATTTTTCAGATTGGAAACAATTTTTTTTTTACTGGAGCGAGTATCTCTTAGTCTATTAAGCTCACGGAATTAGTATCATCAACAAACATGTTCAAATTATCGTCTTTTAAGTTCTTTGTATTCAATTGAGAACTCAGATTAACTACTTCATGATACCTCATAAGACGAGCACTTGCAAATGTACCCAACATAATTAAAAAAAAAAACTAATTAAAGATTAAACAAAAACCAACTTTGGGACTCAAAAACATCCAAAAAATTGCAGACAGAGTTTTACCTGAACGTTCACTAGCCTGGTCTTTCCAAGTCATGAAAGTATTTGAATCAATATGGTTCTCAGTACAGTCATTCATCCAAGCTTGTGATGCGAGGCTGTGATGAGAATTTTGTCTTCATCTTGAGAATGGTTGTTCAATTGGATAAGCATTTATTTTCTATATTAAATTTATGATTTTAGTTTTGTCGCTAGACATTTTCGGGTAAATATCTTTAGGTTCTGCATATCAAAATAAAGAAACAAATTTCTTCATTTTGCGAACACTAAGAACAAAGACTTAAACAATGACCGAGAATTAAAATAAGAATTTCGAAATATAATTTTAGTTAAACTGTGGGTTAGATGACACAACAAATGAACAAAATGAAAAATAATTGTAGTTAAACCGTGGGTTACATGACATAACAAACGCCACATTGGTGCTGCTAGATTAAAATATATTCCACATTTGCCATTAAACTGAATTTGAAACCCAATTATAACTCACAAATTTATTTGCCACTATTTTCTTATACTATCTCTCGAGATCTGTTTCTCCAAATAACAACAGAGAAGGTTATTCTGGGTATACTTATTTTTTTATGTAAATGATGTCAGCTTCTAATTTTATTCTCATGACCCTAACATCGTTTCTCTTGGCTCTCTCCTTCAAGTGAGTCCGAAAATTTTAAGGTCTTTTAAAGCCAAGGGTTTTTAGAATAAGATAAAGAGGGATGAGATGGTCAAACACTTATTTCCTAGAACAATAACAATAAAAACACTTTGAATACATATAGTGCCTCTGTCCCATGCAAAGTCATCATATTCTTTATTATTTTTGTCCTAAAATAAATAATATTTTTTAATTTTATTCTATTTTTCTAAATATATCCTTATGGATAACTAGTGATGTTAAAATTTTATCTAAAATTATAAAGAATTTGATAGTCATGTTTATACTCATTGTATAGAATTTTTAACAAGACTTTAACGAGATAACATTTATAAATATCCACCTTTTAGTTTATTGAGATTCGTCAATTCGAAGTTTTAACACCTAAGAGAAAATATGAAAAAATACTACAAAAACCACTTTCTTATTTTCCTTAAAAATTATGTAAATACCAAAAGTCTCATTTTTTATAGGACAGAGGGAGTATTGTATAATTTTTTCACATAAGATTTGGTAAATTTTTGGCAAACTATTTTTTTAAAACCGACGACCTGAGTTCAAAACTTACCAGTACCAGCAGTGACAGATGAAGGGCCGGGTTGCAAATGAGGCCTATATGCTCCACTAGATTTTGAATTACAATGGAAATAAGTTTGGGTTTTTCATGATATCGATGTTTTGTGGGTACAATTTTATATGGTACAATGAGATTATTTTTTTTGAAGAAAGGTGGCTTTTAAATAAAACCCTAGATATAATTTTATTAGACTACCTCATTCAACTTGAAGTTTGAAGAAATACAAAAAAGAGGGGAGTTGAAACTCTACCATCCTGAAATGTTTTCATGCATAGCATATTGACAAAGATCATGAGCTATATCATTTACATTCTTTGGTACATATTCAAATTTTACAACCTCAAAAGAAACACAAATATCTTTGACGACTAAAACCAACGATCTTACACTCCCATAGAATTTTATTTAGCTCTCCAACAATTGCATTTTTTACGTTCACAACATCTCCTTTAATCATAATTTTCTTCGTATTTAGTTACTTAGCTAAATCTAAACCCAATAGAACTTGTTTCAACTATCACAAGAGAAGTAGCGTCAAAAGTATAAGTACCACAACCTAGGAAGATACCTAGACGATCTTGAACAACAGCACATGCAACACTTTTATTTGAAATAAAAGATGCATCCATATTAATTTTAATAAGAGAATTACCTGGTGATGCGACGGAGCTAGCCCATGGCAAGGGTAAGCAGTTGCCTATCCTCTTGGGCTGGCTTTCAAACCCATTTTTGTCTGATAATTTTTAAAATAACTATATAAAGCTTATTTTTACTTTCTTGTCTACTCCAAAAATTTTTTTTTCTCCCCACAGGAAATATTCTGGCTCCGCCCCTGAGCTGGTGGTAATCATTGTTGAATCCTTGCCTCCGAAGAATTCATATTTCTGTCAACAAAAGCCTCAGGCATACAAATAGTAAAATCAATCTCAGCTCTCTCAAAACTTGACCAGCAGAAAAGGTGGCATTGGAGGATATCATCTCTAGGGCTGCACAAACCCGACCCAACCCGCCCACCCGACCCGCACCCGGCACGCCGATGAACGGGCCGGGTGTGGGTTATTATTTTTTAAACCCGTCTTCTGGCAGGTTGGGTGCGGGTGATAGCTCCTCTCACCCGACCCGACCCGCCCACCCACCATTTTTTTTCTATCTTCTATTCTTCTTCAATATTCCTTCTTCGACTCTCATATTCAGTTCTCTTTCAGTTTTTTTTTTCTTCTTCAATCCTCCTGCGAGAGACAAGCACACCACCACCACCACCGCGACACCATATTGTCTACAAGAATCATCACCACCACCTTGTTTCTCTTCACCTTGTTTCTTCTCGAATCTCTATCAGGTACTGTATCTGTATTTGCTTTTATTTTTATTTTTTTTCCCTAATTGAAATTTATGTTTGTATAATTACATGATTGAGTAGCAATTGATTATGGGTTTCATTAGTTCTGAGTGATTGTGATGCTCAGAAGGTTTGATTTGATAAATAACTTTTCCCTAGTTTGAAATTAATGTTTGTGAAATTAGGGCTTTTTGTAGTAATTTTCATTAGTTCTAAAATTAACTGCTCATTACAGTAGGGGTTTAGTTTTGTAAAGAATGCCTCTGTTCATTTTGGGGTCTTTATCATTCTATGTATATAATATGACTATTGTCCTAATGTTGCTAGCATTTTTCTTTCACAGAAGAAATATCTTCTGGTGCATCTTCTTTCTGCAGTTGTTGCTGAAAACCTGGCTGACATTACCTATCAGGTATGACTAGTGTTTAAATCTGAGACATTACATTTGACTTCAGAAATTGAATAATAAAGATTTGCACAACTTTAACAAGATCGTGTACCTAAGAAATATCTCAGCTAGATGTTTAATATCAATCTTTCCAACCAATGAGGGTTCTTCTTTTGATATATTAGCTTGGTGGAAGATCAACTCTGCGAGGTTTGACATTTTGCCACTCATAGCCAAAGATATATTTGTTATACCTGTTTCTTCTGTTGCTTCTGAATCAGCTTTTAGTACCGGAAAACGAATTTTGGATCCTTTTCGAAGTTCCTTAAAGCCTAGAACACTTGAGCCATTAATTTTATTGCAAAATTGTTTACGTACACCAATTGACAAAGATGCTTCTAGCCTTGGAGTCGAGGAGGAGGAGGTTGATGTTCTTGAATCCGGTATAATTTGTACTTCATGGTTCTTAACTTATTATACTATTATTACTATTTTTTTATTTTTTTTTTTCATTCTAATTGTTCACTTCTTTTGTTTCAGAGCTATTTGGTAACCTTGCTGCTGCTTCCATCATCATAGATGATGATTGAATCTTATTCGGTGACTTAGAGGAGGAAGTTTTAAGTTAGTTTGTTCCAATGTCATCCTGTGGCAGTTGATTCTGGCGAGTTCTTAAACTTCAAACTCTTGCTTTTATTTTAAGTATGTGACTGTTTTCTTTCAACTGTAGACAATCCTAAGTTACAAAACTTTTCTTTCATCCAACTCTTTTCTTTCATAGTCTATAACTTATTGAACTTTTGAATAGGTATGGTTACAGTCTTACAGAACTTTGAATGGGTATGGAACTTTTTAGAACTTTGAATTGGTATGGTTACAGACTTACAGAACTTTGAATGGATTGGAACTTGTTTCAACTGTGTCTGTACAGTGCCTGGAAATATCTTTTTGCTGGAATAATGCCGATATGTTTGATATTTTTGTGTCTGTACACTGCTTGGAATTTTTGTGTATGTGACTGTTTTAATGTATGTGATGTGAGTTCATGTGAACAGAATAAAACAGAACAGAATATAATAGAACAAAACAAAACAAAACAGAACTGAACAGAATTAAATACAGAACTGTAGGATTTGTGGAGTCTGGGCGGGTGACCCGCACCCGATCCGCCGTAAAGTCGGTTCAGACCCGACTCGACCCGTCTTACGACTGATTGAGTACGGGTGAAAAATCAAATTACCCGCTAACTGGTAGGTCGGGTACGGGTGAAGCCAAACCCGACCCGACCCACCCGATGTGCAGCCCTAATCATCTCATTTCGCATTTTCCATAAATTTCGAAGAATACATATACCCATTATGGAAGTATTCTGATCTTGCGAAGCTATCCAGAGAGTAATAACATACCTCATATCCATAATGGTTTAGAAGAAAAAAAATCCATCTAAACATTATCAAAATTAGTTTTTGCCCATGGACAGTTAAAATATAAATGAGCCACGGATTCCTCTTCATAATTAAATAGAGTGCATCTAGAATCAATACTATGTTTAAACCTCCTCAAATTTTGCTTCACAGCCAAGCCATTGTTTTATAACTTCCATATGAAGACTTGAATGTTTGGAAGAATAGTTTTTGAGGAAGAACTGGGAATGTTAGAAAATATTTTGTAGCAAGATTTTCTTTCGGCACTAGAGACTATATTAGATAACCTTAGACTCATTTTTCCGACTAATATAGATATTCAAAACACCCTAAACCATATTACTAGGAAGTATTTCATTTAACAAGGAAACTTTACATACCTTAGTCTCTTGTTTGATTAAGTTGGAGACATACAAGATATTTTGAGGCATAAATTCCGTTTACAAAGCTAACGGGGTCAAAGAAAATTTTGAAAGTCAAATCTTTTTATTTGACCCCAAGACAAAAAGTCCCGGCTCCGTCACTAAGTATGGGAGTAGGGAATTTTTTTGTTCATTCTTACCCTAACCACCCGGGTAACTCTTTCTTAGAAACGAGTTTTTTCTTAACAAAAAATTGACTCTCGACTGGTACGAGATTAAAAACTACGGTGATGATCACGGTCCAAGATGAAGTTTACTAGCTATAATTCAACGAGGGCAAGTACTTCAATTTATTTAAATACGTCGTTTACAACTTCATATATATATATATATATATATAATAATACTACCAGTCTATCACTAGCTTATTCAGTTCTTATTCAGCTTCATAACATAAATATTTTAAACCAGTACAGGTAATTATGGTGCATGTATTGCAAGCTAGGACAGCATGCATTAGTCCATCGATGGGTTATAAATTCAGTCACCACAATTGACAAATTGATAGTCTACGAACATGTGGCCATCGTTGAAGCCTTGTCCGTTGGTGTCAATCTGCTTGAAAACGCCGTCAAAGTCTAAATCCAATCCTCCATTGCTGCATTGGTCAACAATCCTCACAGTAGTTTGATCACCTGTAGCTATATTTCTTACCTGCATAACATTACCCATGAGATGGTATCAACCAGGCAGAATTTTAAGCATATCACAACATCAACATGATCTAGGATTTGATTTATCGGTCACAAAATTTATAGGTCCATGTCTATCAAATATTATACGGCCAATTATCATAAAATTTTACTAATACCCAGGATTTTAGACTGGTGTGGGAAAACAAGTATACAAATTTTCAAGTATACAAAATTTTTTTACCAATTAAATTGAAACTATACTATTCAGTGGTTAATTATTTTTTTACTACTACTTCTTCCGTCCTATAAATGTGATCTTACTGTTTATTTTTCTTTTGTCCCAAAATAAATGAAATTTTTTATTTTTTATATTATTTTTCTAACTAAATTCTTACTAATAACTAGTGTTGTAAAAAAAATCTATGAAATATGAAAAACTTGGTAGCTATATTTATACTCGCTGAACATATCTTCTAAAAATATTCTAACGATAAAGCATTTATAAATATCAGTTTTTTAATTTATAAATATAGTCGTTTTTCAAATTTTCTTTGAAAGTGGTGTAAATATCTTAAAGCTCAATTTTTAAGGTACGAAGGATGTAAAATTTATGGATAACATTACCCATGAGATCTCTCACCCTTAATTCCCAACCACGCAGAATTTTAAGCATAACACACCATCAACATGATGCAGGATTTAATTTATCGGCCACAAAATTTATGGATCCATGTTTATCAAATATTATACGGCCAATTTGACTTATCGGTCACAAAATTTTATTAATACCTAGGATTTTAAACTGTGGACATGTAAGTATGTAGATCTTTTCTAACAGTTAAATTGAAACCGAATCATATAGTGGTTAATTATCTTTTAAATACTATTTCTTCCATCCCATAAAAGTGATCTTACTATTTATTATTTTTATCATAAAATAAATGATTTTTTTATTTTTATATATTATTTTTCTAAATAAATTCCTATTAGTGACTATTGTTGTTAAAAGAAAATCTATGAGATAAAAAGAATTTGTTAATCATATTCATATTCGTTACATATGTTTTTTAAAATTATTTTTTTAATGATATAACATTTACAAACCTTTTAGTTGTAAAATATAATTATTTTTTATGTTTCCTTTAAAAGTGGTGTAAATATTAAAGGGAACTCTTTTTTTTTTGGGAACGAAGGATGTAAAATATATACAAAGTAAATCATTGCATAATATCGTATTACTTACATTCAAGCACTTGCCACATGATTCTTGACCACGTGGTCCAGCTGGACCACAAAAGGCAGTCCAACCATACTTTTGACGCCATGCGAGAGGCTTATCGGCGTCCCAAGTGGAGCAGTAAGCACTAACTCGGTTCAAGTCCCACCCATTTTGGGCTGGATTGTAGAAATGGTATGTTGCGCGCACATTAGTAGCAGACTGGCCGTTCACAATGCCAACAACAACTGATGCAAGAAAGACTAAGAAAAGGGTTGAGAGTTCTTTGGTTGCCATACTCTTATTTAGTTTGGTTGTGGAGAATATGAAGTCTAGATGATTGGTATTTATAGAGATTAAGAAAAAGGATATTCCCCTTTTTCATTTTTTTTCCTTGAGAAAGACTTTAAATGGAAGACCTTGCGTACTGATTCTTTTCTTTCAAATTGTTTTCGGCCTCTTAATAATCAGAAAGGCCATTGGAATTTTTATCGGGTACGAACTTGAAACAATATTAATCTTGGACTCGTAAAATCATTCTTTCTTTGGTACTGGTTAATTTCCGAGTGATAAGACATCCAAGGCCATGTATTCTCGGGGTGAATATTTGGTCCGGAATCCACGGATTTAACCGGGAATATCCTATTTTTACGGGTGGATGTTCAAACCGTTCGTTAACGGGTTGGTTGCGGATGAGATTTCTAGAATCCAATGGAATACGGATTGGGTCCGAATGCAACTTTGAAAATCCGTTGGACATCCAGACCCGTTAATATAATTTTTATCGAACTTTTTTGGTACAAATATAAAGTTAGTACATTTATTTATTTTTTTTCTTCAAATTATGTGTTCTTTTCATGTCATACTTTGATGAGCTTACAAGATACAATATCAATATAGTTATAGGTGGATATACTAGATCCCGAAGTACACTAAAAACATCTTATTTCAAAGGGGTCGAGTTTTTTTTCTTCTTCAAATTTGAGTAACTTCAAAGCATTACACTTAAATCAAATTTCAAACATTAAATAATATAGTCTTATTCTAAAACCATTCATAAACTTATTGTATTTTCCAGTTATAAACTTAAATTTTAATTATAAAACAAATTCATTGGATTATCCGTATCCAACACCTTTTTCCGTACATCCATTGGATGCACATCCATTAGATGTTGGATTGGATGCGGATGCCAAATTTAAAATCCATAATAAATTGGATTGGATACGGATGAAGAAAAAATCGGTCTATACTGATTACTGACCCATACTCACCCCTAATTGTAGCCACTCGATTAGTCATAAATGTCTGCCAACTGAAAGTTCTCGTTCTTAGATTTAGCTGTTACCCCAGGCCCACGAACACAATTTTCCACGTATAGAGAGACTTTTCCAGACATCATTGTTTTATAGAATGCTATCTTATCTTTCCTTGGCCGCGGCCCGCGG
The DNA here is from genome assembly GCA_023531435.1 of Papaver californicum. NCBI lineage: Eukaryota > Viridiplantae > Streptophyta > Magnoliopsida > Ranunculales > Papaveraceae > Papaver > Papaver californicum. Next base: position 8,694,749 of record JAJJMC010014687.1, read on the forward strand.
CATTCGAATCCACGCTTACAAGCATTTTTGAGATGACCGAAATTTTCTAACCTATGACTTTTCAAAACCAAATAAAACATGCAGGCCAGATAGATTTTCTTAATTTATATAGGTGGCAAGAAAGTTGGTCTCTAAGAGTACTTTGTTTTCCTTATGATAATCTTCTCGGATTACTAAACCTAGTGGAATTTTGTGACGATCTCGGAATAGTCTAGTTTCTAGGAGTTAATTCTTACAAGTTACAACACCTGTCTGAGGAATTGCCCCCACAACTGATACACGATATGTGCCAAGATATGAATACGGCCGTGAGATTTAGCTGAGAAGGATTTAAACATGCTTAACTTGGAGCACCACAAGGTTACTGTAGGCTTGATTACACTGGTAACTCCCAGAACAAATCTTCATTTTTCTCCCAAATGTTCTTTTGTTACGCTCTTCCAAAGGATAAAAAATAGCAGCATGAAGTATTTCTCAGATTTCCTTTGAAAAGTACTCCCATACCTCAAATGTATAACCTAGCGTATCTCTAATGTATTAGACGGTCTACTGCTTTCTTCGCTGCCACCGAACTCGCAGTTTGCATCTGCTATAATAATTCTTCCAACTTGAAGCATCCCTAGTGTAGGAAGGAAGCATCCCAACAGCTCTGCAAATCCGCGATCAGCTGAGTTGATTCAGTTTTCTCTTTTTTCAAAATTTTCATCCTACTATACTCTTTTCTCTTATCTTCTATATGGATAAAATCTAATTCTCATTTACCTTTCTGCTAATTTTTTACACATCTGGTTTTTAGTTTATTGTTTTAAGCTTTCTCTATTAGTACTAATGGCCTTTTAATATTTTGTTTTGCAGCATACTTTTGATTTGTTTAAAATGGTGAACATCCAGTTTTGGAACCTAGTAAGCTTTGTGTTTACTACTTTCTTGACAGTTTTGTCTTCTTCAACAATTTTGCTATAAGCTCCATGATGGCTCATGAAACTTTGATAAAATTAGATTACCATTGTTATGTTTTTGATCAAGTTTTTGAGTATGAGTTAACCCACCCGATTCACTTGTATTCCCTGGTGCAATTCAAAAAAAATCAAATTTTGAGTCTTCCCATCAATCATAGGCATAAGTTTAGGGCCACCTTTTCAACTCAAATTATAATGTGTTATTTTCAGCACCTTTCCATAACAGATTCCGTTACATTCCTTTTTGGTATATCCACTCATTTTTATCCTAGATATCAAAACAATTTTTATACCTTAAATTCAGGGTCAATAATAACCAAAAGTCCCATCATATTTGCTATCATCAACCTCTATTTAGGTTCTAAGCTATCAACTAGGCATTACCTCTTTCTCAAAATCTTGAGTATGGCTTCCAACCCTAATAATCAAGTTTTAAGCATAACAAGTGTTAGAAGACCTACATGGAAAACTGTTGGTTGTACTGGAGCTTTGGTGGAAGTTTAAGATAAATGGAGCAACAACCTCATTGGAAAGATTATCTCAATGAATGCCATTGAATTGTCTGACGTCAAAGCTAAAATCAACTTGCTTAGGAAGAAGTACAAGAACAAAGAAATTAGAGTTATGAGGAATAATCTCTATATCTTTAAGTTTAACTCTAAGCAAGATCAAGAGGATGTTCTTAAAAAAACAACTTGGAACGTAAAAAGATATCTCTTATCCCTCAAAAAATATACAACCAGATTACTTCTTGATAAATGAGAATTCAAAACACAAGAATAAAATATGTTGTTCAAGGATATTCTGCTTGAGCATCACTATGAAGTTATCATCAATGAAGCCATAACTTATCTTGGAAGGAAAATATATACTGATCCAAAGAACTGCAGACTTAAATATGGGAACATGGTGAATGCAAGAATTAAAGTGGACTTATGCAAACCTTTAACAAGAGGAGAATGGTGGAACACGGCTGCAGGGGGAGTCACATGAGTGAAATACCACTAGTTGAAGCAACCACATAAATTGTGTGATCAATGCTGTTTTATGGATCATAATATTAGTGAGTGTGATCAATTGTTCAAGAACTGAAAGCTTTTGCTATGACTAAGGAGGAATTTGATCTACATTACCCTGAAGTTAAAGCTGGAATAGCCACTGATGCAAAATCAAATTATATACCCACTCATGCTGCTCAAAATAATGTTGGTATAGGTCCTTTCTCAAATAGTGGTGAAGCTAGGACAAACAAACGAGCCAGAAATCCTCTAGACAACATTATTACTCAAGATGGCACCTTTCATAATTTGGATACAACTATTCATATTAAGAACACCTTGAACAATGATAAGGCTCTTTCACCCAATCCTTTATATGACATGATGGAAGACATTGAGATTGGTGGACAATAAAAGGGAAAGTGTTAAATACTAGGGAGCTCTCACCATCAGATCAAAATGTTGCTGCAAAACTGGTAATCTCTATATCCTCTCTGTATTTCAATTTAAATTTAGTTTCAGCACATTTTTGTTTATTTATCTTAACATGAAAATCATTTCTTGGAAATGTTCAAGGTTTTAATTCAAAAAAAACTAGAGACCATTTGCATGATCTTATCAGAACCCAAATTCCAGATATCATCTTTCTTTGTGAAATCAAAACTAGTTCTTCTAAAGTTAAATCTTTAATAGCTCCCTACAACTACCCAAATCAATCCTTTATAGATTCTGAAGGTCTGTCTGGGGGATTAGTTCTTCTTTGGAAGAATGGGTTCACTTGTGAGGTTCTTAGTACTCATTTAAATGCTTTGAATGTAATACTGCAGTCTGATATTAGCAAACCCGAAGCGTTAGTGATTTGTATGTATGGGTACAACAATTATCAAAGGAAAAAAGAACAGTGGTTATTCATAAAGGAAATAGGAAGAGAAATAAACCAACCATGTATCCTTATAGGTGACTTGAATTTTCACATACTATATTCCAATGAAACCACCTCTTCTTCTCTGGATGGCTAGGTAAATACTATTTTAGATGACAGTGGCCTTGATGACATTGGTTTCATTGGAAAAGATTATACCTGGTCAAATAACAATGTAGGTACAAGTTCAAAGATATCTAGGATTGATTATGCCTTAGGTAATGGGGACTGGATTAGACATTTTCCTAACTCAAAACTCTTTCACTTAACCCAAGTAGGTAGTGATCATAGCCCAATCATGTTTGTTTCTGATTCTACTTAACCTTACTGTTGGAAACCTTTTAATTTTTTTCCTGACTTGGTTAAATGATTCTTCATGCTCTGTTGAAATTGTTAATGCTTGGAAAACAATCTTTTTAGACTCTCCGGCCTTTTGTTAAAATTTACAGGTTACTAGGCAATATCTATTTAAATGTAACAAACTTCATTTTGGAGATATCAACAAGCATATAGATGATTGTCAGAGACAACTTGATGATCTTCAAATCTAGGATTCTTCTCCTAATAAATATTCACAGGTTGTTATGGTTAATGTTGAGCTTAACAAATAGCCTAAGAGAAGATATGAACTGTACCCGCGAAATCAAGAGACTTTTCTGAATAAATAGACTACAAAACAAAGTAGTTCCATACTAAAACCAATAGACAGAAATCAAGAAACAATATAGATCCTCTTCAAGATTCTCATGGACAGTGGCTTCACTCAAGGGAAGATTTGAGTCTACTTCTCACTAATCATTTTAAGGACATAAGTACTCCTGTTAATCATTCTCTAGATAAATCTTTGTACATGTCTCTAACAACTATTATTACCTCTGAAGATCATAGTAATATGCTAAGAATACCTAGCAATGAAAACATCTAGATTACTTTAAGAAGTATGGCTAATTGGAGAGCACCAGGCCCTGAGGGTTTTCAAGATGGTTTCTATAAGTCCCAATGGGATACAATTGGTGAAGATGTTTGTCTTATGGTCGATAAATTTATTGAAACAAGGCGTATTCTTAAATAGATCAATTGAACTTATATTTCTTATTCCAAAGAAGAAGAAAATGTGTTACCCTTGCTGACTTTAGACCTATTGGGTTATGCAATACTTCTTATAAGCTCATTTCCAAGATCATTGTCAACAGAATGAAGCCTCCAATGGAGAAGATTGTTAGTCCTTATCAAGTATCTTATGTTACAAGGAGATAAATAAGTGATAACACAATTATTGCATAGGAAATAATTTAGTCCATGAAAAAGAAGAAGGGAAGAACCGGTTGGATGGCTTTAAATTTGGATATGTTCAAGGCATTTGATAGACTTGAATGTCCTTTCCTCATCAAGGTTTTAAAGTATTTTGGGTTTTTTGATGATTTCTGTGAGGTAATTCATCAACATATAAGTACTACTTCTTTGTCAGTATTACTCAATGGTTCTCCTTGTGCCCCTTTTCAACCCAACAGGGGAATCAGGCAAGGTGATCCTCTATAAAATATCTTTTCATACTTGCAATGGAATTCCTTTATAGAAATCTGATGGAAGCTCAAGAAAACAAAACAATTAAAGGCATTAAAGTGGCTAACCAGGCTCCAGTAATAAATCGTCTCTTATTTGCAGATTACTGTTTAGTTTTCACTCAAGCTAATCTTTATTCTGTAAACAATCTCCTGTAGATTTTAAGTGACTTCAGCCAACAATCTGGTCAGGTAATTAACTTTGATAAATCCTCAGTTTATTTTAGTAAATACACTGATAAAGATGTTGCTAATGAACTCACTAATATACTTGGAGTTAAAACAATGAGTTCAAAGGAGAAGTATCTTGGTTCTGCATTTCTTCTGGGTCATCCGAAACAAGAAGCTTTCGAGTCATTTAAGGATAATTTTACTCATACATTACACCATATAGCCTATTTTGAGACATATTTTTTTTTTGTTTGAGACACATATAAGTGTCGTTAGTGATGCTACTCATATATGCGTCTCAAACCGAGAATATGTGTCTCTTTAATTATGATTAATCTAAATTAATTAAGAGACACCTATGCTACTCTTTTAAAAGCCTCAAACGATGGCATACTTGTAAATTTTAACTTAACAAGACCTTTTTGTTAATTTAAATATAATATATATATAGATATATAGTTTTTATACATATTTTCTCTTAATTTCCATTTTATTTCCCCCAAAACCAAACTTTCCCCCCCAAAATGTTCTTCTCTACATTAATTTACCCCCACATATTTATCTCATACAAAAATCATTTGAATTAAATTTCTATCATAAAGATTTCACTTCCCACCTTTTTTTTAGTTCCCCCATTTATTTTAGTTCCCACCAAATATTGAACACACTAAAATATTTGTTTTTTAACCAATAAAAAAAAACCATTTAGTATTAGTTCCATCGTCTTTATTAGTACACTTCATTCTCTTTCTTCACGTTCCTTCTAATTTTTTTGTGTTTTAGTTCTAGAAGCTTTGAGAGAAAAAAACTCAAAGAGATTGAGAGATAAAACCTTCGCTGAATTCATGTGAACCAGAAAATGATTTTTGCTTTCGTAAACCTAGAAAGTGATTGAAAAACCCTAGTTTCAGAAATCAAAATCTTTAATTTTGTAAACCTAGAAATTGATTTTCAACTCTCAAAAGAAGAAGATTGAAGCTGTAGAAGTAATAATCCTAGAAGATTTCTAGTATCAGGTATGAAAAACCCCTTTGCAGAAATCAAAATAACTTTGATTTGTAAACCCTATTTTTTTTTCTTTTGAAACCGGTAAACCCTAGAATTTTAACTTCTAATCTTGTGTTGAAACTCGCAGAAGAAGATTGAAGTGCAACCATAGAAGATCCAAGTTCAAATCCTTAATATTTAGGTATAAACTCTATCCTCAGTACTTGTTTGGTATTTTTTTCTATATATAAATTAGGATGGGTTAAGTTTTATTTTTGTTCGTATCTTTTGGTGGTTTATCTGTAATTGTGTTGGAGGTATTAGACCTATGGGTTCAATAGGTTGTGTGTCTTATCCTTTTGGTGTGGTTAACTGTGTTGTGGAATGATTTATCTAATGAAAAATATTCATAGTATTATTACTATTTTGATTTTTATATTTTGTTTGTCTCATTTCCTGTTCTTGAAATCCCCATTTCCAATTGACTAAAAATCCTTTTTGTTATGTTCACCTTACCAAAAAAAAAAGAATTTTCGTAGATGTTTAACTATGAGATGGTTCAATACATGCTAAGATTTGTTTTGTCGAAAGATTGGGTATCACAGATACCACTACTAGGTATCAGGTTAGTTTATTTGGCATATCATCTCGATTGGCTTCGGCTTAGGCACATGATAACTGAGGGTAAATGACTTATGTATATATGTTGTTGTCGACTAAAGCCAATCGTATCTGTCTTTTAGTTGATGAACTGCTGATTAAAGTCTTAACTATATTTCCAGTATGTAACTCTTAAAACTAGTTATGGGTCAGATGTGCTAGCTACTTAAACTTGTACTGAGGAACGTATGAGAGATTGAATTCAATATTCTATATTACTTTTCAAGTTTTCAATTATTCAAAGGGTTCTACATGACTAGACCTAAGTTGCAGCGAATCTTGGGTATTTTTATAAATGGACGCAAAAAAAATATGGTGTCCTTTTATCTGGACCATAAGGGTAGATGGTTTGGATCCTAGCTAGCACTTTCTTCTTCGATGGGTTCACCTGACTTGTACGTTTAAGGTTTATAACTCTTATTCATTTGTTCGGGTGATAATAAGAGTTGGCATAAGCATGAAAGACTAATTTTAATTTTTAGAAGTATGAAATTATGGTATCTGGTGTAATGCATATTGTAGAGTGTGCATAATCTTTTTCTGAAATTCGGCGACTTCGAATTTTCACTTATAACATGTTTAAGTACATACCATTCTGGTATTGATACTTGTTATGTTAGTTGGGTACTTCATCTATCAGCTGGTAGTTTAATATGTTGTTGTATTTGATTAAATATTATATTTTTGAGGAAAATGAAGATGTAATTAAAATTTCCTGTTATTGCACTTTTTAACTGTGATCCTTATGGATTTATGTGTTTGATTTCTCTTTGTGGATATGTGAATTTGGTTGATTCTTATAACATCTTTGATCTTTAATTTAGAGAATAAGGGTTGATCTGTTTTTTAAGAAGATATGTGGTGTTCATATCTCGTTGATTTTTATAACATATGTGGTGTTCATATTTTTCAAGAAGATCATACCTTTTTACTATTGATACTTGTTGCTCTTATTTCTCACTTCTTGTTGTGGATGCAGGGTGTTGTCCAAGTATTAGGGAAGAGGGCTGTCCAGTTATCCTTGGAGTGTAAGCATCTCTAACCCTTGTGCGTCTTTCATATGAAATTTTTTTATGACTTCCTCAACAGTTTTTTGCTTAAAAATGAGTGATGTTATATACCTGCATATGCTTGTGTAGCTGATAGTGTTAGGATGTATTTCTGTTGTTATGACTTGCCATTCGATGTCATCTATATGTCTTGTGATGCACTAATGGCCAACTACCATCTGTATGTTGTGTTGTTGTAGGAGGGAAAAGGATCGATTTATACTAACTACTTTTCCTTGTATCTTTTCAGGTTGTTGGACATGAAGGCAAGTTGCTCACAAGTGGTATTTGTCAGGTCCGGTTCTATCATGTACTTGTTTTCTTGTGGTTTGATTTCTCCATCTTTGCCATCCTTTGTGTTTATTTCCATTTTTGCAGCAAATGTGAAAGAAGTCCCATGATATTGATTGAACACAAGGTATTTATATTTTTGGTTAGTGGTAGTTCGATTTTAAATTGAAGCATAAAATATTTGAGTTTGTTGAAGTCATACAGTATCTACTTAACTTTCATCTGATGGGTTATTCAATTCCTTGGTGGTGCTTAGTTTGATAATCCACTTATTCTTGAACCAATGCAATTGTGTGCCGGATTTTGTGCTTAAATCTGTACTAAAAGGTAAAAAAAAAACGGTTTGAGCCTGGTGTTGATGGTGAGTTTCTGACAAGGGAGAAAATTGTAATATTCCTCTTTGAAATATTACTTTTGCCTAGCTGTAGAAGCATGGAATAAATATATATTAATTTCTAACGAGCATCAGAATTATGAATATTACTCCTATCTTATATTCTGCAAGAAAATCGAGAAAGGATAGTCAACTCCTGGTTAAATTAGCCCTGCATATCTTTGGCATATATATGCACCAGAGGAATTTCATAGATTTATTCAACTAAAACCTCGTTATTTCATGTGCATCCATGCAAACTACTTGTATAAAACAGAATATATTGGTTATACAAAATCATGATCATTCAGAATAGAGGCAATGCAATAGCTGAATGAAAACGCTAATTAGATGCATAGCATCTAAATTCTAGAGTCGCGTCAAACATAATTTCAAGTTGCAAACTTCTGCGACTGAATCTCTTGAAGATTTTCTGTATGCACTATACAAAAGTTAATCATAAATGCTAACAATTAAATCTCACAAGATTGAGTCATGGTCACAACATTAGCAAAGTCCAATGCCAAGGGAACTTAGTAAATAGCCCTAACATCAATCAGTACAGACCTTGGTAAGCCCTAGCCACGCTCCCAACAAGAAAACGTCAAACTAACAAAGACAACAAAGTCAATAAACGCAACAAATACCAAATCCATGTAAAAACCCTTGCTAGAGTGCTAGCTATTGTGCCAAGTCCAAGCGCTAGCTCTATCTCCAGCACTGAGAGCCAACAATACCAGCAACAAGGCCAAGCGCTAGCTCCAGAGCTGGGGCCAACAACGCTAGCGCCATGGCTGCCCCTTCGCTCCTCCGTGCTGCGCCTATGCCTCGCTGCTGCCGCACCAGCCACCTTTCACTTGTTCTAGCACTACTCACCTTAATTACGGCTACAATACTTGCACACTCTTATTGTTGTTAGCACAAATTGCACGATGCAAATATGCTACAAACACTTTATTATTGTACTAAATTGACATAAAATTCATTAATAGAATTATCTTATGATAAACTCATGGCTTTGAATCCATGACTCCATTAACTCTTACGAGAGATCAAGCTATATTATATGAGGGGAATAAACATGGGATGTTGGTCTGGTTGTTATAGCAAGGAAGTTACAAAGTAAGTGGTGACGGTTGAAGAGGTTGAAAAGGTGAGAGAGTAATGATCTGGAAGTTTCCAGAAACTTACCAAGAAAAAGTGGATGGTTAGTACTAGAACCTCCATCTCTCCATCTCCCCCACAACCTCCACTATTTTACAAAGGAAAGGGTGTGATCTCAATTAATATAAACAGGCTACTTAGCCCATTTCAAGCACAAGAGACATAACAAAGATGAGATAGAAAATCATTCTCACAAGCTCTATTATTCTAAACCTCTGTACACCATTCAAGATACACACAAATTCCTTCAACTTTCTTTGCTTCCCTCCCCTAAGATCAATCCATCTCCTCTCTTTGTAACCGAAGCAAAACATAGACAAACATTCTTCTTGTTTGGATTTATTTTGTACGATTTTGATCCTCGAACCTAAAAAGTACTTCAACGATACATTATTTTTCCTGGGAGCAATTTTTAGATATAAACAATTGGCGAGCAGAGACGGAGGTCAACCTCTCGGTGACAAAACTCAATTCTTCATAATGGTGCATCTTAGGTCAGGTTCAGCAACCAATCCCAATTCAAGTTCAACATTCGATACTAATACTGGTAATACCAGTGGTGGAACTCCAGAGATCATTCCTCAAAACACCACCAATGAAAGTACCAAATATCCTCTCTGCACCATTGAAAGTGTCAAAGGCAAGGAGCAGGCGTCACCAACCATAACCGATTTGACGAAGCGACAAGAGACCTTGGCTAAAACTCAAATAGTCATGGCCACCACTCAAAAGGAAGTTCTTACCTTCCTTAAGACGTTAAAGTAACAATTAACGTTGGAGCAGCGTCATCGTCAAATGGAGCAAGCCAAGAGCGCAGCCGCCAGCAGTGCCAAAACGTCAAAAGCTAATGCATATGAAGATGATGAGGTATAGATCATCACTGACCATGTACCAGAAAGTTAATAACAACAAAACTTTGTTACTCGCGAAGACCTGGAAAGTCTCATGTGAAATCGTGGAAAGAAAGATTCTTCTTCGTTCCATCAACACCAACCCCCTTACCCAACAGAAATTCATAGGGTTGCACTGCCGAACAGATATTCATCTCCTCCATTCTCATTGTACGATGACACCAAAAATGCTCGAGAACATGTTTCTTGATTCTTAGATTCGTTAGAAGTGCACAAATATAATCAAGTGTCGCGACTCAAAGAATTCTCGAGATCTCTTACGAGGAGAGCTTATACTTGGTACAATAACCTCGCTCCCAACAGTATCTCTAGTTGGTCTCAGATGGTTGATGCCTTTTATAAAAAGTATTTCTTCGTCTCTGAGGAAATCATGTTCTCAAACCTGGGAAGAATGTTCCAGAGAAACAACAAGCATCTCAACGAGTACGTGAAAAGGTTCAGAACGAAAGCTCTCAACAGCCATGAACAAAACGTGACTAAGCAACAATTAGTGGAGATTTTCATCAATGGTATGATTCATGTTTATCGTGTCTTATTAGAAAATTTATTATTTCAAACCTTCTCTGAGTTACATGAGGCCGCCAAGAGATCAGCAACAACTTCTCCAGCATTGTTGGAAATGACAAGGCCCGCCAGAGAAGAAAGTCATGGAGACACTCGTGGAAGTAGACGCCTGGTGAATAAACAACATTCAACCCACATTCCATAGGTGTTGTTACTGATGAGGGAACCAAGAGAAAAGCAGCACTCAGTCGGCATCATACGCCAAGCGCACTGCGTCATCCCAGGTGAAAGCACCAACAACAACTCAAGGGAAAGGCTCAATCGAGACTCCGCATCAGTCACAAAGAAACAAGATGGATCTAACAATCCCATATTTCCCATTTCCTATGGAGGAAGTACTCGAATTGCTGGAATTATGGGTACAAAATGGAGCTATCAAGCTACCGCCCACCCACTGAAGAGGACATGTCAAATCCAAAATATTGTCACTTCCACAGATTCATCAATCATCCCATTCGTGAATGCAATGGTTTGAGGCGTATATTCAGAGAAAAGATCGATTCAGAAGAGCTACGCATGAGGACTGAAGGTGTCCATAAAGATTCGCTCCCTGTTAAGAGCTATCCATGATGAAACACATATGTGAACTTCTTTACCTATCGAAGGCACAACACAAAGATATTTTTACTTTCCTCAATCGTGTCGTGTCGGGTAAGCGTCTACTCTTCGTTGAAAAATCTATTATGCATCCTAAGTCCACTTCAGAAGACGTAGTCATCAAACACAATGAGAAGCCTAGCTGGGGACCTCTCACCACTGTTTTCCTCAAGGACACTGAATACCCCAATTCGGCAGGTAGGTTTCGCCGAATGGAATATAGGTAATGGTTTGTCCTTTCCTAACACCGAGGCCTTTTCAGCACAACTGGCTCAGAGTTGGCAAAAAGCTCTGTAGTTAAGCATGCTCGGGCGGGATTAATCCAGAGATAGGTAACCTCCCGGGAAGCTGTTGTTGGATGACCGCAACGGTGCCCGTAGAAAACCCCACACCGCCGGATGACCGTTGTGGCTAAGTGGGGACAGTATCGGTGGAAGGTCGGGTCATTACAAAGTGGTATCAGAGCCGACGACGGGTCACCTGCCAAGGTGAGAGAGTACGCTGGACGGGGTGTTCCAGGTATTGGTCTCATAGGTGGTAGGGAAAGTCGGAGATCTGGGCTTGAATATATTCCTGAGCCGAGGACGACTCCAATTTAAGGTGGTGGTATTGTAATACCCCAATTCGACAGGTAGGGTTTACCGAATGGAATATAGGTAATGGTTTGTCCTTTCCTAACACCGAGGCCTTTTCAACACAACTGGCTCAGAGTTGGCAAAAAGCTTTGTAGTTAAGCATGCTCGGGCGGGAGTAATCCAAGGATGGGTGACCTCCCGGGAAGCTATTGTTGGATGACCGCAGCGGTGCCCGTAGAAAACCCCACATTGCCGGATGACCGCAGTGGCTAAGTGGGGACAGTATCGGTGGAAGGTCGGGTCATTACAAAGTGGTATCAGAGCCGACGACGGGTCACCTGCCAAGGTGAGAGAGTACGCTGGACGTTCCAGGTATTGGTCTCATAGGTGGTAGGGAATGTCGGAGATCTGGGCTTGAATATATTCTGGAGCCGAGGACGACTCCAATTTAAGGTGGTGGTATTGTAATACCCCAATTCGTGAGGTAGGGTTCGCCGAATGGAATATAGGTAATGCTTTGTCATTTCCCAACACCGAGGCCTTTTTCAGCACAACTGGCTCAGAGTTGGCAAAAAGCTTTGCAGTTAAGCGTGCTCGGGCAGGAGTAATCCAATGATGGGTGACCTCCCGGGAAGCTGCTACTGGATGACCGCAGCGGTGCTCGTAGAAAACCCCACACTTCCGGATGACCGCAGTGGCTAAGTGGGGACAATATCGGTGGAAGGTCGGGTCATTACAGACACCGAGTTCGAGTAAATACTAATTGATGTGGGCACCAACGTCAATATCATTACTATCAAGACACTGAGAGTTGCGGGAATTTCTAGGCACGAAGCCACGCACTCGCCAACCGTAATTAAGAATTATAAAGGGAAGTCCATGAATGCTTATGACTACATTTATCTTGAGGTAAAAATGGGTGACACCCGAACACATGTCAAGTTTCACATCATCAAAAAGGGTCCAAATTATGACATGATTCTGGGATGCCCATGGGTTTGTAACAACAAGATAGGAGCAAATGAGTCTCTTTTATCGGCACCAACACCTCCAAGACTCTCAAACAAGCCAGCAAATCCCGAGGACGATCTATCAGACGAGTTTCGTCGCACGATAGAGCTGGATGTGAAGCAATTACCAGGAGAGGACGTAGCATCATATGTCTGAAGGTTTCGCTCACAAGTAAGTCATATCCAACCAACTTTTTTACAACTAGCAATCCCACGTCCCATCAAATCTTTAGGATTTGACCCGAATATCAACCCTACTCTGACTCAGGGATGTGAATGAGTAGCTGATCCTTTTCAAAATTTTATCAAATGGGTATGCATTGTTGATAGACACATTTTTGTGTCTAAATTGTGCTCGATTATCTATTTTGATAGTGTTTGATTTTGTACTTATTATGGGTTTTTATGTCTTTATAGGTATTTTCGAGAAATAAATATTTATGGAAAAATCGGCTCAAAAAGTGATAAAGGCACCCTAGGAAAAACACTAAAGGCACCTAGACAGTTGTTAAATGCACCCTCTCTTTTGAATTCAAATCCATATTTGGCGGGAAATTCAATTTACGTGAAAAAGTCATATGAGTTGTTTCAAGTGCGAAGTTAAAGGGATTTAATACGTGTTTTTGATTTATCCAAGTGAAGAAATATCAACTAAAGATCAACACACGCAATCCAGAGTGATTCACGCCGGAAAAATTGCTGCAAATTCATGTCACAGCCGGAAAAGAAGAGTCACATCCTATTTCGGATTATCAACATTTTGGAGTTTGATTTGGACTCTTCTTTGTGTTCTAATCGGTTAAAAAAGGTCCCTCGGGTTCAATAATCCTATAAATACCAAAGAATAACAAGAAACAAGCAAGCCAGAACAGCCGGAAAAATTCCAGGGAAAAAAAAAAATTCTGCTAGTGGGAAGAACACGAAGAACATAAGGCTCCAGAGACCTGTCATTTTTTCCGTTGCTTATTCCTTCGAATTTCTGTAACGAACAGAGTCCGTACTTTATTTTTGTTCTCTTCAGCCACACAGAGAACACACTCTGTAACGCTTATAAGCGTATCAGTTCTCCTGTGTTATTATTATTTCTTCATTGTAAACACTTTTTGAGCTATGAAAAACTATTTTGAGAGTGTTTCCAGCATGATCAGCTAATCACCATCACTGGGGCGACGGAGGAAGCTATTTTTCCAATAATAAAGTGGTAATTCTTATTTTTTTTATTTTTTGCAATTCTTTTACTATTATTTGCTTTGAATTAAAATTAGAAAAAATGGTTTTTATCAATTAGTTATGTTTTCTTTTAATGAGTCATGCTGGGCTTAGAGCTTTTGATGTCTCATGCTTTCGATTTACAACTATTATTTTGAAAACCTAACTTTGGCAATATTTTGAATAAACTGAATATACGAGTTGCAATATTTTTATCACTTGAAAAATTTGTGAATGGTGGAATCCTTAGTCTCGGTCCTTCCCATAATTTGAAATCAATTTTACTTTAATCTGTTTTATTTTTAGTTATTAAAAATTAGGTTTAAAAATTGAATCTTTACGAGTCTGAGTATCGAACCTCTTTACGACTATTCAAAAATCACATCAATTGTCTCTACTGGAGATAAGCAAACTAGTAACCAGGGAATTCAGAAGATATTTCATGAAGTTAAAGGGCCTGAACCCAATGTCTTCCCTGTCGGAGATACGGTAGAGAAAATCATAGCCTCTCCCGAAGAAGAGTCGTATCTCATCACCGGAACCATGATCGGCGGTTACTATAAGCTTGTCAATACTGACAAGCCAGAAGGGGTGGTCATGTATGGAAAGTGGCTTACAACTCACAATGCTTACAAAATATCCTATCTCCGCCTCACAATTATTTCCCTGGTTTATGCAATATTTGTAATTCCTCCAAAATATTTGCAACATATTGCATTCATACTTAAGATTTCAATTTATTAATCAAGCAAAGTATTATTTCCTTCAAGAAATATATATGTTCTCACAAATCATTCAAAAATTCCTACCCATTCATAAAAATCCCAAAATAAAACCACAAAGAGTCATACATCTCATAAAACCTATAACACTCAGAAAAGCTAGAAAAAGTCCTTGAAAACCGGTGAAGCACCTTTGGAATATGCCTTACCCAACCTCCCGAAAATCTCAGTTGTAAGCTTCAACTCCCGAGAAAGCCTTTCAACCTCGTGCCCAGCCTTGGTGACCGTCTCCAAACTACGAGTCATGCCTCCTTCCTACAGATGCCTCTCAATAGTTTCAAAATGACGACGAAGCCATGCGACATTGAGTTTATCCACTTCAGCCTCATCCAAAGCATCCTTCCAATCTTGAAGCACTATCGTAGAAATTTCTCTACGAGGGAGATAAATCATCCCATGCACAGTCGACAATAACACAAACACATCATTCTCCAGAGTACGATAGTTCTTTGGGTTACCTACGAAGAAATGGCTTAACTTCTTCCATATTTTAGTATACATCTCAGCATAGGCAGACGAGACAGTAAAGCCACCAGTACACAAGTAGTCGAGGCGAGTCCTACCAAACCTGAAGTCAGCATTCGGGTATTCAACCGGTATAATCTCCATCATATCAGCATTATGTACTACAATGCCACTCGGAGTAATTTTTCAACAACCACTTTAGAAAGAGCTCGCTCGTGATTTCGAGGTGGAAAAGACGCATCACCAACATCGCGGCCCATGAGATAATGAGCTAACATAGCTTAAACACAAGGAATTGAAAAATAGATCATAAAGTTCATAAAGTATGTCCATTAGCAACATAAAAATTCATTAAAATATTTTTTGGATCATGGCATATGGTTTACAAGAGAAATAAAACATTTCACAAAAAATGACGTCAGAAACGTTTTTATATAACCTTCCGGAAGAATTGAAATTAGTGATAGTTGATAAGGAATTTGGGGATGATTTATATACAAAATGATTCATATGGATGTCTACTACAACATGCAAAAAGGACGCGCCCACCAGAGAAGCGAGTTAATAAGGGCAGGCAAAACGGACGACTACATAACAGCTGAAAACCTACAGAATTCTGCCTGGAAAGTTCTGGACTCTCGGTATCAGGTCTTTTTCACCTAGCAAAAGGACTCCGAATTCAGAAATTCAAAACTTAACTATATCTCTTAGCTAAAGAATGAGAGGTCAACCACCTCATTCCGACTTCAGGCGAAGATTCTACAGTCATTACGGAAAGAAGACCTGAATCTGAATTTTTGTGACAGCAAAAATCGCTAAAGCTCTACATAAAATCATGCATGGATCTACATATTTGGGAATTTAAGAGTTATAAATTATGTCATTATAATTCTAAAACAATAAAGGAGACTTACTTGGAGCTGCGACTAGTCATCAGGAACAGAAGGCACCTCGAAATGTGATTCATCGCCAAGTTCTGCAATCTCAACCCCGGATTATTCGATTACTTCAGTATGGGATGATTTCTCAAGTTCCTGGCCATCTTTATCTTCTTCCTCAGAGCTTCCAACAACAATGGTGCTTTTTAATCGAAGTATTCACATTGTTATCCATCTAAGCATAACAATTATTGGCAAGAATCAGAATCTATCAAAATTCAACAAGGCATAGAATTTTTATTCAAAAATTTATAAAGGAAGCTTTAATCACGACATAAGCGGCCTAAGCACCAGGAAAAGATGGGACACCAAATTTAAATGGTCAAATACTCAAGTCACTCTGACGATTTACACTCCCAGGTAACACAAAGATATTTATCAAAGACAAGGTATAAATATACTTCATACAGAGAAGAAGAGCAAGAAAAAATACAAGACATTTATATTCTTCGAGGGACGGTTTCCACTTCTAGGCATAATTACCAGTGGTATCCTCGTTCCAGATTGACGAGTAACATTCGCTACGTTATCAGACGCAAAGTTTTCTAGGAACCACGACTGCAAGATGTGACTTAAACACTTAATTACTTAAAATATATAATATTAATTAAATTAAAGAAGGTTTGAGATACCTGTTTCAAGATGATGATCGAGTCACGCTTCAATCTGGAGGTAATTCTCAAGTTCGGCTAGGCTGCTAACTCTGTTTCAGAAGGTTCACCATGGACATAAGTAGGACTACTCGACATTAAGTTCTTGTGAAGAATAAGTTGTGCATTCCAGAAACCAGCATACTCATTAGTAACATATCCTTTTCTGTTGGCCTAGAGGAAAGGAATGCTTCGAATAGCAATACTATGGGCACCCTCAAAACATTGAAGCTCATTTGCATAAGGCTTCGCAGTGCGGAAGTGAGGAAAGGATTGATCAAAACGCATCTGCCGAGCTGAAAATCACTTTCTTCTTGTTATCTATTAAGTTGATAAGACTAACCGAGGAAGGTTTCTTCTTACTCCACCGAAGTATTCTAGCATACTCTACTCATTCACTCGAAAAAGACGGACGAATCTTTGGTGCATACTCGAGAAAATGTTCCCAAAGCCAAGCTTGCATAAACATAAAATGGATAAAAGTATCTATCTTAGCATGACCATTGGAAACCTCCACGGCATGAACGAGAATATCCAAATGAGTGTGTAAAGTACCTAGGAACAAATTACCAAGAGGAAGATTCCTTCCACCAGCAAGTGCAACAACAAGCGGAACAAGTGGAGCCTTCATTTGACTGCCATGAGAATCTTCAAATATGTCTCTAGAAATCCAAAGTATGAGGAACGCAGCAATGCAAAGAGGATGATCAGCATCAAGACCATCAGCGCTTGTACTACCGTTCCACCAGTAGTCAAACCAAGTTGAAATTGCATCAAGATCACAATGTCCTCCAAAGTAATTGTTAATTCATCCCAAGAACATGTCGCTGAATGGGTTGGACCGCACCAATGGCAGTAAAATACAAGAAGACCAGTTGTGTCTTTATTGATCTTGAAAGTCTCAGATACTCGCACGACATGGAATATCTTAGCATTTTCTAAAACCAGCTTCACCTGAGAATTTTTCAACATAACTTTATACCATCCTTCCCTTTCATATAAAGAAGTTTGGAACGTCTTAAAGTTAAAAAACGAAGGAATGTATTCTCTTCTCTGCAAACAATACCTAACAAGAGTTTGTGGAAAACTACTCTGAGGCTGAGGAGCACTATTAATGTTCAAAATAAAGTTACCAACATAATCAGGAGCATCGACCTCTTCGACAACACCATCAAAGAATTTTTCATGGATGCTGGGAACATCATCCAAAGAGATAACATCAGAATTTTCGCTTCCATCATAACTGGAAGCAGTAGCAGCATCAGTATCGTAATTATTAGACATCTACAATGGGTCGAATGACATTCACATCAGCAACTGGAAAATCATACATAAGGTTTGGTTTTGTTTTATGTATATATATAATTGATATGCAAATACACGCATATATATATAAATTAAAACTAGCATCAAAAAATTGTTATAAATCACTGGCGTACCTGGTTGAAGCTTAACAACTTACAACAAAGCTAATGAAGGATTTCTACAATCAAAATAAAAAATTATGGAATTAGGGTTTACTTGCAAGTTGTTGTCAAGAGAGGAATAATTATCAATTCAATAGCATATTGCGATTGAATAAGCAATGATAATTGAAACAATAAGTTAATACTCACAACAAAGGAAGAAAAGGAGAATAAATATGTGAGTATTCACTTACGAAAAAAATGTGAGTAGAAACTCACGCAAAACCGAAAAAAAAGAAGCTACCTACTCGGCTTCGGAAACTGGCAAGGAGTCGCCAGCGGTGACCGGCTGCTGACGTCGTCTGTGGGAAGAGTTGCTGCTGCAGAGAGGAGAGAGAGAAGGTCAACGGTGATAATGAGAAGAATACAAATAATAATAATAATAATAATAATAATAATAAAGGGTTTACTCCCTTTTATGGTGATTGGTTTCCAAATCTATGTCAAACAAGGATTTCCTATTTGAAACCATGCTCATATGCTGCACACGGGTCAAGTTTGGTCTCTCTATCATACAAATCAGCCACGCGTCGCTAATATACACTCCCCAGACGATGCTTTATCATCTTACAAGCACTACTACATAAATTATTACTCCTTCAGTTATTCAACATCATTGGAACATCATCGAATCAGAATGTCTAGTAATGTACGACAAACTAAAACTTGTTGATTTTTCTATAACAATATAAAAAAAAATCACCATCTAGTGTTAACCATGAAACACATTATCGTTCCGCGCTAAGCAGGGGACTTAATGTTGATGGTGAGTTTTTGACAAGGGAGAAAATTGTAATATTCTCCTTTGAAATGTTGTTTTTTCCTAGATGCAGAAGCATGAAATAAATATACATTAATTTCTGACGAGCATCAGAATTATGAATACTACTCATATCTTATATTCTGCAAGAAAATCGATAACGAGTATTCATCTCCTGGCTAAATCATCCCTGCAGCTCTTTGGCATATATATGCACCAAAGGAATTTGAGAGTTTTATTCAACTAAAACCTCGTAATTTCATGTGCATCCATGCAAACTACTTGTATAAAACAAAATATATATTGGTTATACAAAATCACGAACATTCAGAATAGAGGCAATGTCATAGCTGAATGAAAACACTAATTAGATGCATACCATCTAAATTGCAGAGTCGCGTCAAGCATAATTTCAAATTGCAAACTTCTGCTGCTGAATCTCTTGAAGATGTTCTGTATGCACTGGTTAATCATAAATGTTAATAACTAAATCTCAAAAGATTTAGAAACCCTAGATAGGCCATAGTCATGGTCACAACATTAGTAAAGGCCAATGGAAAGGGCAATTAGGAAATAGCCCTGACATCAATCAGTATAGGCCTTAGTATTCCCTAGCCACGCTCCCATTCGAACGCGTCAAACTAAAAAAGACAACAAAATCAATAAAGGCAACAAAGACCAAAGATACGTAAAAACCCTTTCTAGAGTGCTAGCTACCACGCTAAGGCCAAGCGATATCTCCAGCGCTGATAGACAATATCGCTAGCGCTAGCTCCAGCGCTGGGACCAACAGCGCTAGCGCCAAGGCTAGCCCCCTCGCTCCTCCGTGCTGCGCCTATGCCTCGCTGCTGCCATGCCGCGCCTATGCCTTGCTGCTGCTGCGCCATCTACCTTTCGCTTGTGATAGCACTACTCATCTCAATTACGACTACAACACTTGCACACTCACATTGTTCTTAGCATAAATTGCACGATGTATGTATGCTACAAACACTCTATTATTGTACTAAACTGAAATAAAATTCATTAGTAGCATTATCCTATGACAAACTTATGTCTTTGAATCCATGACTCCACTAACTCTTACGAGAGATAAAATTATATTACATGGGGGGGATTAAACATGGGGTTTTGGTCTGGTGGTTATAGTAAGGAAGTTACAAAGTAAGTGGTGACGGTTGAAGCGGTTGAAAAGGTGAGGGAGTAATGATCTGGAAGTTTCACGAAACTTCCCAAGACAAAGTGGATGGTTACTACCACAACCTCCATCTCTTCATCACCCCCACAGCCTCCACTACTTTACAAAGGAAAGTGTGTGATCTTAATTACTATAAATAGGCTACTAAGCACATTTCAAACACAAGAGACAAAACGGAGAAGAGATATAAAATTATTCTCACAAGCTTTTTTATTCTAAACCTCTGCACACCATTCAACAAACACACAAATTCCTTCAATATTCTTTGCTTCCCTCCCCTAAGATCAACCATCTTCTTTCTTTGTAACTGAAGCAAAACGTAGACATACATTCTTCTTGTTTGGATTCGTTTTGTACGATTTTGATCATCAAACCTAAAAAGTACCTCAACAATATAGTGTTTTGCTTGGGAGCAATTTTCAGGTACAAATACCTGGAATTCTCTAGGTATTGTATGATTAGGCCAGAAATATAGCGCATGCGGTATTTTAGCTGATGGTTAAATTTCAAATACTTAGATTAGTAGCCCAAAGATGTTAATATGATTAGTCCATAATATGATTTATGTCATCAACCAAAGTTGATTTATTCACTTTTCTCTGTAGTCTGTACCATTTTATTTGTTGAGTATTGAGTAGGCTGTGATTGCTGGCATCCTGGAGTTTGGCCAGGTATTGCCTATTCATAACTGTGTACACTTTTTTGTTTATCAAATTTTCCTTACAAACAACCTTCTTCTAACATAGATATATTAGTATCCAGATACATAGGTACAATTACCAGCGTTTTGACTTGGCTTATGTTCGTTGGTCAAATTTGCATTGGCGGTCTGTGAAGGTTTGTCCTAAACTTTAGCAGTAAATAATCAGATAAAACTCGTACTTGTTATGTTTTCATATTCCAACTACTAGTATCGTGTGCAAACCAATCCCTGATTGTTCCTCAATTATGTAGGTTGGTTGGGATGAGTCCACTGCAGGGAGAGACAACCAAGAGTATCTCGCTGGGAGATTGAATTGCTAACAACATTCCCAAAGGTATGAATGTGTGAGGAACCTTTTTTGCATTTATCTACAACGCGTTTCAGTTTATTCATTTGGTGAATTGGTCAAACGTTAGGTATTCCATTTTTCTTATCAGGGGGAAGATCTCAAAACAGCTTTACTTTTTCCTTTGGAAGAACTTGCATTTTCCTCCTGCATAGGGTCCATCTTAGCTGAACCTTCTGGTTTTTAATTGTGTTACATGTTTGGTGTGTTATGCATATGATAGTGAATAAAATGCTCAGTCCTTGTTAATATTCTTATGGAGATATCGGAAAAAGATGTTCTAGGAAGGTAAAATTCTTATTTAGGTCTGGAAATTGTGTGTATGATGAGGAAACTTGTTTGGTTGATGCAAATTTCTTTTTACCATCTTTTTACTTCCTAGGTCATCTTATTTGCATTTTTATCTTGTCCTCTTTCTTTATAATTTGAACTGACTCCAACAAATGTTCCCTTTACATCAGGTGGAATTATAAGGAAATTAAGAAGAGAGACTTGGATAGGTAGGATATTGATTTAAACAAGTTGTAGGTACTTCCTTTCTTAATTTCTTGTAGAAAATGTGGGAGAAGTCCCATGATATTGATTGAACAAGTTTACAAGAAGTACTATGTTATTGGATACCAAAATATGATGTTGCCAGACTTGTAGTTATATATCTTACATATGTAATTGCGATTGTGAGAATGATTGTATAAATCGATTAACATGTGATGCGGTAATTGATTGAATTATGTTTTCATATTTGATTGAGAATGGAATGAGAATGGCTACGTGCTTATATTCAGGTGCAGAAAATCAAATTGTAGGTGCAGGGAATTTTGATGTTGGGGGAAAATTAGTTTTTTTTAAAAAAAAAACTAATCTAATTTTGAGAAGTATATATGCATAGAAAAATAAAAAAACATATGTGGAAAAAATATTGAGACGGATTTCTACGTGTCGCATATAAATAAAATGACATATATTAAACGTCCGTGAATTAATTTATACGTCAAAAAATAATAATAGCTCACACAGAAAGTGTCGCTAATTAATTTAAGACACACTTATTAAGTGTCTCTTAAATTAATTAGAGAGTTTACAAGTGTCGCTTAATACGTCTCAAACATTCCAGACGCACGATTTGAGACACTTATATGTGTCCCTTAAATTTATAACAACGGAAATAAATGTCTCAAAATCATCGATTTGGTGTAGTGATTATCAAGTTGGTCATCTGAGTCTGTAACTCAAGATGGTAGACCAGTTATGGTAAAATATGTTTTCAATATTGTTCCACAATATCAAATGGGAACTTTCAAGTTACCAAAAAATTTACTTCGGGATTTAACTTCTCTTCAGAGAAGATTTTGGTGGGGGAATAACTACAACAAAGGTTCTAACCTTATGGCATGGCACAAATTTTGTAAGAGTAAAGAAGAAGGGGGTCTTGGCTTCAGAGATTCAGAACAACTCAACCTGTCTCTTCTTACCAAATTAGCATGGATAGTTTGCAATAACTCAAACTTGCTTTGTGTTCAAATTCTTAAAGCTAAGTACTTAGGTATGGCAAGGTATTGAAGATGGTTTAAAAGTTATCAAGCAACATTACTTCATAGAAATCAAGAATGGGGAAGAAACAAGGATATGGCAAGACAGATGGGTTCCAGGTGTTAATAATCCTCTTATTCCTGCTGATGGCAATGCTAGTGAGTATACCTGGGTTAGTTAGCTTCTTCTCCGTAATAGCAGTAGTTGGAATAATGCCTTCATTGCTCAACTATTTGATAGAGATACATCTTTTAAAGTTCAAAGTATTTTTGTTGACACTTCAAGGGAGGATATAATGATATGGATGCCAAACAAAAATGGTCTTTTTAGTATCAAGTGTACTTATAAGCAATTATCCAATGTTGTTCACTCTTCTCAGCATGAAGACATCCCTTCCAGACTTTGGAAACAAATTTGGAGGATTAATGTGGCTCACGGAATTAAGTTTTTTGTTTGGAGATGTCTAAAAAATATCATTCCTACAAGAAGAAGACTCTCTCAATATGTTTCTTCCATTGAAGTTCAGTGTGGTATCTGTGGTACTCAAGAAGAAACTTTGGTGCATATTATTTTAGATTGCAAACACTCAAGAGCCTTTTGGAGAATGATTAATATTGATATTGATGTTGTTAAAAGAAACTGTAACTCAGTTTCTGAATGGATTATCTCCTGGTTTTCTGACCAAAGAGATATGGATAACTCACAATATGAGCAGTGGGTTCCTATGTTGATGACAAGTTGATGGATACTTTGGAAAGATAGATGTGAATCTATCTTTCAAGAGAAAGTATTAAATCCTTTAAGATCTTGCCATAGATTTCATTACTATACGAATCAACGTCTTAGCATATCTGACTCCAATAGTGTGGTTACAGAGCATGTCAGTTTGAATTATCATTTTTTATTTGCTTGGTGTCCATCTAAAACTGGTATTATTAAGATTAATATCGATGCCAGTTTTTTTCACACTTCTAACCAACTTGGTACTGGTTAGGTTTCTCGTACTCATGCAGGTAGTTGCAAAGGGATTAGGGGCACATACGCTGAAGGAATAAGGTGTCCAGAGCAAGGAGAGGGCATGACTATCTGTGAATTTTTAAGATGGGACAAAGCTCTAAAGTAGAGCAAAATACATATTGAGGCAGATGCAAAGATTTTCGTTGATTCAATCCTAGAAAATTCCCAACTATACAATGAGAGAATATAAATCTTCTCAATGAAGTAAAACATCTTAGCTCTTTCTTTGATTATTGCAAGCTTACTTATGTTAGTAGGGATGATAACCAAGTATCAGATAGTATCTCCAAGTTAGTTAGAAGGATTAAAGTTAGTATGGAAAAATATCAAGACTATCCATCTCTAGTATGTAATCTTCTTGCAAAAGATTACAACTTTGTTTGATTTAATTCACTAACAAAATTTTATGTTTATCAAAAAAAAAAAAAAAACGAGTAAAGAGTGTCTTTCAGGTGTAATTTTCTTTATGTCTTTGTTTTATCTTTTAGGTCTGTTATGTTGGGTGTGTTTATCTATCGAGAACTCTATCTCTATAAGTAGAGATTTCTCTCTCTTGTAACGATCATTACGAATTAATACAACTATTGGATATGTCTCACTTGGTATTAGATTACCATTTCTTTTGATACTACGGATCTCAAACCCTAAAATTTACTCTGGTGTCTACTACAAATCCTTCTCAATTTTCCACATCATCTTTCAAACTATGGACAATCCTATAAATCGATTTTAATAACATAATCTTAATGTTTTCTTACCTTTGTAAATTTTATTCTCCCAAGCTTGATTCATCCAAATTTTTGATATGGAAACATCAATTCGAGTCTATTTTGATGAGTACCAATCTATTTCGCTTTGTGCATGGAACGTATTTGGAATCTTCTGCTCATATCCTTGAAAATTAAGTTTTAGTTGTAAATTCTAAAAATTTATTTTGGAATCAGATGGATCGATTCATCATGTCATGTTTAAATGCAACCTTCACCAAATCTGTTTCTTTTGGAATTCTTGGACTGTCTTCCTCCAAGCAGTACTAGGATTATATTAAGGCTCAGTTCCCCGCTAGCCTCTCTTTTTCATAGTTGCTGTTCAATGATCAAATTCTTGTGCGACAACGTCTTCTTAGAGGTCTATTACAAACGATTCATCGAGGTAATCTCAATATTGCTGAGTATTTTACTACTACCCTCGTCCAAGTTATATAGGCATAACACATGTTTGTTTTAGATTAAGAAAAAATTTAGGAGTTATAAAAATCTATCTTTTTTCCTATATTATTCCTCCCTTTTTGATGAAAACTAGAAACATTAAATTCGTTTTAGTGTAATACTAATATTATAAACAAGGGTATATGTGGAAAAATTATCTAGGAATTAGAACTATGCCTATCTAGATGGACAACCAAAAATAAGAACTATTCTTATATAACTTGGACCAAGGGAGTAATACTAAAAAAACTTACTAATAATCTAGCTGCAACTAATGACCGAGTATTAGATGGGTATATTTTGATGTAAACTCTTAATGGTTTAGGTCGTGATTTTAATCATTTTCTGATTACTGCTCCTCACTATGAAACTTTTTATAATTTTTTTGAGTTAATATATCGTCTTGTTCATCATGAGTAATGGATGAAAAATCAAGATCAGGATTCATCTGTTCTTCTGGATTCAACTAATACTCATTCTATATTTTTTTACTAGAAAGATTTCTCATGATCGGAAATCGACTAATACTTCTGGTGGTGGTAGTTCTTTTTCTGGTGGAGGTAGATACTATGAAAAATAAAATGTATATGTTTTTACTGGAATTGTATGTCAGACCTACAAGAGACTTGGTCATACTGCAAATAGATGTATATTTTGGTGTGCATCATCAACATCTACATATATAACTTCTTCAAAGTCATTTGGACTTCTTCATCTGCTAGTACTTCATCACCTTAGGCCTTTTACACTTGTGTTGCATCTATTATTGATAACTCATAATTTGTTGTTAGTACTCAGTGGATTCCAGATTTTGCAGCTTCCGCTCATATATATGATTATTTCTGCACCTTGTAATGGACCCAACCAAGTAGTGGTTTGGAATGGTAAGTTTCCCAACCATACTGCAAATAAATGCATATTTTAGTATATACCATAAACACATACATCCACAACTTCTTCAAAGTTAGTTAAATCTTCTTCATCTGCTGGTGCTGCATCATCCTAGGCCTTTTACACTTGTTCTGCCTCTATAATTGATAGCTCATAATTTGTTGTTAGTACACAGTGGATTCCATATTTTGCAGGTTAGGGTCACATGACTAATAATCCTGCACTTCTTCATACTTTTGTACCTTACAATAGACCCGACCAAGTAATGGTTGGGAATGGTAAGTTTTTTCACATTACTCATATTGGGTCTTCTATTCTGTCTACTGTTAATATTGATTTCAAATTGGACAATGTGCCTTTGGTTCCTTCTTTATGTTCCAAATTCACTTTTGATAACTATGTGTTAGTTGAAATGTTTGATTGGAGATATAATATAAAGGATCTCATCACTAATGAATTTGTTGCTGAAGGACCAGTCTGCAACAATCTTTATCATATCTAGATAATTCCTAAAGTATCATTTTTTTATATTCTTGTTGGTCCTACTCCTTGGCATTAAAGATTAGGACATCCTTCTATTTCCATTCTAAGTAAGCTCAAAAAAAAATATTTGTCATTCAACTTTTATCAACACCTATTTCTTCTTTCGGTCATGATTTCCAATTAGGTAAACATGTTAAACTACCTTTTCAATATTCTTCAAGAGTTACTTATAAACCTTTAGCTCTTGTACATTGTGATGTTTGGGGTTCTGCTCCTGTCACTTCTCTTGAAGGTTTTAGATACTACATAGTTTTCATTGGATTATTTTAATGACTACTAAGACTGATTCTCTAAAATGTTTTTAAGACTTCAAGCCTTGAATATGATTTTTCTCTTAACTTCTCTTATTTCATTTTAGTATGATGGTGCTTACAAATTAATCAAAGGTCCTTTTAAGCGTTTTCTTGATTTTGGCATCACTATGAGGATTTTTTTTTTCTTATATTTTAGCAGAAAATGGGATAACAGAAAGGAAGCATAAACATATTACAGAAACTGGGAATACTGTTGCTTTCAAAGCCTTATTACTGGAGTATTTTTGGCTTGATTCTTTTCTCAATGCTACCTTTATCATTAATAGAACTCCAACAAAAGTCTTAAGCTTCAGGTCTCCATTTCAAGTATTATACAATGATTTTCCTGATTATAACTTACTTAAAGTCTTTGGTTGTAGTTGTTATCCCAATATGACATCTTATAGATATGATAAAATTATTCCAAAATCTCCTAGATGTGTTTTTTTTAAATACAATCCTCTTTATAAAATCTATAAATGCTATGATCCTTTAACAAAAAAAACATTTGTATCCAGAAATGTCATTTTTGATGAATCCACATTTCTTTTTGCTACGAATAATTCGATTACTTCTGGTGGTTGTGATAATTCCACTTCTAATATGATCACTCTGGCCATATGTGTAAGGCATATGTCATCCAGTGTTCAACATAATGATCTAGAACCTAAAATCTTATGTCCCTAAAATTTATGTTTTTGTTCCACAACCTCCTACATTTGTTATTCCTACTAGTACTATCATTATAAGGTCTACGTCTGGCATTTCCAAACTTAAAACTCTTTCTACTGATTTCTTTGCTCATTATTATTCTTTGTATTATTTACCTATTACTCTTACTAATATCT
The DNA here is from genome assembly GCA_023531435.1 of Papaver californicum. Taxonomy (NCBI): domain Eukaryota; kingdom Viridiplantae; phylum Streptophyta; class Magnoliopsida; order Ranunculales; family Papaveraceae; genus Papaver; species Papaver californicum. The sequence continues at coordinate 8,722,389 of JAJJMC010014687.1, forward strand.
TTTAGTATGACATAGAACCTAAGACTTATAAGACTAATACTAAGGATGTTAAATGGGTAAAATCTATGATTGTTGAGTATGATGTATTTACGCAGAATGGAACATGGGATTCAGTTCCTTTTATTGACGGGATGAATATGTAAGAAATAAAATGGGTTTACAGAAACAACTACAAGTCAAATGGTTCAGTTAAAGGATACAAATCAAGATTGGTTGCTTATGGATTTGATCAACAAGATGGTGTTGATTTTTCTGAAACTTTTAGTTTTATCGTGAAGACTGTTAATGTCATATGTGTTCTCATTATTGTTTTGTCTATAGATTGGTCTATTAGACATGGATGTATCCAATGCCTTTTTGCACGGTTACTTGAATGAGAACTATTATATGAAACAACCTAAAGGATTTGAGGATGTTGTTCATCCTGATTATGTTTGCCACATGAAAAAGTTTATCTATGGTCTCAAACAAGCTCATAAAGCATGGTTAAAGAGATTCAATGGTTTTTTTGTTCAACATGGTTTTGTCAAGTCAATATGTGATAATTTCATGTTCATATACAAGTCTGGTTCCGAGATGATTATCCTTCCGTTATATGTAGATAACATTATATTGAAAAGATCTTCTTTTGAGTTGTTTACTTCTTTTATTATTGTTTTTAGTAAAGAGTTTTATCTGATGGATTTAGGGGATTTACATTTCTTTCTTGGTATTAAATGTCAGAGATTCTCCCTTACACAACAAGATGCAATCCTTCTTCAATATTGAAGATTACATAACTATCCTAAATACTCCTACAACGTTCAGGAAGAGTACATGATGATCTGGAGATTTACTGACAAGGGAGATTTCACAGTAAAATTTCTCTACTAGCACAAGATCAACACAAATATAGGAATGATAACCATATTATTAATTGGGAGAAGATGGAAAACAAATACTACCCCCTTTGTTCAGATGTTTCCCTGGAAACGTGCCTATGGGATGTTACCAACAAATGCCGATAATGCTAGATCCCGCACTATAGTGATCCCATATGTTGTACCTGTAATTATGGGGAAGAAACAATCACTCACCTCCTGATGCACCATCCTTTGCCATAAATGTCTGGCTTTTGCTACTTGGTGTTGAAATTCAAAACTTCGGTACTGTCGATAACTTTAATAAATGGAACCACTGGTTCCATATTGGCTATCTTTCCAGAAACTGGGCTCCTACATATGCAACCACTTGCTGGTTCATATGGAAGGCTAGATATGATTTCATCTTCATAAATATTCCCCTAAGTACCCCTAGTATTGTCAGCAGTATTAAACAACACTTATGCTCTTATAATAGAGTGCTCCATAACCAGAGTCACATCTTAATGATCTCCATTATCAAAGAGCTAACATTAGGGCTGCAGAGGAACCGACCGGAACCGAAGAACCGGACCGGAACCGACGGAACCGTACCCCAAAAGAACCGAACCGAGGGTACAAGGTACAGGGTACGGGTATAAAAAATGGGAATCGAGTACACCGGGTACAAGGTATAGGTACTACCCCTGTACCTGTACCATGTACCCTGTATTTGTACCTCCTCATGATCTTTTACAAAATTTATTACTAAAACCTATTGCTCTTGATCTTTTATCTGATTATATACTAGATGATAACTCTAATATTGAGGAAGGTAATGTGATTTTTTTTCCTTCTTTTTTTTATTTTCTTTATTAGTCATCAATTCAATCTTTAACATAATATTCATTTCTTAATGGATGTTGTAGAGTTATTGGGTCCTATGCCAGCGCCAGAATCTTTTGATCCTTGAAGTTCATTAGATTCATTTCATCGAAATCTTTACTTTCTTGAATCTCATTACGAAACCCTTAAAACTTTTACATTCTAACTCTATGTTGGTTATTCTTCTTTTTTGTGTTTATTTGATGGAAGTTAATACTGTATACATTTCGTAATGAGATTGGAATGATAGCAACACTTAAAATTTCTATCTCTTTTACTTCAACAATTTACATTTATATTTAAATTTTAGATGCAAAAAAAAAAAAAAAAACAAAAAAAAACAGGGTACAGGGTACGTACCCGAAACCGAACCCAGGATACAGGGTACAAGACAGGAACCGAACCCAAGGTACAGGGTACAAGTACAAAATTTGAGAACCGACCATGGGGAGGTACAGATACAGGGTTCCCCCAAGAACCGAACCGAACACCGACCTCTGTGCACACCTAGCTAACATGGATACTTCTGAAAGACCGCCTATAGCGCATAAATAAAAGTTTGGTATCACAATAAGTATTTACATCTTACAGAATACCAGTCATCTGAATAATATTTCTGATATTGCCTAATTGTTGTGTCCTTCTCGAGAAAATACATTGGCACAAGAGGTTTCCCATAGTACAGATGCAGTGGAGATGAAACCAAGGAAGGAGATGAATTAGCTTTCAGCTGGGCTAAGGAACTGTAGAGGATGTGAATTTTAAAGATGAAGATATTTCCATCCTCAATCATCTAAATCTTATCTACTAAAGATAAGTACAAAGGAGATTCGATCTGAACTTTCACCACAACATCAACCAATTGGCAGCAGCGCGAATTAATAAATTACTTTTGTTTTAGGTAGCATGAAAAATATTCAAATAAAACAGAATAAACCGCAGATCAATTAGCTTATAGTTTTTCTAGATCTACTACCAACAGGAATTTCCATTAGAAAAGACCTGATCTAAGTTCTTTCTTTAATAGTTTAGTTAATGGTGGTAGTAATATAATAGATATGTCAATTTTACATGATGCCGGTCAGGTCTCTACAAAAAGAGCTATTGTAGCTCACCAGTAATGTGTTTTTCCTTACTTTTTTCTATAACGAAAAAAACTCTTTTTCATTTTGTTTGCAGCGGAACCCCAGCACACATATTAAATTTCTCACTACCTTGGTAATTAACTTCTTCTCAATACCTTGGTAATTAACTTCTTCTCAAAATCTCCAAGTGAAGATTTACATGGTCACACAATTATCCGAAGCCATGTGATATGACAGACAGGTGAATGAAGCCAAAGTGAAAGTGCAAGCTTGAGTAACTCCCAGATAGGTGAGAATCCAATGTCTGGATAGCTGTAACTACTGTAACACCTTGTTTGGTTGGAAGAATCGGAATCCTAAGAATTTAATTATGGGGTAATTTAATTATTTGGAATACAATTCCAAATAATTGAATTCAAATTTATAAAATTAATGTTTGGTTGAGGTAAATCAGTTTCCTTTTTTTTACCCCAGAATTCAATTCTATTGTATTATTGAACCAGTACAATGGAAATATGTTATTTTGGAAGGAATTGAATTCTTAGGAATCAAAAATCTTAACTACACAGTTAATTTTCCCTGTTTGTTTCTGGGAATTAGACTCATTCTCTAAGAGTTGGATTACTTAGTCTTTAATTCCTTGAACCAAACATATTGTAAATATAATTATAGTTGTTAAAGTGACCTGTTTTCAAACTTCAATCCAAGCAGGTAAGTTATTAGTTAAACAGTCGAAAATGCAATTCCTACGTATCACACATTCAATCCAAAAGGTTTTTCCTATTTCTCACCCCCATTTTTCCTATTTTTCATCCTTATTAATCCTATCTCTAATTATCTTACGTACCACTCAAATAATTTCTTAAAATTCCTAATTCCTACCTTTTGATTTTAATGATAGATTTACAAGACCTATAATTCCGTGTTTAGAAATCCTTAGATTGTGATTTAGTTCCGAATACAAATGACAGAAAAAACTATCTTAAATCATAGATTCATAATAATATCTCAGCTAGTTTTCTCCTCTCTTTCTTACGTCTTTGTTTGATTGATTGTTCTTTGAACTTCAAAAGATTTCTCCCCTAAACATGATCTGTTTTTTAGTCAACCATTAGCAGCAGCATCAAGCTGGATTTGTGGACTTCAATTAGGATTTTGTTTTTTAACATATTGAAATAAGATTTGATTCTATTGTTATGTAAAGATCGATTTGTGAGATATTCTTTAAATTAATCTTTCGTTTACTAAATATTCAATCTATAAGAAGACGAAGACCACAGTCACAGACATTAGATTTCTGGATGCTTTAGTAAACGAAATAACTCTATTAGGTTAATTCGACTATGCCGTGAATTACAGATACGTAGTATTTAATGGTAAACAGATATCAATTTCTTATTAATAGGTACAAGGGGAGACAGGTGAATTCGGGACGGAGAATCTAGATCCGTAATAGTGATAGTTAAAATTAATTTGATTTTAATAGATAATAAATAAAAAAAAATAAAACTGCAAAGTAGATTGATTTTAGAAATTGTGGAGGAGATGGAAAATAAAAAAAATAGGAAAAAAAAATAGGAAAAAACTTTTAAAACCAGAATATAACATTGTGATGGTCCAACCAAAAATTACTTAATTCAGTACATAATTTAAGATAAGATCCTTCAATTTATTTATTAGTTTTTGTTTTGGTGCTCATTGTTTACAACTTCATATATGCAAATTGCAAATTTATTCAGATTCATAATTCATACAAGCTACGTAAATCTTTATTGAGCAATAAGGGAAGAGGCCTGTATGGCAAGTTATGGCAGCAGCATCGGGAGTAAAATCAGTCGCCACAGTTGACAAATTGATAGTCTACAAACATGTGGCCATCTCTATAACCCTTTCTATCAGTATCAATCTGGTTGAAAACACCCTCTTCCAAATCCAAACCTCCATTGCTGCACTGATCAACGATCCTCACTGTTGTTTGAGCACCTGTACCCCTGTTCGTTACCTGCATAAAGTATCAACGAGATGAGACACCCTTGATTAAACCAATAAAACTACTGAAGTGATGACTGATGAGAAATATATGGATCCAACCACCTTAGTAAGTATAAACATAACTAAGTTCGACGTAATTTATGAGTTATAAACTTACCCTCAAACACCTGCCACATGAGGCTTGACCACGAGGTCCGACAGGGCCACAGAAGGCCGTCCAGCCATACTTCTGTCTCCAAGCAAGTGGCTTGTTGGCATCCCAAGTGGAACAATACGCACTAACTCTATTCAAATCCCATCCGTTTTGGGAAGGATTATAGATATGGTATGTTGCACGAACATTACTTTCACTTTCGCTGCTACTGGCACTGCTACTTCTGCATTTACTCTGGCAATTATTGGATGGTAAACAGTAGTCATTAGTATCACCACAGTAACCATACTGACTACAGCATAAGTTTCCTTGACAAGTCTGGCCACCAGCTTGACGCCCACATTGTTGAGCACTTGCAATGGAAACAATAGCTGTAAGAAAGAGTAGGAAGGCAATTGAGAGATTTTTTGTTGCCATAATCTTAATTTTTGGTTGTGAATAAAATTGTGTAAGAGGTTTCGTATTTATAGTGAGAGAAAGAGAGGCTGGAGCTGGACAGTGCAACAAATCAAATCTTATCCAACGTTTCAAACTAGGACTTTATTTTGGTCTATGAAATAAATGTCAAAAAATTGACTGCACAAAGGTTGATGATATTCGGTTGAGAACCGCATACCATTACTATAATATTCCTTTAGTCATACGAAAAGTGTTATTTTTATTTTTTTCAATCTGATTTATGTTTAGACAAAAATAAAAATAAATAAATGAAAATATCATTTTTTTCTATAACGCATGTAATAGTATCTGTGAATGCAGGTACGAAGAAACCCTTGTGATTCAATAGCACTATATAATTTTGGAATTGAAGAGATCAAGATGAACAAAGTCGTGAGAGTGGTGCTTTGAAGCTTACGAGAATGATTCGTTTCCTTTACAAATACCTACCGGGAAGGGATAATAGTTCTCTCGAGCGCGCAACTGTGAGCAAAATAACAGGCTCATAGATTTCCCTTGTTGGCTTAGAACTGAATTACTAACATAAGGAGGGATCGGAGGTGGCTAGGAACATCATCCTTCTTTCAATGCGCAACTGAAAGAATATTAGATACAGCAAACTGAGGAGGAAGACTAAGAATAAAAAATGTTGACTACTGTCGCCAACATACCTATGATCTCAACTTGGTTAACTGGGACTTACATGCCTCAACGTTTTGGATCGTATGCTAGACATAATGATTACCTTTCGATTATACAACTCATGCTCTGGCGTTTACATTCAGTTCATTGTAGGAAAGCTCTCTTGTGAATTATGGCAAATACCAGGTATATAAGCAGTGATTTCAAATCCATAGGTTAATCGTACTCTGGAAACTTTATGTAAGGCAGAGTTTGGTTTTTGGGGATGATGATGGAAAAATTACCAGATAAGTCACCCTTACTGTCACTCTACAGAACCGTACATGAAATTTTCATCTCATACGGCTCCTTGTTCAACTCTTTCGAAGTCATTGGATCTATGTTTGAGAATCTTCTTCTCTTCCATTCCGTCCCAAAGAATAACTAGAATCAATTCGGTCACGTTTTCATGTTATTGAACACTTTCCTTTATTTATTATTATCAAAAAATACAACAAACCATTCAATGTTCTAAAATTAGATCCATGCGAAAAATTCCACATGCTGATATTTCATTAGAGATTAACACGCAACCACTTCATTTATCATTGGGCTGCCACTATAATCTTAAGTCTGGTCAAGCTGTTGAAGGCTTTGAACGGTTGTAACCTTACCCTACAAAGATATTACACAGTAACACAAATACACACTTACGTGTGAACATACCCTTGATATACGTTAATACCATAAAGTCTATTCTAGTTCCTAGATGATCATCATCGTCCAAAATTATCCAAATTCTAAAATTTGTGGTGGATTTATTCTGCGTTTCTAGTACAACCGGTATTTATGGCCTATGACCGTGAGGGCGTGAGGCTGCTAATGCAAATGCAGCCACGCACATGGGACAGTCAATGTCATTACTAACATAGCCTAAATTGTTCGTCCTTGCAACTTTTCAATCAAACTCCGTCAATGTTATATTCACGCCTTGTTTTAAGATTTTCAAAATCCATGAATTGGATTATAGGATAATCCTCTTTCTACAAAAAAAAAAATTCAAAAAATGGGTTTCTTAATAAAGAAAAATAGTGTCTGCTTAGGTTAATTGAATTACATGGTAATCCAAATATATGATATAATTTAGAGATCCTTGTTCTTTAAAAATCTAATACTTATACTAAACGATGAGTATGGAAATGCAAACAAAATATTATTAAATCAGTAAAATCTCATAATCTAGATCTAGTTGTGAAACACATTACTGTTTTAGACTTCACAGTTGAGTAGTAGAATTAACCAAAGAATTTTGATCGAGACTTCACGATTGATAATAGACCACATCACATAATTCTATATGTTCTTCACGTAGTGGGCCCTCTTTTCCTCTTCCATCCGGAAAAACATTTTAGATTTCCCATACACTCCCTTTGTGTTTGTATGAAACTGCAAAAATCACAAACAACGAGATTTCGGTATGAGACACAACAACAGATTGGTTAAACGAAACAAAATTTCATATATCTCATACAAATGAAGTTCAAGGAAACCATAACCAGAGTTAACACCAGAACCTCAGAAGTTTTAAAAAAAAAAATAATCAAAAGTCTATCTTTTTAATTATTCAACTTTTTGCTGTACTCTCTTATCATATTAAGAACTATATAGAATAATATCAGAAGTCTTTACTTGGCCTATGTAGCGGAATCTTCACTGAAAATTTAATTGAGAATGATCTAAGAAATCTCGATTGGATTTCTCACTCTCAGATGATGCAATGTCAATCAAGTTTCAATTAAACATACACGCTAAGAAGTAAAACTGAAATTGCACAAAATTAATAACTGAAAATGCCACAAGTTGCATTCTCTAAATAATGAACAATACAGCACCAATAATAAAATAAAACGTAAAAAAACGCATTTAATATGACAACCAAATGCAGAGAATATGTATTTGAGATCCATACAGGAGAGCAGCCTTGTTGACAAATGCCAACGACTCAGCCGAGAACCACTCTCCATAACTTAAAATGAGACAAGCTTTTGTGGAGTTCAAGTGTTCAAGCCTTTCAAAAGTAAGAGGATGTGCACTTACAAAAGAAAGATTAAAGTTCTGTTAAGTCATCTAGAAATTCATTTGCAATGCAACTAATTTTGTAAACTTTGTACCCCAAAATATAATATCCTTACAGAGATAACTATCCTCGTTATGATTGCAATCCTTTAAAATAATCACATATCATATTATTTGAGAAGGAAGTGAACAAGTTGTGCAAGCTACGGTCAAATTACAAATCAACATATTTTTTCAATAGATATGGGATGGAACATATCTTAACTACTTCTAGTACTTCATGGGTCATACTCTTACCAATTTCATGCTAAACAACATAAAAGAAATTCCAGCTACCATAGGTAAGAATAAGATGGGATGTTTGCTCCTTCAGTTATTCATTGAGAACTGTGCTCGCTTTATCAAGAGTTCATATATATGAACAAATGTCAGCCCAATGATACTAGATGTTAAAACCTAGCAACAAAGATGGTTGTCTAAAAAATATAAATCCACATTCAAATATTTGTTAAAGCATCCAAATAAATTTGACATTGACGAACAAGAAAGTAAATGTAGATTCCAGAATTGAAATCTCAAGACTCACTGGCCATTACCTTATATGAATACAACACTATGATTATGATACCAAACTAACCAAATAAAAAGATATATTAAAGTACGAAAAATTACAACAAATATTCAACAGTAAACAAACAGGGAAACAGGTGCATAGAGTTAGCATAGGGAAGATTTGAACATTACCTTATCCCAATTATCAAATTATTTTATTTTAACATACAATCTTCTTGTTGACATCATCCCTTTAAAACCACTTCCAATATTTAACATTTTATTGATAGTCGTTGCGCGTTTCTTCAAAGTTTTGGTTCTAGAATCAATGTTTGTAATAGTTAACCCATCCCTGGGCAATTTCCAAACTAATTTTGGTTAAATAACATTCTAGTATCCGGATTTAAATCCAGTATCAATTTTTCTTTTTCCATCGAGTGTAAGTTCCGTGAAGATATCGACTAATATGTTATCTTCAGCTTGTAGCCAATTCTGATGAGGTGTCACTACTTGCATGTTTACAACCATTTACAAAACAAAAACATGTAAAAACATATTACAACAATAGAAGAGAGATTTGCTAGTTCTAAGCAAGGAAACAACAATGAAATTTTTACCTAAAATACGAAGGCATAAAAAATAGAATCCTATAGAATAGGAATGGCACTGTAACTAATTTGAACTACAAATAAATACAAACACACAAATGAGATTTCATAAACCCAACACATAAATCAAATTCTAAACTACCAAATTATCGAATTCAAATCAAATGAAAGTGGTGAAGGAATTATACCTAAAGATGCTCCAGAAATCCAATTGAGATGATAATTGGTCTTCTTATTAATCTCCTACAGCAAAAATCAAAAGAGATTTAAAACCTTAACGAGAAACAAAAAAAAAAAAAAAAACGAAAAAATTACATTTCCAAACCCTAATTTCATTTGTCGAAGTTGTACAAAACGAAACCATTACAAAAAAAAAAATACAAGAATTAGTTAGTTACAACGTTAATTAATAGCAAAGATGAAAAGAATAAAATGGTTTAAGAAGAATGTTTTTCTTCCTCTTTGCCTGGTTCTGTGTTGAAAAAAAGATAAACGTATGGTAGAAGATGCAATTATGGTTTAGAGAAGTAAGGTAGAAGATGCAATTAAAGAAGATGTCCTTGATTCCTGACGATTATGATCAAATTCTAGGATCTAGGTAGAAGGAAAATATACAAAATACAAGTACACCAAAAACTATCCTTGGAGTAAACTTCATAAATTGGCCAAGGAGTTGTTTGGCTAGGATTGCTGAGCAGGCAGATGGAAGTTCGTTAAAGGCTCAAAATATAAGAAGATAGAGTTACATTTTGCGGATTTAATTAAGGGACACATCTATTGGGTCCTGTAACGTACAAATGGGCCCCACTATGATGTTGTTTTTGTGGTACTGCGAAAGCTTATTTGTTGTACATCTTTGGGAATTGTATTCTCTGATAACAAAGGAAACAAGGTCATCGCCAACTCCAGCTATTGCATCCCTTATAAGAGGTGTGTAAGTACTCTTAAGGGATTGTCATCGTCATATACTTGAACGGAGAACTTAAAATGTATCTAGGGAACACACTTCTCAAATCAACAGGATTACAAATCTACTCTAGGTAATTCAATTTACGTTATTATATTGTTTGTTGGATGAATTATTTTTTTCAATCTTTGGTAAGCAGGATACCTTTGTTTTTATATATGTGTTGATTTACGAGCATTTCCCATCACTGTTGAAAGACAATGAAGATACGAAATAAGCTCTGTATGGAACAATCAATATATAAGGGGATGTTAATACTTGTTCACTAGAGGTCATGAGAAGAATTATAGGAAAATATTGATAGTAATGCGGGAAAAATTGGACAACATGACGGCCTGAGAGGTAATCTTTGATCGATACTTGTAAGAGAGAAACAATCATATAGTTGTACGGGAAGAATTCTCACCCTACCATACATTCAATGTATGATCCATTGAGAGTAATGCGGCAACTTGGGTTTTTTCAAGATAGACCTGATGAGGATCATATACCAAAATTAAAAGTTTTGAAGAACAAATACAGCTCTGACAAAGATAAGATTGATGTAGTTTACGAACCTAAACCACTGACGAATTATTGGTACAATAAGGGTCGTGACAAAATATATATCTGATAAGTGCATAATTTACATGATTTTAACGTCAAATCCATACTAATGTTTGTTGTAGTTCTTGCATATTACTCTTTTTCTTAATTAATTTCTATTAGGTGAATCATCCCAATAAAATTGAAAAAGGATGAAAAAGATCTAATGTATGAAATAATCCAAGTATCCAAGTGTCTAAAGCCAAGTTAAATGGAACAAATGCGACAAAAAGGAGCAACAAATATCGAAAAACATAAGAATGACTACCAAGTAAATAATTTAACATTCAAATCTAGGATTTTTGCTTTATTTTTTAAAATTTAAATACAAAGCCAACGCAAAAAGAATGAGGTCATTTCGAGGTCGTATGAAGAAGTTATGAGAAAAACGACAAAACGAACTTGGATTTGGTTACTGTTGGGCCTGCGATGGAAGAGAAAGAAGTGATGCGTTTTGGGCTTGTCTTGGGCGTGAAAATAAGGATTTTTGTTGGATTTGGAGGAAGTCAAGTATCCTAATTGAATAGAGATTGAGGAGGTGTCAGTATTTGAGGAGGTTAAGTTTTCTACTTGAATAAGGATCAAAAGGAGGTGAAAATATTTGATGGTTAGAAGATTTCCTAGTTGCATAGACAACAAGAGGAACTTACAAAGTATACATAAAGGGTGTCGGAATACAACTTTCAGACACACAATTTTCTTTACAATTAATCAAGTTTTTTAAGGAGAGCTTTTTCCTGGCTTTTATTGTGAGCTTTTTATTTTAGATATTTTTTTTCTTTCTCTTTCCTTTTATTGTTGAAAACTCCATAACTATGTCTAGTTAATTATTTTATTAATTAGGAATGATTTCAAAGTCCAGAATAATGAGATCTTAATTATTTTTACAAGTATATTTTGAGTTTTATTTTTCTTGTCGATTGTCTTTATTATTTTAGTATTTAAAATTTATTATTTGGTTATTTAATTAGTCATTTGAATCAATCTAATAATAACTATTTTACTAGTATAAGGTTGTGTGATATATGGAATTGTCACTTAATTCTTTACGCAAGTAGTACATTGCAAAATCTGACAAAAGGACTTTGTTAAATGATTGTTTATAGAGATGATATTAGTGAGCAGAACGAGCACTGTGTTTCATGCTAGGATCAACCTAATTGCAAAGTGTAAAGCATCCGATTAATTTATAACTCGAGAGCCTATTTTTGGTAGGTTAGTTGGATAGATTCTGGTAGTCGAGCTCTTCCGCATCCAGTGACAATAGGAATTCTGAGGACAGCATAGCTTATTGCTATTCTATGGTTGGTGACAATATAAATTTAACAAGAAATATAAGAATATTTTGATTAAGTTTCTTTCCAGTTACGGCGAACGATTCCTTAATCGTCTTTCTTTTCATTGCTTTAAAACAATCTTTATTGCTTTCCTTTATTATATATTTTGTTCTATAACCCAAAAATCTGTCATTTTTATATTTTTAACAACTAAAAACTCCCTGTTATTCGTGGGAACGAACTTATTACCACTATATTACTGATTAATTGTGTGGAATATAAGTAATTAATTTGGTGTATAAAACGACGCACATCAATATCTCTTTTTGGGAGTATGTGAATGATGGTTATGAGGAAAAACAAGATTACATGGACTGGTATAAGGATTTCTCCCATGGTTACGTAATACGTAAAGAGAAAGGTAATCCACACGCTTGGAAGAGCAAGAAAACTTCTTCTTCCAACACCAAAGATAATTCTAGCATTCTTAAATTTGTTGTAAGTATTTTGCCTCTCTTATACCTTTATATACATATAAGTATGTTCACCTTGTTTGCAATTTTAATGAAAATAGAGGGAACGAATGAAGATTCTCATCAAGGGAATGTGTTACACAGTAAACAAAAGGGAGGTGTTGACGCCTAAAAGTCAATATACCCCAAAAACAAAGATGTGACCACCATATATGCTGAACTTAGTCATAAATCAAAGAGGTGTCGGGATTCATCTAGTCATGGAAGTCTAGGAGGTGTTAATGAGTCCGAGGTCGTGGATGAGAAGATGTTTTTTTAAGTTTATATAAAAATTATTAGTTTATAGTTTGTTGGTAGAATTTAACTCAAGTTCCTTTATGTTTCTTAGGTATAACTTACTTTGTTTTACTATATGTGGAAGTAGATTAGTTTGAACCGTTTGTTAAAAAAATAAATTATTTTAGCAAATTTGAAGTAGTTTTTGCTAAGAAAATTAGCATCGTCTCCATGGTCTAAAGCCATCGATCGTGGCGACTTTTATTTTTAGAAATTTTAATTATCCAAGTATCAGAGTCTCCATGGTCTAATTGCTGTAGATTGGCGACTCTGATAAGATAACATGACGACTTTTGTGTTCCATGATAACTCCTGAGTCAAATAATAACAAACTATGTCCAAAAATTTCCAAAGTCGCCAGGTGTGTTGGGAGTTACCATGACGACTCATTTGTATTATAAAAAGAGTAGTCAGGGTTTACTTTTACAAGTTGAAAGACTTTATTCACCTGATAAGTTTATTACTTTTACCAGCAATTAGAGTCGCCATGGTCCTATTTAACAGGTTAACGACTCTGAATAAATAACATGACGAATATTTCATTTACCATGAGGACCCCTGAGTAAAAAGATAACAACACTATGTCCAATATTTTGCAAAAATCGTCATGGTCTGTTTGGGGTTACCATGACGACTCTAATTGTATTACAAAAAGAGTCGTCATGGTCCATTTTAACAAGTCAACGACTTTAGTCACTTGAATAGTTCATCAATTTTAAGAGTAATTGAGGTTCATCATGGTCCTATTTTACAGGTTGACATCTCTTAATAGGTGCCATGATGATTCTTTCGTCTACCATGACGACTCATGGAAAAAAAATCAAACATTTTGTCCAATATTTTACAAAATTCTTCATGGTGTTCTAGGGGTTGACCATGACGACCTACATGTAATAAGTTAGAGTCATTATGGTCAATTGATAAGATTTTTATTAGTGGTAAAAAGATTCGTTACTCATATTTGTGAATATTGATTTTAGACTTAATTTCTAAAACTAAAAATAGCAAATTCAAATATAAGTTGATTTCAAGATTATAAAGAAAACTGTGACTAAGGATTCTACCATTAACCGATTTTTAAGTGATTCGATTAATACAATCATGCAACTTATAGCTTCACTTTGATTATGAAATATTGCCAATAAGTAGATTTTCAGAATAATAGTTGTAAGTCGAAAGCAAGGAGCATCAAGAGCTCTAGACTAAGCATGAATCATCAAAAGAAATCACAACTAATTGATAAAAACCAATTTTTTCAATTTAATTCAATGCAAAAATCATAAAAGGAATTGTAAAATTAATTAAATAAGAAATTACCATTTTATTATTGGAAAAATGGCTTCCTCCATTGCCTCGGTAATGGGGTTTAGCTCCTCTGTAAACACTCTCTCAAAATAATTGTTCATAGATCACAAGTGTTACAAGAAGAGAAAAATACAAAAATAACACGGAAAACAACTACAGATATAAGTGTTGCAAAGGGCGTTTTCTGTGACGCTAAGCGAGAAATTGACATAGTGAATAAGACTGATTTTTTGCGCAGTAAAAGAAGAAAGAAAAGGTAACATTATTACCGACTATCCTAAAATTTAGTCTGTTTATCTTCTTCCTCACGAGAAAAAAATTTCTTTTTTTCTAATTTTTTTTATCAACTCTCTTCGCTCTTCTCTTATTTCATAACGAAGATAACTATCTTTGTTTTGCTACAACCAACCACAGCTCCCGAATCACCCAAAAAATCTTCTCTCATTAGTGCTCAGAACTCGGCAGATGAAAGATGACCTCGGTGATTTATCTCTCGATGATTCTGTACTCAACTAAATCTCAATTCTATTTCTTTTTTAGTTCTCAGATTTCCCAAAATACTCAAAGATACCAATTCATGTGAGATTAGGAAAGATATCCATAAATTCAGAAGATTTTCTTTCTTCCCTGTTTTTTCGAGAATCAATTCTTCACATGATTTTTCTTAGGTGTTTTATCGAGTTTCCAAGATGTGAATGATCCCTTATTAAGGCAAGAAAATCTCTTGTCTTTAAATCCCTAACAATCTCCCGAAAATATCTTTTACAAATCTTTTCAGTTCGAGAAAAAGAGAGAAAAATATATTCCTGCCTACATTGTGTTTCAAACGGAAAACAGTGGGTGCCTTTAAAATTATGTGGGTGCCTTTAAAAAATTCTTGGTGTGCCCTTAACCAAAATGAGGGTGCCTTTAACACATTTTTCTGAGCCAATATTTTCAAAAATGTTTATTTTCTAAAAATACCTACACACACATAAAACACCATAATAAGTACAAAAATGAACACTAACATTATATAGAATTGAGACAAATCAGACACAAAAATGTGTCTATCAAATACCCCCAACTTATTATTTGCTAGTCCTCGAGCAAATCTAATCTAGAAAATTAAAATCCTAACTCACTATCGTAGGCGTCGTGATTGCACTTAGCATGCGCAACAAGCCTTTGAAACCTTAAGTGGCAGAGTGTTGTTTCGGGAGGGTTTACCAGAGGTGTACACACAAAACCTTTACTCCAACTTTTAGCTACTTTTGAACGATTGAGGGTAGACACTAAACATGATATTTAGTTGCCTATTAGATTCCTTGGCTATGGAAATCATTACCCTATATGAATCCAATTGTTCTACACGAGTTTGCACTCAAGCGTATTAAAATTCATATATAAGAAAACAAAGCTCTACTCAGAAAATTGTACAGTGGGCCACGATACTCGGAACCTAACAAACTACAATCACATGAATAGATTAAAAAGATGGATATGGAGATAGAAATGTGCGCGTGTTGACTAAGGTGAACGGTGTTTCTCAGAATATCTATATGAACATCGTGCCAAGATGAACCCTATTAGAGTGGGATATGCACCCAGTGGTCTGAATCCTAATTCTAGTATCAAATCAGTATATACAAGGGCCCCAGCAGTCGATTTATTTATTGATTTTTTTTCTTTTGTCGACAACATGATTAGATCTTTTGAATCTAAGCGCATGCTCCTTTTCAGCAAATTACCTGATAGTTCGCATGGATCCTGCGTTTTACTCTTTCTTAGGAGACGGAGACAGGGAGAACACATACTTATTGATATCCAAGTGTGAATATATATATGTATGTTAGTTTGAACAAAATAAAATATGAAAATGGGGCTTGATCTCAATCACTCTACTTCATCCTAGCGGTGACAACAAGGTGGTACTAGTGATCCACCAAATCATTTAGAGAAAAACATAAAGTTGCAAAAAAAAAAATATAGCGTGACATGGTGACGACTACGAGATATGGTGACGACTACCATGTTATTTCTAACACCTGAGCTTTGTCCTTTTATGAATAGACCATTTAGATGGGAACACCAATTCCTATAGAGAGGATCTATGTTTCCATCCACTTAGAATGGTTAGTGTCATCCTGAATTGTTCACAAGTTTCTAAATTTTGGAGTTTCCTTATTTCAACTAAAATTTTCTCCCTTACCATCAAACTTAAGCCTAACATTATCCTCAATGTTTCAAATTAAAGTGCAATACCAAAAATATAAGAGGTAAGTCAGAAATATATTACCTGGGCGAAGAGTAACAATCCTTCTCCGGAGAATAAGATAGAAAATAAAAAAATAAAACCTACAAAACTTACTAATGCACAACAACAGCCTTGATGGTCCATCAAGGTAAGTAGGGTCCTCCAGAGGGACCTCCTCAACATCACCTGTAGGAGAAGGCTCTAAAAATGGTTTCATTCTCTGACCGTTAACCTTGAAAGGACTTCTACCATCTTGAGTCTCAATCTTAATAACACCATGAAAAGAACAGGGCGAATTATAAAAGGACTCGTCCACCGAGAGCATAACTTCTCGGGGAAGAGATGCAAGCGGGTATCATACATGAGAACTTTTTGACCTGCAGAAAATAGTTTTCTTAAAATATTTCTATCATGCACAGGTTTTATTTTATTTTTATACTCTTGAGCACTATCGTATGCATCTCTACGGATCTCTTCCAACTCATTAAGCTGGAGTTTCCTATGAGCTCCTGCCTTGTCAAGTGAAAACTTAACCTGCTTAACAAGATAATAGGCTCTTTCTCTAACTCAACAGGCAGGTGATAAGCCTTACCAAATACAAGCCGGTAAGGTGACATTCCAATGGGGGTCTTAAACGCAGTACGGTAATCCCATAAGGCATCAGTAAGCCTCAATGACCAGTCTTTCCGATTAGGATTAATTATTTTCTCTAAGATATGTTTAATCTCCCTACTGGAAACCTCTACCTGACCATTAGTATGTGGATGATATGGGGTAGCTACTTTGTGGGTAATACCATATTTCTTCATCAAAAGCCTAAAAGGTCGATTACAAAAGTGTGACCCTCCATCACTAATTAGAGATCGCGGTATACCAAAACGTGCAAATATGTTATCATTCAAAAAATGGACCACAACTTTATGGTCGTTTGTTTTACACAAAACCGTCTCAACCCACTTACACACATAGTCTACAGTGACAAATATGTAAAGATTACCAAAAGAATTAGGAAATGAACCCATAAAATCAATGCCCCACACATCAAACACCTCAATCACTAAAATAGGGTTCAAAGGCATCATATTTCTACAGGAAATGGTTCCTAACTTATGGCAGCGTTCACAAGAAACACAGTAATTGTGGGAGTCTTTAAACAACGAAGGCTAGTAGAATCCATACTGCAATATCTTAACAACAGTTTTCGTAGCACTAAAGTGACCTCCACAAGCATGATCATGACAAAAGGAAATAATACTGGACTGGTCACTCTCAGGTATACATCTCCTAATAATATGGTTTTTGGGAAAACTTAAACAAATAAGGATCATCCCAAAAGAAATGCTTAACCTCGGCTAAAAACCTAGATCGATCTTGCTTACCCTAATGTTGAGGCATTCGACCGGTAATAATATAGTTAATTGTATTAACAAACCAAGGTAATCTAGACAAGCGGTCTGCTACTACGTTTTCTGCACCCTTTTTGTCTCTAATTTCTAGATATTTCTTATAAAAAAGGATCCATCTAATAAATCTAGGTTTAAAATCCTTTTGAGATAGAAGGTACTTCAAAGCAGCATGGTCAGTAAAGACTATAACCTTAAAGCCTAAGAGATAGGATCTAAACTTATCCAAGGAAAAAAAATGGCTAATAATTTCTTCTATGTGGTAGTATAACTCAGTTGGGCATCATTTAGGGTTTTGCAGTAATTTGTTTTTTCACTGACCTAAAACAACACCAATGGCATAATATGAAGCATCACACATGATCTCAAAAGGTAGGTTCCAGTTAGGTGCCTGGACTATGGGGGAGGTAGTGAGTAAAGTCTTAAGCTTCTCGAAATCCTCTAAACAAGCATCATCAAAGACTAACTTAACAACTTTTGCAAGCAAATTGCAAAGAGGTCTAGAAATCAAGCTAAAATCCTTAATAAATCGACGATAAAAAACTGCATGCCTTAAGAATGACCTAATATCTCTTATGTTTTTTTGGGCCTCTAAAGTCTTAATAGGGTCAACTTTGGTTTTGTCTACCTTTATACCCTTAGAAGATACGATATGCCATAAACAATTCCTGATCAAACCATGAAATAACATTTCTCCCAACTAAGCACTACATTCTTTCCTTACACCTAGTCAACATTAATTTCAAATGATGCAAGCACTTATAAAAAGATGAACCAAATACTAAAAAATCATCCATAAATACCTCTAAAAACCGTTCTACCATGTCAGAAAATATGCTCATCATACAACGTTGAAAAGTCGCAGGGACATTACACAACCCGAAAGGCATGCGTCTATATGAAAAGGTACCAAAGGGACATGTAAAAATGGTTTTCTCTTATTCTCCTGAGGCAACAACAATCTTATTATAACTAGAGTGTCCATCTAAAAACAAATAATAACTATGTCCGGATAATCGCTATAGCATTTGGTCGATAAAAGGAAGGGGAAAGTTGTCATTCCTTGTGAACTTGTTCAATTTCCTATAGTCAATACAAACATGCCAACACGTAGTCACTCGGGTTGGGATTAACTCATTGTTATCATTCTGGACTACAATGATACATGATTTCTTGGGAACAACCCGAACGGGGGTGACCCACTTACTGTCTGCAATAAGGTAGATAATACCTGCATCTAACAACTTAAGCACCTCAGTTCGAATTATTTCTTTCATTTTAGGCTTTATTCGACGTTGCATCTCTTTAGAAGGTTTGGTGTTTCCTATGAATGAATCTGATGCATACAAACAATAGGACTTATACCCTTAATGTTTGTTATGGTTCAGCCTAAAGCTTCTTTATTGTCTTAAAGTATAGTCACTAGCCTACTTTCCTGATCACTATCCAAGTCGCATGCTATAATCACAAGAAAAGTCTCATATAGGCCTAAAAACACATACTTTAGGGTATCTAGTAATTTTTTAAGGTCCAACTTAGGGGGCTCTTCTAGAGAAAGAATTAGGGTAGACTTAGAAACTGGTAGTGGTTCGAACTTAACTTTACATCTAGTAGTATCTAACTCGGGGGTAGAGTCTAATAGAGCATTCACTTGATCAATGTGTTATCATCGTCAAAATATAAGCCAAATTGGGATAGACAACTCTCTAATGGATCTTTGAATAAGATGTTTGGTAATGGTTCCTGAACTAAAGTGTTTATAATGTTCATCTCCTCAATGCACGTGTCATCTAGCTCAGGGGGTTGCTTACTAATATTGAAAATATTCAGCTCAATAATCATATTACCAAAAGTTAAATATATAATACCATTCTGACTGTTAATGATCACATTTGATGTAGCTAAAAACGGGCGACCTAATATAATAGGTATCTGGTTCTCTTGGTCAGGGACAGGTTGTGTATCTAAGATAACAAAATCCACAAGATAAATAAACTTGTCGACCTTAATAAGAACGTCCTCGACAACACCACGAGGAATGTTCACAGACCTATCAGCTAACTAGAGTGTTCAGGATAGGTTTCAACTCACCAAGTCCTAGCTGGAGGTACACATGGTGCGGAAGTAAGTTCACACTGGCTCCTAAATCAAGTAACACTTTCTCTACACGGTAGTTACCTATTGTGCAAGAAATGGTAGGAGAACCTGGATCTTTGTACTTAAGAGTTGCGTTGTTCTGAATAATTGAACTTACATGACTAGCTAAAAAGCTTTCTTCTGTACATTAAGCTTTCTCTTTCTGTACAAAGATCCGTAAGGAACTTGGCATAAGTAGGAATCTGCCTAATTACATCTAATAAAAGGAGATTGATGTTGACTTGCTTAAAAATATCCAATATATCATTAAATTTGGATTCCTTCTTCGTTGGAACTAGAAATTGTGGGAATAGGGCTCTGGCCACAAAATCGGGCTTAGCAGGAACCGCATTGGACTCTTTAAAGACTTTATTAGTCTCTTCATCTACAGGCTCAGAAGGGTGAACTACAACATGTTCACTACTGGGCATGGTTACCTTATTATCTATTACTCTACTACTCCTAAGGGTTTCATATGATTTGATGATTTCTCACCATAAGATATTTCATGAACTCCTCTAGGGTTGGGTTGTTTTTTACTAGGAAACTTACTTGTTTCTCTCAAAGACTTATTTATCTGACTAACCAGGATTCATAGATCGGAAATAGCCTGTTTGTTTTCCTGTGCAATCTTATTATTATCCTATAAACTTTGTTCAAACGATTGCTGAAAGTTTATTGTATTTTGAGATGGTGAGAGGCTCTTCTAAAATCAAGATCTTCTTATTCGAAGGGCTCTGAAATTAAACTGGTCCTGAAGGATTCTTAGTATAGACAAAACCTGGGGGAACCTGAGATTTACTAGACTTACCTTGATTCTAGCCCTTAGACCAAGAAAGGTTTGGATGGTTTCTCCAACCAGGGTTATAGGTTTATGGATCAAACTTCTAACGGTTATCAAACCTAGTGTTATTGTGAGGAGCATGGGCTTGCTCTTCAACAGTCTCTCCTTCCCAAAATGAGTTGGGATCTATTCGACAACTAGATTGAATCAATTATAAGGCATCTAACCTTTTTGCTACAACTGCAATTTTGGCATCTGATTCAAAAGTTCCATTTACTTTTGACATTATTTCTGCTCAGTAAAAAAATTTCTCTGGGGTTCCCAACTACACTTCCATTGCTGGGTTTTTTCTGTAATTTCATTCAAAAATGTCATTGCCTCATGAAAAGTTTTACTGTCAAACCCCCTTGTACACAACGATTCGACCATGGTCATCGCTGGATAATCTATCCCTTCATAGAGGATCTGAACTAGCCTTACCTTTTCTAGGACATGATGAGGACCCTATATCAATAAATCATTGAATCTCTCCAAATACCTATACAAAGATTCTCCCTCTTGTTGAAAAAATGTGCAAATTTGTTGCCTAATAGATGATGTTTTGTATCTAGGGAAAAATTTCAGGAAAAAGGCTGTTGTAAGTTGTTTATGTATTTCAATGAACTCAGAAGGAAAACTATAACCATGATTTGGCCTTGTCTCTCAGGGAAAACGGAAACAACCTAAGTTTCAAAGTTTCATAAGTAAGGTTGTGAATTTTCAGGGTACTACAGATTTCCTCAAATTTCTAATGTGAAAGTAGGGGTTTTCATTTTCTTTTCCTAAGAAGAATAGAATAATATGTATGGTCCCAGGTTTTAACTCATAGTTCGCTTCAATAACAGCTAACTTGATAAATGATGGACGATTAGTCCTAGTGGGATACAAAAAAGATTTTAAAGTTGTCATTTCTAGCACAGCTGGAATACAAGGAATAACTTCCTCACTATGAGAAAAATTCTCAAAACTAAAGTTTCCAAAAATAGGACTCTCAAAAGAGGGGTTTCCTAAATTCTCGGTTTCAAAAACAGAGTTTTTATTCTCGTCACTGATCAAACGACCAATATAATTTCTTCTCCAGGCACGCTCACTAAAAGCTTTAGGCGCCCTGGGCATACAATAGAATAACTCATTATTGGAAGGGAATTCTAAAAAACACAAGCAAGGATTACTCGACCAAGCAAACTTATATAATCTAGCAAACAAAAAGCACGATGGCTCCACTTAGATTATTTCTAGACCAGCTTCTAATCTTCCAAAAGGAAACTAGTTAAAGTTTTAGCAAACCTCTTGGACCAATCCAAATTATATTAAGTTGATCGAAGAGAAGCAAGGTAAGCTTTATGGAGTTTGGATAACCCTACCTCTTTGGAAAGCTTTTCCTTGGGTTACAAGGCGGTGCAAACCAACTTAAAATTAATCGTCAAGATCTTTGAGTTGATCTAACAAAGTAACCAATACAATCCTTTCGAAAGATTTTCCAATAAGCTCGTCACCTATCGGTCTTCTTTCTAGTCATATTTTTGGGGTTAGGTTCGTTTTGGAATACAAACAAAGAAGAGAGGATAGGCTCATTACATACAAAAATATGGAATCCCCTATAAGTAACTGAGCATGAGAGACAAATGAATCGAAAGATTCATGTTTGGTTCAGGAAGAGATCGTGGAAGTTTTAAAAATAATGGGAAGAGAACTATTTTCAATGTTAGGTAACGTGTTCCTAAGGCGGGCAAGAAGGATACAGTAATGAAATCCGAACCCTTATCTTGTATGGCCAGTTATTGCCTTCTACTAGAAAATAAATTTGTATTCAGTTCCTTAACGGATATGCATATGAAGGAATACTGTAAACCCTCTTGCAGGGAATTCGTGGGTTGATCGAGTCTTACCTCCCGTACCAGACGGGGGATGAACCGCTGAAGTCGACTCGAGCCACTAACTCCGGTTTTAGTGTACGAATCCGAGGGGCCGAGACAATATCGTAATTGTCCTCCTTCCCTGTACAGTTTATATTTAATACTACCCTTCCGTGGGGTTTTTAAAAAGATAAAGTTCAAATGTCCCAAAGTCCAAAGAAAGTCCAAAAATAAAAGAAAATTTACAAAAGTAATAAAAGATTTCCTAATACAAATTTTATAAAAAGAGAAACAAATAAAAACCTAAAAATAAAATTAAATGAAAATAAAATTTTTTGTCTTCTTTTCCGTTCTTTTAGCTTTAACTTTAACTCCAAGTATTTAATCACCAAATGTTTTGGCTCAATTTCTTTTCATTTTTGTTCCAAAACCTGTAGCAAAAGAAAAATACCCAAAACGTAAAATAAAACAACATAATAAAAATACTAATAAAAACAAAAACAAAACTTAAAAATAAATCTAAAACTCTAAACCTAAAAACAAGTCTGCGTCGGGGGCGCCAAAAATTGATAGGATTTGTAGTTGTTGTAAAAGGAATCGTTACTTAGACTTGTGAAGATTGATTTTAGACTTTCCAAAACTAAAAATAATAAATTCAAATAAAAGTTGATTTCAAGAATGATAAAGAAAACTGAGACTAAGAATTCCACCATTAACCAATTTTTAAGTGATTTGATTAGTACAATAGTCATGTAACTCAGACCTTCAATTTGATTATAAAATATTGCCAATAGAGGTTTTCAAAATAATAGTTGTAAATCGAAAGCATGGAACATCAAGATCCCTAGACTAAGCATGAACCATCAAAAGAAATCACAACTAATTAATAAAAACCATTTTTTCAATTTAATTCAATGCAAAAGTCATAAAAAGAATTACAAAATTAATTAAATAAGAAATTATCACTTTATTATTGGAAAAATGGTTTCCTCCGTTGCTTCAGTAATGGGGTTTAACTCCTCATAGTAGACACTCTCTCAAAATAATTTTTCATAGCTCACAAGTGTTACAAGAAGAGAAAAAATACAAAATAACAAAGAAAACATCTATGAATACAAGTGTTGCAAAGGTGTTTTTTGTGTTGCTAAAGAGAGAAATTGACACAATGAATAAGACTGATTCTGTGTGCAGTAAAAGAAGAAAGAAAAGGTAACAGTATTAGCGACTATCCTAAAGTGTAGTCTGTTCTTCTTCTTCCTCACGAGCAGAACTATTTTTTCTCATTTTTTTCTATCAACTCTCTTCGCTCTCTTCTCCCCCCAATCCTCTCACAAGGTCCATATTTATACTACAACCAACCATACCTCCCGAATCACCCAAAAAATCTTCCCTCATTAATGCTTAAACTCGGCAAATGAAAGATGATCTCGGTGATTTTTCTGTTTCCTTCTCTCGATGATTTTGTGCTTAACCAAATCTCAAATGTGTTTATTCCCTGATTTTCCAAAATACTCAAAGATACCAATTCACGTGAGATTAGGAAAGATATCCATAATTCGAAAGATTTTTTTTCTTCCCTGTTTGGCCGAGAATCAATTCTTCACGTGATTTTTCTTGGTTGTTTTATTGAGTTTCCAAACTGTGAATGATCCCTTATTAAGGCAAGAAGATCTCTTGTCTTTACTTAACAATCTCCAAAAAATATCTTCTACAAATCTTTTCAGTTAGAGAGAAAGAGAGAAAATATTTTCCTGCCTAAATTGTGTTTCAAACGGAAGAGGGTGGGTGTCGTTAACACAGCCTGGGTGCCTTTAACAAATTCTTGGTGTTCCTTAACCAAAATGAGGGTGAATTTAACACTTTTCTGAGCCAATTTTTCCAAAAATGTGTATTTCCAAAAATACCTACACACATAAAACACCATAATAAGTACAAAAATAAGCACTAACAATATATACAATTGAGACAAACCAGACACAAAAACGTGACTATCAAATTTTAAACCATGACGATTATTGTGCTACTTTTACAAAAATAAATAAATTAAAAGGAATATGTGATTTCTACTCCAATCCTTTCAATAGCTTAATTCATTAAGTAAATCATATTACATCATTTTAATTAAAAATATTTCAGACTTAGTAAGCGTAGTCCATCATCTCGGACATTAATACATCGTTAATGAATCTCAGAGCAAGTCTGTTGATATATTCCTTCAGGTGCATGAACCTTCGTTCACCGTTCCGTATTTGACATAGGATACAAAATCACTCGATTTTGAATTAAATAACATACGTGTTAGTATCCATACATTAAATGATTAAATAGGGATGAACATTTCGAATTACTCAATTTCTCTCTACGAGGATCTTGGGGATGATGGTAAACCATTCTCATAATCTTATGGTACTCTCTTATATCCCTTTGATGTTGTCGAATTCAAACGCTAAGTCTCTATATTTGCGGAGTTTAAGATTCCCGGTGTGTTCTTCGAATTCTTTAACTCTCTTCCAAAACATAAAACAAATTTAATTTGTACATTCATGGAAGGCAAGAATGAACTATTTAACGAGATCCATATCTTCATCCAGATCCCATGCCAGACAGTTTTCGGACTTTGAAATAAAAAATACAAATAAAAAATGAGTTGTGGATGGAGTAGCAAATAATAGAAACAAGGTTTGTGGAAAATTGTTCAAGACAAGGGGGTTGAATTATATAGAAAAATACCACAACGATCATATTTTTTGAAATCAACAAAGAAATATTGTCATGGTCAAAAATGTATACCATTAAGACTCTTGTAGTTTTTAACAGTAAAATATACCTTGTTAGTAATATTAATACATATCAAAACTAAACTTGCATAATAAGATTTAGTATAAATTTCCTATGCTAGTACATTAAAATGAAAAACTAACATTACACTAAACTACCACATTAATAATAAACTTGCATAAATTGAAATTTATTGAACACATTGCATACAATTCTATTTTCTAATACGAGATTGTATTATCGGTGTATCTTCGAAATGACTAAACGGTTCTGCTCTCCATTTCATTCATCATGCCCTGCAAGCCTATTCCCTTTCTTTCTAGCTAGACATGTTGTACTTGTATCACAATGTTTTAATAGTTATTGTGCAAGAAGAAACATACTCATCCATGTAATCTTGTTTTGATTTGTTGTACTTACAGTCCCACTTGGGAATGAAAGCACATGTATTAACAAGATTCCAAAATAGACTATTATGTTGGATTTCTTCGCGAAGATCCAACACCAAGTAAAAAGTTTCTAACCCAATCGGTATTTATCTTAATATCTGCATCTATATGATCATTGGTTTGATTTGGTTGTTAATTTTTTTGTTTCTTTTGAGTATTTTTTCTTCCATATTATCAATTGATTTGTTAATTGATGATGATCGATTTTCTATTTGAATAGATGAAGATGGATTTTCCATTGGAACAGATGATGATGGATTTGATTTCAACCTAGAGATTTCAAGTGAATATAAAGGATTTAATTTTTTGTGGTGTAAGAATAAGATAGGGTTATCCTCTTTATATTGATGAGGGCCACGACCACTATTTTTTCACAAAAAATTATCCATTGTGGGTATTATCCTAAAGGGTCATCATGGTTGTAAAATTATACGATGACGACTGTAACATAATTAAGGACATGGGAATTCAAAAACCTATCCTGAAGAGTCCTTATGGTCGATATGGTGCAACCATGACAAGTCTAGTAGACTTTAAGTTACAAGAGAAATCCAAAACTTAACTTGAAGAATCGTCATGTTCGATAAGGTACAACCATGACGACTCTAGTAGACTTTATATTACATGAGAAATCCAAAAATCAGCCAGAGGAGTCGTCATGTTCAATAGGGTAGAAACATGACGATTCAAGCAGGCTTTAAGTAACAAGAGAAATCTAAATATTAGTATGAAGAGTCGGCATGGTCGACATGTTACAACCATGGCGACTCTGACAAAATTATAATGAATATTCTAGGAGTCGTCATGGTCGATAGATTCATACCATGATGACTCCTTGATAAATTCAAAGTTACCGGGACACTCATCCAAAGTTTCCCAAAGGGTCATGTCATACTCATATTGGTGCACCTACTCTTTTGCAAACTCGATCCCCACAATAATTATAGCTACTTACCAGAGGTAAATGATACTTTTCATTTATCTTCAAACCAATAAAATGGATATTATTCACATGTGCAATAAAAAAATTTCTTTTCTTTAGAACCAACTCACACCTTGTTCCTGAGGGAGTAAATATACAAGAGCCCCAGGAAATCCAAGGGTGAATAAATGTATACACAAGTGAATGTGTCCGCTAAAAGTTGACCATGTTGCGGCATTTTCATCCAATACTTAGCCCCGAACTTCTTCATTCTCTTTCGCCATTTTACACTAGAAAGAAAGTCCTTGTATTAATTTTTTTTTGGCTTATGTATCGCCTTCCCTTATCGTTAAAATATAGAGATTCTTGTTCTCAATAAGTTTTGCAACCATTTTGTTTCTTGTATATTGGCATTTGGTGACTTTGTTCTTATCAGCGCCATGGAAATGTCCTAATTGTTCCGTTGCAACACGGTAACCACAATTTCCATCCCCATCGGCGTCATCGGTGGATATAACGAAATCTTTGATGACATAAGAGAGTAGTTGTATATACTCTTCGTATATCGTCTGAGTAATATGATATGATCTTCCTTGTGAATCCCTAGGGGTATGCATATTATCATTTTTCCCTTTTATTGTCACCATTTTACTTGATTGGCTTTGTTGCTAGTCGACCAAATGCTCAACAAGATCCATATTTTTCTGGCCTTCACTTTGTAGCTTGGATGGAATTGCGATAACCTGTGGTTTCACTTGTTGTTCACTTTGTGTGCATACTTCTTTCTTTGGATAACCCTTTTTCTTAGCACCAGTCAACGTCAATTCTTTGTTGTATTCCACTTCGACATGCTCATGACGAGATAAGTCTCTTTTGGATCTCAAATTGTGATTCAATTGTTTTTCATTGTCATTTTGGTGTTTCGTCTACCATAGGCTTTTTGTTTGATTGGTTCTTCATATACATCCAAATACCAGCGAACAATTGAACACATGTTGTGCACCAATATTTGTTTTTTCACATAATTCATATTGGGGTAAAACGAATTTATAATTCGACCAATCTCTGTGTCCCCAAAAACTTCATCAGCTCTGCATGGGGGCCTTAGGATGAAAATAAGTTGTCCCCAGAACGGATTAATATCTTCATGTGGAATGACATCTTTACAATCACCAAGCTTATGAATACGCGGGAGTCTGATAGCCGTATTAGTGGTACAATTACATTGCACCACAATACCATTAGACTCATTCTTCCTATATTTTCCAAGTTTCACAATCATATTGTGTATTATCCAATGTAACATTTGGTAGGTTACACCCTAAGAAAATCAACATCCATTTGGAGATAAGTAAGCATCTTTGTAAGTATTTCATCATCAGATTTGAATAATACTAACATAATATTCGTTGTTTTTACAGAGAACTCTGGATCTTTCCTCGATATGAGTTTATCCATCGGAAAGAATTCACGCATGATGAATGATATCATGTCTTGAAATATAATTTTTCTGATTTCAACCTAGATTAACTATTTAAGTGTAATATTACTATTTATGTTAGGTTTTTTCCTTTAATGTAGTGTTATGAAATATGATATGCTTTTTCCTTATAATGAATTATTATTACAAAATCCAAAACAAAACCATTCCCAAAACAAGTCGTCGTGATCTATAAAAAAAATATCATGATAGCTTTAATGTTGAATCCTTACTAATCAGTTAGAGAAGTCATGTTCGATAAGTACATACCATGCCGATTTTAACGGATTTTCATATGGGGAGTTTGCTTAAAGATTCGTCATGGTATATAAATAAAACCTTGACCACCCTTAGTAATACAACTAGTTAAGAGTCGTCTAGGTAATATTTTCGACCGTGGCGACTTCTCATATCCTTGAATTTTTTTATGAAAAGTCACCATAGTACACAATAAAACCATGCCAACTTTAAAGAATCATCATGTTTCTAATATCCCGACCATGACGACTTTTATCATGTAGTTTTGTATTCTTACGATGATTTAACGACTTTTATCCTCTTCTTCATGATTTGCACCCTCATTTTCGACTTCATATATTAATCGATCAACACAATATACCAAATCCATATGATAATCGATGTTAATATTACCATCAACACAATCATCTTTGATATTTGAAGCATCTCCCATATCAATTGCAAGACTAGATTCACTCATTTATGTATATCCTAGTTTTTCACCCTTTTTTTCCTCCAAAAACCTCTTCTTCTTCTTTTCTACTTCAAAAAAATAAAATTCTCTAAATTTTAGTCCTAGCTATAATATAATGATTTAGTTTATCTATTCTTATTTAACTTAATTAACAAAATTAATAAAAAAAACACTAAGCCTAATTAAACAAGGGTATTTTTTCCATTAATTTTAAAAAAAAATCTTAAGGAATTTTTTAATTTACTTCAAAATGACTGTATTTTATCTTATTTGAAAACCTTCGTTTAATTCGCCTAACCACCAATTGAACGAGGCTCTTTAAAGCATGTAGACTCCCAAAATTTTCCTATTTTGCAAAAGTATTAAATGAAATAAATTTTTTGATAATTTTATAAGATATATTTTATGCTTCACGTATTATATCTTGGTGAGCAAAACTGATTGTTTAAGTAATGAATTAGGAGATGTTGTCTTCACAAAAAATGTCTGCTCTTTCATCCTGTATATTGTGTAAAATTTTAAATTTTGATCTTTAGTTCATGAATTATGACTAAGAACACGTAGCACATCAGATCTGACTTTTGTTGAATTCAAGTTCAGTTCTGAACTTCGTATAAACGTTAGAGATATTATTTTTGAACAGAAAAGAATGTATTTCTAATATTTTATGAAAGGGGAATTATCTAGTTTTGAACCTATTGATATTGATTTAAATTTTCCGTTTGAGCCAAGGAATAATGGGGGTTTCTTACCCTATGTTGTACCCCCAATTTAGTAAGACTAAAAATAACTTTATTCTTAATTATTAATTTGTTTGAGAGACATTTTTTTCTTCAAATTTTAATATTTGGAAAAAGGTTTTTGTGAGCCTGATGTTGTTAGCTAACAAAATAACGAATATGTACTTCGTAGACACTTGCATTTAGGTCACTAGATTAGTTTACATTCTTGTTTTGTTGATGTTGTTTCTACTATGTATGGTTTGCTAAACGTTATAAGAAGAAATATATACTTGAATCTGTACGTTAAAATACGAATTTATGTAGATCAAACATGAAAAACTTTATAGTTACAAAAACAGAACGCATATAAGTTAAATAAGTCATCTTATATATTCTGAAACAAAATTTGAAGCAATTGAATCAAAAATTTGTTTACTTGATTAGTTCAAATGGTTTTAGAATTGTTGAAATTAAAATTCATAACAGTCTTTGTTTTATATGCATAAGTAATTGTTTGAATTGATATTTTAACTCATATGATGTTAATGCAACTAAGAATATGCTTAATTTACTATTTGACATAAAATACTTGGGTGAAGATAGTGTTAATTTTTAAATTGAATTTTTTTTCTTTGGATCTGGACATGGAATTAGAGTCAAAACCCGTGGGTCAACCCTAACTCGGCCCTTAAAAGGACTGGGTTAGGTTTGGCATTTTATTAACCTGTCGAAAATGAACCGGGTTAGGTCCAACCCGCGGTGTACCAGGTTATTTAGTGAGAAGGATTCAAAAAGTGGCTCTTGCGCCTTTGATGATACAAGGAACTTCACCGGGGTGAGCCTGCAATAGGATGCTCTTGGGTTATTGGTATGAGAATGATAGAACATTAACTTAAATCGATTAACGAGCATGTTTGGTGATGTAAGATAAAACCTCTAACCATATTTTTCTTCCTTTGGCCACAATCTTTTTTTACTTTATTTTGTATTTTCTTTAGTTAGTTTACTTTAGTGTAATTCACTACAATCTCTTCTTGGTTACATAGAAGTTGAAAACAAATAACAATTACAAACTTCCTTGTCGAAACGATCCTTACTACCGTTATACTACTTGTTAGTAATAGTGGAAAATATCTAAAGTAATCTGTCGCACTTACGACACGGATCAACAGCCTAACCCGAATTATTTTAATCATTAAAAGACTTGATACATTAGGATGAGAAGCACTTGTTGGAAAGGTTAAATGACTGATTGGTTGTACATTTACCCCCTTTTTGATAGCATGCATGTGTTTATTATATTATGCTCTTTTTATCCCTATCATGAGTGTAAATTGGTATTGCAACATGGAAGATGCATTTGTATGTCGAATACGTATTTAAGTCGAGTAGCACAATGATCCATGTTTTCTTTGGCTTTCTCAAAGAAGTCTAAATATTATCATATCCACCAAAACTAAAACTAAATAATATACCATACAATCATTTTTTGCGTAGATCTCACGTTGTTGTGATGTATTCAATATGCTAACATGAAGTTATTGTACCTTTTAATTATCATCAGTAGAGGGTAGGAATAACCGTGTTGAAATACTATTAGTATACATGTGCACTGTGGATTAACTCCAGTATGTGGGTTTGAGATTTTCGCTGAATTGTGCTACCACAGTTTTCTATATCCCTGATCAACACTTAACCCTTAAGTTTTCCTCTTGGTATTTCCTTCCCGATGTGTATGTCCTTATTTTTAGCTCACTTGGTTAACTAAATACTTAATTTAATTTGAAACCTCAAGTACAAAAGATAACTCCACAATTAACATACATGTTATTAAATACTTCGTTAGGAAATATTCCTCGTTTGCGTTACAGGTTTCTGAATCTGTTTCTGGGAAGTTTTGTTTTTGCATAAAATATTTTGTCTCCGGGTACTGCCTCTCATCTTTTGTGGAGTACATTAGATTATTGCACCATAATCCTACATGTGATCAAATAATTGTGAAATAAGATGTGCAACTAAGCGCTATAGAGTTTTAAAAAAAGTAGTGCTAGATTAAATTTGTTGTTCTGTGATGCTACATAAGAAAATTCATCCACATGAATATCAATCTAAAGTATTAAATATAAAATATGTATTTAGTAGTGTTGTATTAGTGAAATTTCCATAAAGTTTTTTTTTTATTTTTATTCAAGAGAGAAATTATACTAAGTAAAGAGTATTGGGGTTTGATTCCCCCTATCTTTTATAACCTTGCTACAAATAAAGTTAGGGGCAATTCCTTGCCGTTGTTGCGATACCTTAAACTTTCTAGAGTGTTTAGCTAAAGCATCAACTACCTAATTACATTCTCCTATCACATGTCTTACTTCCAATTTCTAAAAAATTTAAGATAAAATTTAATATCCTTAATAATTTATAGATTTTTCCAGCTTAAGCTTCTGCATTCTCCATTGATGGCAGCTGATACATTGGATGAATCTATATCTAAAACAAAATATTCTATATGAAGATTTTCGTCCAAATTTACTGCCTCCAAAGCTTCCATGCACTTTGCTTCCTCCGTGCTTAAATAGTCATTCCTGAATATGCATCTTGAGAACTGGTTGATACCTGTAAAGTTTCTGACTATTAGACCAATACCGCAATCTTAAGATACTAGCTTAAACGAAGCATCACAATTAATAGTAACATAAAGTGCAGTAGGTGGTGTCCAAGTGATGTTTCTTGGTAAAGGAAGTGAATTCTTGATTATGCTTGAGCAAATATTATCAAACTTCACATAATTATAAAGATTCTCAATTTTCCTAATAGTAGATTCAGGATTTGGCTTAGTTCCTTCAAAAACATCTCTGCATCTTTCCTTCCACACTTCCCATATTGCATAGGATATGTGAATGGCCCAATCATCTGTAGAAGAAGTTTGTAAACGGAACAGGCTTGTAATCCAGGGCTGCATATTATCATGATTCTGCATAGAAACAATAACACATGGAACTGACATGAGAACAACTTTTAAAAAAAAGCACTCCATGGGAATGTGATTTATAGTTTCTAGAACTTGTTGGCTGAAGATGTAAGCTGAATCTTCTTAACCAATATTCTTCATTATTCTTTCACTAGTATGAACATTATTAGTTAAACACTCCCATATGAACAACTTTATTTATGCATTGTTTTAGCCTTCCATAAGCACTTCCATATTTTACTGTCAATCCCAATTGCATTCTGAACATTATACTTTAACTCCACTAACTTGTTGTAGGCAGATTTCACCGAGAACAAACCATTATTTGTTAAGGTCCAGACTAAATTATCTTCAGCACTTCTTAGAATCCTTATTTTTAGAATTTTGTCAACAGTTTCTCTATCAAAAAGTTCCTGAATTACATTAACTTTCCAAGATTTTGTATTGGCTTCAATCAAATCAGCAACCAGATTGTACTCATGTACTGGAATAACAGAATATGTATCATGGATTGATGGACCATCGACTCCGAAGATCCAATTATCTTTCCATATTGAAATAGAATCTTATTATTGGGGCTGCAACCATTTGGATTTAGGGGCTGCATAGGATCTAATATCCTAAATGTGGATAGGGGGGACCTAATCTATAACCAAAGTCGAAAATACCCATCATCCATAAATAAACCTAAACATAACAACTATTCATTAAAAAAAACCAATTTCAGTTTCAGGAACAATAGAATTCCTAGTCGTAAACACTCCTTATGGCTAGGAGTTCGTCTGTTCCTAACCGTAAGTAATTCATCTAAGGCTATGAATTAAACATTTCCCATCCATAGGATAATAGTTTTTTGTTTTTTATAGTTGAAAAATGACAAATTTCTCATTTTCATATCGAGTACAGACCTATTTGGGCTAGAAATTGACGAATTTCTAGCCGTAAATGAACTATTTATGGCTAGGAATTAATTATTTCCTATCCGAAAGTGTTACAGACCTCTTACGGCTAGGAATTGATGAATTCATAGCCGTAAATGAACTACTTATGGCTAGGACTTAACCATTTCCTTTTTATTTAAGGTTAGGAAATTATTAATTTCTGACCGTATCTGACTCTGAAAATAAAAAAGTGAGGGTGGACATAAGCCCCTTCATTGATTTTAAAAGTTAAATATATTTTTTTAAAATAAAATTAAATCATTAATCTAGTCCAATCATTAATTTTAATTAGTTTAGTTAATTAACTTTATTAACACTAATTAATAAAGTATATATTAGCCATAAACAAAATTACTAGGATAACGGGTTTTTTGGTTGAGTATTTGATGACCCTATTTTATCATCTTGTAAGCCCTCAAAAGTCAAAAGATGCAGCTCCATAATAGGCTTCTTTGAAATACTTTTTCCATCAACAACTTGCCAAAAACTGTACTTCTTAATGGATTTCACATTCTTAAATTACAAGAAACTGATGTATTTGTGACATTATGTTTGCAACATAGGAAAAAACGTCATAACTGTTATTTATGTGTGACGGTTTATGTGTACAAAAGTGTTGTGTTAGCTAAATCTCCAAAATGTCAGAATACTACACCTGTCTATGTGTCGTAAATATTAATTTTTAAAATAAAAAAAATAAAATTAATATGATTTTTAGCAAAGTTTTTAAGTGTGGAAAAAAAATAATTAAAAATAATATTTTTTCCTGTAACTGAGTTTTCATGATTGTTGTGAATAATCATGTGTATTATTGACTCACAAATTTGTCACAAATATCCATTTATTAACGATGTTGCGTATATTATCATTTTATCTGCACTTTCATTTGTTATCAATAAGCTTGTGTATTACCAACGTTTATATGTGTTGGTGAAGTTTTTTATTAGTCATTCGTTGATCTATAACAGATACCTTTTTATATTATCAACAATATAAAATATTGTAAATACAATATTTATCCTTGGCGCATAATGCATAATAAATATTTTTATTTTACGACACTTTTTATATGTTTAAATAATTATTTACACTATTCATAGTTTTTACATGTCATAATTACAAATACTACAGCGTCATAGATTGGCCTTTGGTATAACTAATTAGAATATAATAATATGTGTATAGCTGATTTGAATTTTTCTAAATTTTGATTTCCACAACAACGCTTAACAATGTTGCACAATTTTACTACATTTGCACTTGGTTTATTGAACATTTCCTCTCTTTGTGCTTTTTGTGCTTTATTTTTTCTTTCTGTTTACAACATAGTTAAAAGTTTGTTCACTTTTTTAGTTTAAATGGTAATGTTTATTAAAATGTCATGTTAACATATCCAAACAATTGGTAATGTTTATTAAAATGTCCGTTATATGAGAAATTTTTTCAATCCAACGCTCTAGATTCGTTAGAGAGAAATGAACCCTAGTCTGTTCATTCTTCATCGAGTTTCTTCTCTTCAGTCTTCATTCTTCATTTGTTTCACTGTACTCTGTAGTCTGTTCATCTCCATCGTTTCAAGTTCAACATCTCCATCTGGTAAGAGTTCTAGTTCAATTTTGCTTTATTGATTCAATTTTACGGCGGATTCTTTTTTTTTTCTCCGCTGATATTGCAGTTTGGGGCAGATTATGATCAATGTAATCACATAACTCATTCTTTTCTTTCTTAACAACAAATGGGTAACATCTAAACTCTCAGACAGAGACACTCACCAGATTGCAATTGAAGACCTAGAAAAAATCATCCAAACCCTAGCTTCAGATGGTGTTTCAGTTTTCTTAAATTGTCTTTACGATTCTACCAATGATCCTAAACCCACTGTAAAGAAAAAATCTTTACGTCTTTTAGGGTCTCTATGTACTTCTCATACTGATTTTACATCAACTCATCTCACTAAAATCATTTCATTTATTGTCAAAAGACTTAAGATTCCGATTCAAGTGTTAGAGATTCTTGTCGTGATACGATTGGGACATTATCTTGTTTATATTTGAATGATGATAATGCGAATGTTGGGTCTGTTTTATCTTTGTTTGTTAAGCCATTGTTTGAAGCAATGGGTGAACAGAATAAAGTTGTCCAAGCTGCTTCAGCATTGGCAATGGCAAAAATGGTTGAATCTTCTGTTGATATGCCTGTTACCATCTTGCAGTGAAGGCAGATTTTGGAGCGGTTATGGATGTTTTGTAGAAGAGGGTGTTGAGTGAGTATCAATAGAAGCAGTTTTTTGTATTTGTATGCTAGCTTTATGCATTTCTATTTGTTAAATTTGTATGGTTTTGTTCTCAGATTCCATTTAGTAGGTTGAGGAAGTAATCAATCACGTCTCTAGAGTCCGATGGAGAAAAACCATTTTCTTATGCTAATCTAATTCACAATATAGTAAGTTTCTGTCCACTAATTTTACGGTGAAATTTATTTATAATAGTAGAACCAGGGAACATTTTTGTTAGTGCAACTGTGCAAGTGACTGTTTTTGTAATATGCTTGCCGCTACTCTTTTTCAGTTTTTTGTAGGATTCGGTTACATGTTTTAAGATTAAGAGTAGTATATAGTATTGCTTCAAACCATGTTTGAAACAGAACTTTTGTAGCTCAATAATAATTCACAGTTGCTCTAAGTATGTGTAATATCATTATTCTTATCCAAATGGATTTTAGGAGTGTGGTCCAATTTAGATGATTTGTTATCCTGAATCTAACTGTGGACATGAATACCCTACAATGTGATTGTTTGGATAGGACATAACTATCATGATCGCCTTAATGGATGACTATTTGACTAGTTATGAATTTTCAACCAATCATATGGTGATCTTCTTGGGCCCAAATTTCACAGAGAATGACAGAAGTAAGAGCTTGTTAGGAATATACAGGAATATCATGCTTGCTTGCAGATTGAATAGTTGTAGGAAGGTGTATTCTTGTTTATACTTTAACATGTGAAATGTGTGTTTTGGTAGGATGATTTTTACAATTGTAAATTAATGTGTTGGGTGCAGAACCTACAATTGTTGGTCTGCATTTTCGTGGGGTCATAAAACTATTTTTCTTTCTTTGTTGAGTCAGTGTTCATCTCATTTTGGTATATCTTTAAAACACATCTTATAAGAAACAGTGATGGACCGTAAGACTCTCATTTCTTTTTGTTTCATTACATGTATTACACTGTGATAGTTGCCTTCATCTAATGGATTCATGTTTAGCTCTTTATATTTAGGTTGTGATTATGGATTCTTTTAATGCATCAAAAAATTCATGCACTACACCCTCTACATGTGGCTCATTGTTGCCTTCATCTTCTACAGAAACCAAAGATACACCAACTAAAGACAATTCATCCAAAGATATAGCATGACAATGGGGTGCACGCAGAGATCCAGATCATCCAACCTGGGTTACTTGTTTGTTATGTTTGAAAGAAATCTAAAGATATAGCATGGCAATGAGTCTAATGTTCTTGATTAGAATTGTAATATCCTCGTTTAATTAGCATTTTAGACGGTGAAGTTGTTTTTGTTTCTCGTGTTTCCAGTTTGAACTTTGTATGGATCTATATATTTTGGATAAGTACTTGTTTTTATTTCTAAACTTTGTGAAAAAAAGTTTGATATAACGTGTTAAAATTTATTTATAGTTATAAATGTGAACTAGTATTTTTTTTGTAAAATTATAGATATAAAATGTGTGAACCGATATTTCATCGATATTTGGAACCAAAATATCCCCGATACAACGGTGTACCAGTCTATCGCTCTCGATCGATACAGACCGAAGTTCGAAATTGACTACATTGATATCGCCATACTACACCACCTTAAAAAAAAGTACATAAAAAAGTACATAATTTTTTAATAAACTTTATTCTTTAATCCACATTGAAACAAAACCCACATTTGATTCTTAAAATAAAAACCATGCAACAAATTTAAGTACCAAAAAAATAAAAAATTACAGAGTTTAGTCCTTACAGATTTAAAGAATTGAATGATTGAGGTGGTGCCATAGTGGTGGTGCTGGAGCAGTAAAAGAAAGAATTTTGTAGCGGACTTGCTGTAGAGAAACGACACTAAAATGTTAAATCCTTGCTGTAGAATTTTGGAGAAGAAAGTTTATCTAAGCTTTAAGAAAGAGAGAATCTTGAGAGCATCCACAGGGGACGACTGGGTCAATTTAAAGTAAAAATTATATTTTTTATTCCGTCTGAAACGCAACGGTACCAAGTAAAATTTAATCGGACGATTGTCTAAGCTAGCGCCTGATGTTGGACGCATGGCTAGGTATAAGTCTAGTTATACGGGCGTACGCCTGTGAAAACGTTTGGATGGGGTGGACGCTTGATGAACGTTCGATGGGAGGTATTACCTAAAAGAACGCCTGATGATAGACGCACCATAGATGTAGGCTCCAGCAACAGGCGTGTGTTTAGCCGAGCGCCTGATGGGGCATTATCCTAGCAACATGCCCGGTAACACGTGCAGCTGGTACGTGTTTCAAAGAAAACGGGCGGATTCTTAAGGTTACGCTTGATTACCAGACGCTTCCCTAGCACAACGTGCGTCTCACGTGCAGCTGGTACGTGCTCTTAAAAAGACGGACGGAATCATAAGGTTACGCTTTGATTTCACTACTTGCAAATGCTCGTAAATAAGTGTGAGGTGTTGCTAACTTTTACAAGTGTGAAACCAAAGTGCAGTCATAATAAGGTTACGCTTATTAAACATTTACTTAAAATCAAAGCATAGTTATAAGGTTACGTTTATTAAACATTTACTTATAAACCTTGACAAGTGATATGCTCTAATAGCCATACCAAAGTTTAACCATAAAATAATGCTCTAATAGCCATATGGGCGGAGTCATAAGGTTACGCTTTGGTATTGAACCATAGTTCATAGAAATCTTTTACAAGTGTGAGGTGTTGCTAAGTTGGTTCACTAGTGGGTTCAAGTGGAGTGTTATTTAAACATGCGTTTCCTTACGCGCACGCCCATTACAGGCGTTAATGTAGCCGAACGCCCAATACAAACGTTAATCCAGCCGAACGCTTGATTACCAGGCGTGTTTATGGCGTTACGCTTGATTGGACGTCCTCTTGGATGAACGCCTCATGAGGTGGAGTTTTGGTTCACACCCGTCTGATGAGACGCACGTCTAGTTAAACGCCTAGCACCCGACGGAGAGACAACATTACGCCTGGAACGAGATGCACGGCTAGGATAACGTCCCACTATATTTGGGTTTAGTCTAGTTCTGTGTTCAAAATTTGACCCCAATAGTAACAAATCTGGACCAAACACCATATTTACTCGTCCTACTGTGATTCAATTTGGACGGACCAAAGACCAAATTTAGGTTTGATCCGTCATTTACTCGCACCACGTGGATGCTCTGAAGGAATAAATAGATTTGCTTAAAAAGAAAAAGTTCATGAGAATAACTTAGAGTGACACGTGTTGAGAACATAAAAAGAGATGGAATTTTAACGGATGATCTTGTGACACGAGATGCACCCTTTCCATGTTTTTCTTTTCTTCAGTGGGATCTTTTAGCAATTGTATTTTGGCGGAAATTTTAGAGATTTTACCTCCAAAAATTTACCCCCATTCTGTTTTGGCGGAATATTTCCCTCTAATTTTTCTAATAAAATAAATCTTATTTTGCAACTATAGTGCTACGTCTGCAATAGCGCATTGAGGATAGAAAATATATCAAAGACAGAGCATATTAAAAGGATAAATAATTTTTTTTTTTATCACATATGTCCAAGGATCCTTTGTTTAGAGACATGGCACGATCACACACATCCAAGGACCCTTTATTTATTATGGACCGACTTGGTCAAATAACAGTAGAAAAAGTTGCCTAGATGATCATATCGTTGTACAATAAGGTTATCTTAGGTTCTATCATTTTATAGATAAATACAATCTCGTTCTATCATTTAAACAATACTACGTTAAAAAAATAAATAACAATATTGTTTGATAAACAGGGTGATCGAGAAGTTCTAATCAATCTGGATGTTAATATATTTTTTATTATTTTATTATGCTATTGCCAGTGTAATTTTTTTAGCAATAGTACACATTTTTCCTGAATGTGTCATTTAAACTTTTCTTTTAAACATTTAAACCATGTTTTGTTGTAATGGCCATTGGGTATAATATATACATATTTTTATAATTTTGATTTTAGATTTAAAATAAATAAATAAATGGAAGCATGATAATTTCATATAGACATACATAGCTAAGATACCTGATTAAGATATCTTTGTAATAATCTTTATTCTGTGGTTTACATATATATATATATAATTATTGTTATGATGTAAATTTAATTGAAAAAAATTGATTATTGAAAATAATTAATACTGATAAGTTGTGTATTAACTTCATTTTGATGTTGCTGTTAAGAAAACGAAATTTGAGTTCCAAGAACTCTTAAAAAAAGTATTGATACCATATCAATATTATATAGTATGTTTGGTATTATAAAATATTGACTTACCGGCGTTGATCGATAATCTAATGATACATGAAACTACAATTGTTTATCAAGCATTTAGTTTGTTTGCTTCATATTATGGTTCTATATACTAGATGACCACTTTTACGGTATTTGGGTCAACGAAGAACCCAAATTGGATTGACATGAGTGGAATTTAAATGAAATCGAAGGAAATTATGTGGAATTGTTGGATATTGCAACGAATGAGAAGAAAATTGTTGGAATTTGTTGTGATTGTAACATATTGAATGATTATATTAAAATTTGATACTTTAATGGTAATTAATTGAAACCAATGTAGAAATTTTTACAGAAAAATCGATCAAATTTGATGAAATAGAAGAAAAAAAATTGATTTTGCGGGAATACATTTTAGTCACCATACTAGAAGACCGCTATCACGATGGCGGACAGATGAATAACCTAAATTGGACAAATTAGCGTAGTTATGTAGTGAAATTGGATGAATTTACGGTGAAAATTGTAAGATTAAAAAAATGACATCAAATTTGAACGAATTCGAGTAAAAATTGAAGAAATTGAGTGAAGTTAAAGAAATGGGAAATTCGATCCTTTCGAATTGAGGCGATTGAATCAAATTGAATAATAATAATCAAAATTTGATACTTTAACGATAATAAGTTGAAAGCAATTTGGAATTTTTGGATAAAAATTTGAACGAATTCGAGTAAACATTGAAGAAATTGAGTGAAGTTAAAAAAATTGGAAATTTCGATCTTTTTGAATTGAGGCGATTAAATCAAATTGAATAATGGTAATCGAAATTTGATATACTTTAACGATAATAATTTGAAAGCAATTTGGAAATTTTGGATGAAAATTTGAACCAATTCGAATAAACATTGAAGAAATTAAGTGAAATTAAAGAAATTGGAAATTCGATCCTTTTGAATTGAAGCGATTGCATCAAATTGAATAACAATAATCAAATTATAAATTCAATCCGTCGCATTTTGATGCTGATTAACCAATGTGATAGAGGAAGAAAAAGGATGTGTAGGATATTCTTCACTCACAATGATTTGGAACATTTGGAAGGAGAAGATAAGTAGGGTTTTCGGTTCTTGACTTAAAAGAGTCTCGGAAATTACTTTCTTGATTAAATAGACATTGATACTTTGGTACTGTGATAAAGATAAATTTGTAGGGTGTTTTTTTTTTGTCTATAAATAATTTGGTGTTGATGAGTTTCGAATGCAGGTCACTAGTATTATGACCCAATGACTTTACCTCTGTAGGATAGTGACGTCTATAGATTTGTGGATGTTAACAATATTACCGAGAGACAACTTTGAATATGTAAATGTTTTCTTACTATCTTTGTAATTAGTTTAACCTTGTTTTTTTCCTTAATATAATACTCCATCCGTTTCTATAGAAGTGTTACTATCACTTTTTCATTTTAACCTAAAAATAGACCAATTTGAAAAAGTGATACTAACTCTTTTCCTGAAACGAAGATAGTATTTTTCATCGAAAAAGAAAAGAAAATTCAACTTTTCTCCTTTTTCAATTTAATACCTATGTCTATATATACACGTAAGAGGCCATTTTACTAGGGTTATATTGGGCTAAAACTGTGTCGTTTTCAATTTAAATTTTCATCTAATGTTTCCAGATTATGTGCGAATTCGATTACAATCGCTTA
This sequence comes from Papaver californicum, assembly GCA_023531435.1. NCBI lineage: Eukaryota > Viridiplantae > Streptophyta > Magnoliopsida > Ranunculales > Papaveraceae > Papaver > Papaver californicum. The sequence goes on from JAJJMC010014687.1 coordinate 8,764,247, forward strand.
ATTTAATACAGTCGCCTCAGTTCGTTGAAGATAAACTCCACTTGCACTTCATTCACTCGGCTGCACTCGTATTTAAACCTTAACAGTACTTCGACAAATATCCTAGTATAGGCAATCATTGTTTTAGGGGCAACTGCGCTCCTATGAACATGGTTATACTTTGAAAGACCCCTAAAAACCTTTTCTTCTCTTCTACCTAAGTCCAGTAGGGGCATGTGCCCTTCTATAATCTTAATTACATCTAGATAATTAACACAACTTTACATTTAGTATTAGTATAACCTGACTAAAATATCTTAGCCAATTTTTTTTTCCAACAATAACAAATTTTTTCCCGACAATAACAAAGACATAATTGTTACATGGACAACAGTGGATGAACCACGTCTTAGACTTATTGTTACGGCACCTATGTCCCAACCAGTATACGTGTCAACTTCTCTCCTTCCATATACTCTTGTTATGCCTACTACTACAGTGAAGCAGTAATCAACTACTAAGAAAAGGTCGGGAAAAAAAAAACAATGGAAGTCCGAGAGAGAAATACATAAAAAGAGATGCAAGGCCTACATCACCAACAAAAACAATTAGCAAGACTTCTATATTGCTCTCGCCAAAAATACTTTATAATCAACAATAACAAGCCCTAATTAATAAATCACTAACACAACCACAATTTACGAAGAAGACAATTCAGCTCGTCTCGCTGCCAATAACCCACTTCATCGAATGATTCATTACCCTTTTAAATTTTTATTTCTTCCTCACTCTTCTAATTGTTGGTTCTGCAACAATGAAAATAACATTAAACAGAGAAAATTGTTAACGGTAGAAAATCACTGAAATGATATACACTCTGATGTTGATGCACACACTAGGACAGAGCCACCTGCTCAGCAAATTATCCTTAACACAATAGTTCGTGGGTACTCCTCAAGAATGATCAAGAATGAGAGATGATATACCCCAACAGCGAAGATGTGTCTAGGATAGAACTGCACGTTATGATTTGAATTAGCACAATACAAATCACCCTCAAAGGAACTCAACAGCAATTGATAGAAGGGAAATAAACACACAGTTGCGCAAAATAAAGCAAGAAGAGGGGAAAAGAGCTAGGGATAGTAGCCTGCTCTGGAGTAGTTTGAAATGAAAAATTATTCTTTCTTTTATGGCCAAAAGATGGAGTGAAATCAGTGCATCAATAAATGAGAATAAATTTTATAATTAATCACATAATTAAGTGTGAAATTTAATTATGAAACGGTAATAAAACGGTCTAAACATATTTTCTTTTATGACAAGAGTTATTCTCGCCGGGTTATACGCCAACATATTTAAAACAAAATTTAATGAAAATATTTATGTTTAAAAACGTAAGTCTTGGTTGGCCCGCAGCCTTAGCTACACCCGCACCCGCAAGCATACTCAATCCCGCAACACCGCGAGCTCCACAAGCATGCAAGCTCGTAAACCGCAAGCGTGCGTGCTTCGGTGCGAAACACCGCACATGTGTTAAAAGCATGTGTGCATCAACTATCCCATTGCCTTAGTCCTCCCCCAACCACAAAAGCTTCAAAACCCTAAGGGCCCTCCCTTAGTTGCATTTTTTGTGGTAATAAAGGGAGAACTCATCTCTAGTCTCTCCAATGTGGGACTAAAGGTTCTTCATTAACAATAGTGAAAAATGAGCTAGTGACTTCTAGGTCCTAAGGTCCATTCCCACCAAGACTAAAATACATTTTAAGTTCATTTTCTCCAACAATCCCCCACATGAATGAAAACCAGATGAAAAACAGAAATCAGAAAGCGAGAAATACCTCTTAGGCAATAGGTGTCCATAAGGTCTTGAACCTTTGCTTAGTGAGAAATTACCGGAACTAATTGATGGACAGTGAACGCGATGTCTTGAACTGCCATCGTTTAGTGTAGTTCATCAATAACTTTCACGCGTGATATCTCTCTAGATGTTGTTAAGTTCGTGCCGTTGTGTAACGCCCCACCTCATAATTATAGGTCGGCCGCCCTAAAATAGAAGTGTGGCATACTCATGGAATACTTTACACACTCAAACCTTCAAGCCAACAAATGGAGATCTGGCTATCGTGTGGGGCTCTTGAAAATAATAGGTTTAAAAAAAAGTCTTATTTAAAAATGCCGAGAGTTATAAAAGATCTTTAAAATAAAAGTCTATCTTTGACACGCAGGTCGGTTATATAAGTTAAACGATAAGAATCTTACTTAAAATAAAGAAGTCTACAACTAAAAAACAAACTATTTAAACATTTGGATGTTTAAGCACCTTGAAGACAAAGATAATGTAGCTTTCCGGAACAAAAAGTCGTTCTACTAGTTAGGTTGCTCCGCGACCACCGTTCCCTGAAAAATAATAGTAATTTGGGTCAAACCCCAACTTAAAGTAGGCTTTCGCACCCTTATAAACCTTACAAATAACCTAGCAAACCTAAAATCCTTGAAATGGCGACAAAATACGAAAATGGTTTATAGGAGTATCTCTTGATAAAATAATAGATTCGACGACTAAAAATAATTACAGACACGGAGACACCAAAAATAGAGTTTAACAAGTAGTAATAAAACATATTTCCCACCCACGGAATTAATCGACATCCCCTCTCAATAATTTCAATCTCTAACCGTACTATGACACGTATCGACTCTTACTAGTCCACTTAATTCCCAACCGTGCGTCAGAAATAAGTGTTGTCGATCTCATTCAAGATAATATATCCATATATTCTAGGAGACCCCTCGGTCATCGCCCAACAACATCTGGGAGTCGAGCCAACTACGAGTCTCAAACAGATGAAATACATGTACAACAACCACTATTACTCCCCAGTGATATCTTGTTGACTAACTTTTACACTTAAAATTGCATCATCTATACCAGGTGAGTATGTACAGGAGTCTGTTGAACGTCACAGTCTAATACAACTGTTCCTACTCAAATCAATAATACTATGCTAACTGTCGCATACTGTAAACAACAAGAACATATAATTGTCACTAACAGTAATCACTACAGATCCTCACACTTATAAGTTGTGACAGAACCTTACAGGCATACCAACTGTCACTTACAGGTGACTCTACAGACTTGTCACTTACAGGACAATCTAATGGCTGGATTCTAAGATACAAGATATTCCTTAAAACTATCGGTGGTGCAAATCTGTAGATGCAGTCAAAAATGAAAGGGGTTTTGGGGTACTTTCCATGATCCATTTGTCTTGAAATTTATACATCTTAATCATAAGAAAAATGGGTTACTCATATACAAAAATCAGCTCATTCCAACGGTTTATTACAGAATTATACACATTACAACACGACTACTTTCAGCATCAACACACAAGATTCAGTCACGATTCTCTTATGATTTGAGGTACCTAAAATGCTCATAACTTCATGAAATTTCTACAATATGTTACCTACATATATACAAACATCATACTAAAGTTTCAGCTCAATCCAATATACGGATATTGAGAAACTATACAAACAGTTGAGTGTCTAGAGTCTGAATTCAGCACATTGCAGTCTCAGTTCATTCAATTTTTGCAGAAGTAAATTGAACATGATCCTCATGAAACTCTTATGGTAGCTTTATAACTCATATTAACACAATATATTCAAGATTTATAACAATCTAACGGTTTAATAAAGAGATAAACACATTACAGGATGACCGTTTTCACTAATAACAAACAATAATCAGTCACAATTCTACAGACTTGGTATTCAGTACGTTTGAGTGTAAGTAACAACTCCTATCAGTAGGAAACTAACAAGATAGCTAGGAGTCCTGCATAGTTCATAGCACAATTAATTTGACAGCACCACCAAGTAGAAACCTTGTGTACAGGCGCAACTACTCATGTCAAGAAGAAAACTAACATCTGTGGTTATTCCCAGACTGTAGTATCACCACCTTCATTACTCAAGTCATGCTTACAAAGAAAATCAGAAAAGAAACGTAAATTAAACTTACTCTGAACCCTGATTCTTTGTAGCTCCCTAAGATGATTTAGATTTGTTAAGTCAATTTGCAATGAGTATAAGAGATAAAAACCTACTTGATTCTTTGTTACCACGATTCTCCTACAGGCTTCAGTCTGATTCCTAAGTCTGCCTCTCTTCTTCTCCTCAATTCTATTGGAATCTGCTAACAGAATCTCCCCACAGGTATTGTTTCCAGCTATCTCCCTTAACAGTTTCTTTCTCTCCCAAATAAATCGAATATAACCCTAACTACTCGAGACTTCTAATTAGTCTTCCTAGTCTTACTCGGATTCCTCCCACGAATTTCTAACTAAACCCACGTTCCTAACCGTTTGTGGGAGTCACTAGCCTACCAACTAACCTAAGTCAAACACTATAGTATAAGATGTTCTAGGATAAGGGGTTTTACACGTTGTGTCCATTTGGCCCTGGACTTATCCCGTTTCTCAGAATGCTCTAGAGAATCAGCTCAGTTCTCATAGGAAGCGGCCCACTTCCTCATTCAGATAGGTGAGTTCTATCAACAGTGTTTACTGCTACACCCCACTTCAATCTTAAATTGAAACTATAACTCACTAAGACTTAATAAAAAAGTCATCCTTCACATGCAGTCACACTATCACGTCTACACCATAGGGAAGGGACATAGAATGAAATTCTATGATAGTGTTTCTTTTAACCCACCACAAATTAGTTGTCTCATTCGACACCTTGATCTTGGGATCTCCAGTCAGCAAGGTTGAGTATCCTTCATGGCAAGTTTATTTGATGAGCTTAAGCCCCATCCCCCTCGATGAATTACTAACTATCTCCTTGGAAAAAACTTCCGTCAAAGGGTCCGCGATATTCTATTTAGACCTCATAAACTCAACAGAAATAACGCCAGTTGAGATTAGTTATTTTAGGGAATTGTTTCTCCTACGAATTTGTATAGACTTCCCATTATAGTTGTTGTTTTTAGTATTAGCTATTGCAAATTGACTATCACAATGTATAGATATAGCTGGCACAGGCCTATGCGAAAGAGGAATGTCTTCTAAAAAGCATCTTAGCCAAGCGGCTTCCTCTCCTGCTTCATCTAACGCAATAAACTCTGATTCCATAGTGGATCGAGCTATACATGTCTGTTTGGAACTCTTCCATGATACAGACCCGCAAGCTAGAGTGAAAACATATCCACTCGTAGACTTAGACTCCTTTGAGTCCGCTATCCAGTTTGCGTCACAATATCCTTCAAGGACCGCAGGGTATCTCTCATAACTTAAACAAAAGTTTAAAGTATACTTTAAGTACCTTAATACTCTAATAAGTGCATCCCAATGCTCTTGTCCCGGATTACATGTATACCTACTTAACCTACTCACAACATAGGCAATGTATGGTCTTGTACAGTTCATTAAATACATCAGACTTCATATGACACGTGAATACTCAAGTTGCGAAACTCCACTACCCTTGTTCTTTTTTAGTCTACCGCAAGGATCATAAGGAGTATAAGCAGGTTTACAATCAAACTGGTTATAGTTTCTAAGCAAAAATTCAACATAATGAGATTGACTAAGACTATATCCATTAGAATCTCTTCTAATCTTCATCCCTAAGATTACATCAGCGGGGCCTAAGTCTTTCATGTCAAAGTTCTCATTTAGCATGTTCTTAGTGGAATTAATATCATCCATGTTTGTACCAAGTATAAGCATATAATCAACATACAAGAATACAATCACACATGCATCATTCACAAGTTTAGTATAAACATACTTGTCAGATTCATTTATTTTAAAACCACTAGAAATTATTACATGATCAAATTTTTCATGCCAGTGTTTAGGTGCTTGTTTTAAACCATACAAAGATTTTCTCAATTTACAAACTTTGTTCTCAAAACCTTTCACTACAAAGCCCTCAGGTTGGTCCATATAAATTTTTTCATCTAATTCACCATTTAGAAAAGCTCTTTTTACATCCATTTGATGTATCTCTAAGTTACGAATGGCAGCAATAGCAATTAACATTCTAATGGAAGTAATTCTCGTAACAGGTGAATAAGTATCAAATAAATCTACACCTTCTATTTGTTTATAGCCTTTAGCTACTAATCCAGTCTTATATTTTTCCACAGTTCCATCTACTTTACGTTTTATTTTGAAGATCCATTTACAACCTATGGGCTTACATCCTAGAGGTAAACCTACAATCTCCCAAGTATCATTCTATAGAATGGAATCCATTTCACTGATAGAGGATTCTTTCCACCATGGAGCTTCATAAGAAGTCATGGCTTCTCTATAGATCTGTGGATCAATCTCATCTAAGCATGTTATGAAGTCTGGCCCAAAAGTTTTTTCAATTCTAAGTCTTTTACCTCTTCTAGGATCAAATTCATCTTCCTCTATAAGTAATGTCTGACTAGTAGAAGGGACATCTAGGGGATCAACACATATCATGCGAGATCAGATTTCAAAGGAAAAACATTTTCAAAAAACACAGCATCCCTAAATTCCATAATAGTATTTATACCAATTTCAGATATTTCAGAACTCACAACCATAAATCTATATGCAGTAGTATGATAGGGATACCCTATGAAGACAGTCAACAGTTTTGGGACCTATCTTGGTTCTCTTAGGTGGAGGAATGGACACCTTAGCCAAACACCCCCACACTTTGAAGTATGCATAAGAAGGTTGTCTACCTTTCCATAACTCATATGGAGTTTTGTCTAATCCTTTAAAGGGTACTATGTTCAATACATAGCAAGATGAGAGGACGACCTCCCCCCACAAATTTGCAGGTAGTCCTGAACTAATTAACATGGCATTCATCATCTCCTTAAGGGTTCGGTTTTTCCGTTCAGCCATACCATTAGATTGTGGTGAATAAGGAGGGGTTACTTCATGTATAATGCCATGTTCTATGCAGAAATATCATATAGGAATTACATATTCGCCACCACGGTCAGACCTAACAGTTTTGATGGTAGCACTCATTTGGTTTTCAACTTCTAGTTTATATATCTTAAAGGCTTCTAAGGCATCATCCTTATCTTTAAGTAAATATATGTGACAGTACCTCGTACAGTCATCTATAAATGTGACAAACCATTTTTTACCAACTCTAGTTTGAACTGATTCCATGTCAACTAGGTCTGAATGAATTAATTCTAAAGGTTTAGAATTTCTCTGAATATTTTTTAATAAGATTTCTTAGCATATTTTGATTTTACGCATATTTCACATTTATGTTCATTTTCCAAAGTAAATTTTGGTATGCAGCCTATGCTAGCCAGTTTATTCATTGATTTATAGTTTACATGACCAAGTCTACCATGCCAAACATTCAGTGACACACAAACATAAGAAGAATCAATTTTACTCATTTCAATAGAGGTTACATTCAGTTTATATAGACCCTCAGTCTTATAACCCTTTCCTACATAGTCCTTACCCTTAGTGATAATAACTTTCCAAGATTCAAAAACTAGTTTGAAACCCTTATCATCTAATACACCACAAGATACAAGATTTTTGCAGATGTCCGGAACATGAAGAACTTCATTCAATGTGAGAGTTTTGCCAGAAGTGAGCTTCATCCCAACTTTTCCTTTTCCCGCAACCTATGCTGCGGACGAGTTACCCATGTAGAGTTTCTCCCCTTCCCCTACCTTCTGATAGGAGGTGAACATATATTTGTTTCCGCAGACATGCTTGGTAGCACCAGAGTCTACCCACCAGTTTCTCACATTGGTTACCAAATTGACTTCAAACACCGTGCTAGAAAAAAAATCGATCTTGTTTGTTTCAACCAAATTAGCATTGTTTTTCTTGTTATTAAAGTCCTTACGTTTTCTACAATGCATTGCGATATGGCCAGGAATTCCGCAAACATAACAAGCACCTTTAATTTTACCAATGCCATATTTGGGTTACGGGAAAGTACCTTTTTGTTCGGACCAGGCTTGCGGTTGTTGCGGTCGCCCTTTTCAGTCTTGTGTACAATCAAATGAGCCTTGTTGGACATGTCTCTTGCGGAAGATACATTCTTGTCTTTGGAGCACAACAATTCTTCAACTTGTATCTTCTTACCCAATTTAACCATACTGTCTTCACCAGTTTCATGTCTCAGTCTTCGTTTGTATTCAGACCAAAAAGAAGGTAATTTCTCAATCACCGAAGACACTTGAAACGTTTCATCTATGACAATACCTTCAGCAATAATTTCATTGATAATACGCTGAAGTTCAAGAATTTTGTCAACCACAGATTTTTTATTTGTCATTTTGTATTCCAGGAACCGGGCAACTAAAAACTTTTTACTACCAGCAGTTTCTGCTTCATATTTTGCTTCTAAGGCAACCCGTAAGTCAAACGTAGAAAATTTTTCTTTTACGTTATAGAAATCATAAAGAGCATCTTCTAAACAGTTCAGAATATGGTTTTTGGCCATATAGTTCTGTCTACTCCAAATTTCTAACTCTCTTTCATTTCCCGCATCATTTAAACTCTAGTCAAAGGATTTCAGAACTAATTTATCAAACATGTGAAAACTCAGAAAGAATAACATCTTGGATTTCCATCTTTTGAAATCTTTCCCATTGAACTTTTGTGGTCTGTCTACATCACTTTTAGCCATTGAAACAGAATAAATACTATTGTGTTAAGATTTTTTATTCTGCAACAATGGAAATAACACTAAACAGAGAAAATTGTTAACGTTAGAAAATCAGTGAAATGATATACACTCTAATGTTGATGCACACACTAGGAAAGGGCCACCTGCTCAGCAAATAGTCCTTAACACAATAGTTCGCGGGTACTCCTCAAGAATGAGAGATGTTATACCCCAACAGCGAAGATGTGTCCAGGATAGAACTGCCCGTTATGATTTGAATTAGCACAATACAAATCACCCTCAAAGGAACTCAACAGCAATTGATAGAAGGGAAATAAACACACAGTTGCGCAAAATGAAGCAAGAAGAGGGGAAAAGAGCTAGGGATAGTAGCCTGCTCTGGAGTAGTTCGGAATGAAAAATTATTCTTTCTTTTGTAGCCAAAAGATGGAGTGAAATCAGTGCATTAATAAATGAGAATAAATTTTATAATTAATCACAAAATTAAGTGTGAAATTTAATTATGAAACGATAATAAAACGGTCAAAACATATTTTCTTTTATGTTAAGAGTTATTCTCGCCGGGTTATACACCCCCATATTTAAAACAAAATTTAATGAAAATATTTATGTTTAAAAACGTAAGTCTTGGTTGGCCTGCAGCCTTAGGTACTCGCGCACCCGCAAGCATACTCAATCCCGCAGCACCGCAAGCTCCGCAAGGTCGCAAGCCGCAGCGTGCGTGCTTCGGTGCGAAGCACCGCACATGTGTAAAAAGTATGTGTGAACCAACTAGCCTATTGCTTTAGTCCTCCCCCAACCACAAAATCTTCTAAACCTTAAGGGCCCTCCCTTAGTTGCATTTTTTGTGGTAATAAAGGGAGAACTCATCTCTAGTCTCTCCAATGTGGGACTAAAGGTTCTTCATTAACAATAGTGAAAAATGAGCTAGTGACCCTTAGTGACTTCTAGGTCCTAAGGTCCATTCCCACCAAGACTAAAATACAATTTAAGTTCATATTCTCCAACAATCCCCCGCATGAATGAAAACTCGATGAAAAACAGAAATCAGAAAGCGAGAAGTACCTCTTAGGAAATAGGTTTCCATAAGGTCTTGAACCTTTGTTTAGTGAGAAATTACCGTAAATACTTGATGGACAGTGAACGCGATGTCTTGAACTGCCATCATTTGGTGTAGTTCATCAATAACTTCCACGCGTGATATCTCTGTAGATGTTGTTAAGTTCGTGTCGTTGTGTCCATTTTGGCCATGGACTTATCCCGTTTCTCAGAATGCTCTAGAGAATCAGCTCAGTTCTCATAAGAAGTGGCCCACTTCCTCATTCAGATAGGTGAGTCCTATCAAGAGTGTTTATTGCTACACACCACTTCAATCTTAAATTGAAACTATATAACTCATTAAGACGTAATAAAAAAATCATCCTCACATGTAGTCAATCTATCACGTCTACACCATAGGGAAGGGACAGAGAATGGAATTCTCAGATAGTGTTTCCTTTAAGCCACCACAAATTAGTTGTCTCATTCGAAACCTTGATCTTTGGATCTCTAGTAAGCAAGGTTGAGTATCCTTCATGGCAAGTTTCTTTGATGAGCTTAAGCCCCATCCCCCTCGATGCATTAGTAACTATCTCCCTGGACAAACCTTTCGTCAAAGGGTCCACGATATTCTCTTTAGACCTTACAAAGTCAACAGAAATAACGCCAGTTGAGATTAGTTGTTTTAGGGAATTGTGTCTCCTACGAATTTGTATAGACCTCCCATTATAGTTGCTGATTTTAGCATTAGCTATTGCAGCTTGACTATCACAATGCATAGATATAGATGGCACAGGCCTATGCCAAAGAGGAATGTCTTCTAAAAAGAATCTTAGCCAAGAAGCTTCCTCTCCTGCTTTATCTAACGCAATAAACTCTGATTCCATAGTGGATCGAGCTATACATGTCTGTTTGGAACTCTTCCATGATACAGACCCGCAAGCTAGAGTGAAAACATATCCACTCGTAGACTTAGACTATTCTGAGTCCGCTATCCAGTTTGTGTCACAATATCCTTCAAGGACCGCAGGGTATCTCTCATAACTTAAACAAAAGTTTAAAGTATACTTTAAGTACCTTAATACTCTAATAAGTACATCCCAATGCTCTTGTCCCGGATTACATGTATACCTACTTAACCTACTCACAGCATAGGCAATGTATGGTCTCGTACAGTTCATTAAATACATCAGACTTCCTATGACACGTGAATATTCAAGTTGCGAAACTCCATTACCCTTGTTCTTCTTGAGGCTACAACAAGGATCATAAGGAGTACAAGCAGGTTTACAATCAAACTGGTTATACTTTCTAAGCACAGATTCAACATAATAAGATTGACTAAGACTATATCCATTAGAATCACTTCTAATCTTCATCCCTAAGATTACATCAGCAGGGCCTAAGTATTTCATGTCAAAGTTCTCATTTAGCATGTTCTTAGTGGAATTAATTTCATCCATGTTTGTACTAAGTATAAGTATATCATCAACATACAAGCATATAATCACACATGCATCATTCACAGGTTTAGTATAAACACACTTGTCAGATTCATTTATTTTAAAACCACTAGGAATCATTACATGATCAAATTTTTCATGCGATTGTTTAGGTGCTTTTTTTAAACCATACAAAGATTTTCTCAATTTACAAACTTTGTTCTCACAACCTTTCACTACAAATCCCTCAGGTTGGTCCATATAAATTTCTTCATCTAATTTACCATTAAGACACAGTCAATAGTTTTGGGTCCTATCTTGGTTCTCTTAGGTGGAGGAATGGACACCTTAGCCAAATACCCCCACACTTTAAAGTATGCATAAGAAGGTTGTATACCTTTCCATAACTCATATGGAGTTTTGTCTGATCCTTTTAACGGTACTCTGTTCAAGACATTGCAAGATGAGAGGACGGCCTCCCCCCATAAGTTTGCAGGTAGTCCTGAACTAATTAACATGGTATTCATCATCTCCTTAAGGGTTCGGTTTTTCCGTTTAGCCACACCATTAGATTGTGGTGAATAAGGAAGTTACTTCATGTATAATGCCATGTTCTATGCAAAAATATCATATAGGAATTACATATTCACCACCACAGTCAGACCTAACAGTTTTGATGGTAGCACTCATTTGGTTTTCAACTTCTAGTTTATATATCTTAAAGGCTTCTAAGGCATCATCCTTACCTTTAAGTAAATATATGTGACAGTACCTCATACAGTCATCTATAAATGTGACAAACCATTTTTTACCACCTCTAGTTTGAATTGATTTCATATCAACTAGGTCTGAATGAATTAATTCTAAAGGTTTAGAATTTCTCTAAATATTTTTCTTGTAAGATTTTTTAGCATATTTTGATTCTACGCATATTTCACATTTATGTTCATTTTCCAAAGTAAATTTGGGTATGCAGCCAATGCTAGCCAGTTTATTCATTGATTTATAGTTTACATGACCAAGTCTACCATGCCAAACATTCAGTGACACACAAACATAAGAAGAATCAATTTTATTCATTTCAATAGAGGTTACATTCAGTTTATATAGACCCTCAGTCTTATAACCCTTTCCTACATAGTCCTTAACCTTAATGACAATAACTTTCCCAGATTCAAAAACTAGTTTGAAACCCTTATCATATAATACACCACAAGATACAAGATTTTTGCAGATGTCCGGAACATGAAGAACTTCATTCAATGTGAGAGTTTTGCCAGAAGTGAGCTTCATCCCAACTTTGCCTTTTCCCGCAACCTCTGCTGCGGACGAGTTACCCATGTAGAGTTTCTTCCCTTCCCCTACCTTCTGATAAGAGGTGAACATATCTTTGTTTCCGCAGACATGCTTGGTAGTACCAGAGTCTACCCACCAGTCTCTCACATTGGTTACCAAATTGACTTCAGACACCGTGCCAGAAAACTCAATCTTGTTGGTTTCAACCAAATTAGCATTGTTTTTCTTGTTATTAAAGTCTTTACGTTTTCTACAATACATTGCCATATGGCCAGGAATTCCGCAAACATAACAAGCACCTTTAATTTTACCAATGCCAGATTTGGGTTTCCACAGTTCCATCTACTTTACGTTTTCTTTTGAAGATCCATTGACAACCTATGGGTTTACACCCTAGAGGTAAATCTACAATCTCCCAAGTATCATTCAGTAGAATGGAATCCATTTCACTAATAGAGGATTCTTTCCACCATGGAGCTTCATAAGAAGTCATGGCTTCTCTATAGGTCTGTGGATCAGTCTCAGCTAAGCATGTTATGAAGTCTGGCCCAAAAGTTTTTTCAATTCTAAGTGTTTTACCTCTTCTAGGCTCAAATTCATCTTCCTCTACAGGTAATGTCTGACTAGTAGAAGGGACATCTAGGGGATCAACACATATCATGCGAGATTCAGATTTCAAAGGAAAAGCATTTTCAAAAAACAAAGCATCCCTAGATTCCATAATAGTATTGATACCAATTTCAGATATTTCAGAACTCACAACCATAAATCTATATGCAGTAGTATGATCAGGATACCCTATGAAGACACAGTCAACAGTTTGTGTCCTATCTTGTTTCTCTTAGGTGGAGGAATGGACCCTCAGTCTTATAAGTGTGCGTGCTTCGGTGCGAAGTACCGCACATGTGTGGAAAGTATGTGTGCACCAACTAGTCCATTGCCTTAGTGCTTCCCCAACCACAAAAGCTTCTAAACCCTGAGGGCCCTCCCTTAGTTGCATTTTTTGTGGTAATAAAGGGAGATCTCATCTCTAGTCTCTCCAATGTGGGACTAAAGGTTCTTCATTCACAATAGTAGAAAATGAGCTAGTGACCCTTAGTGACTTCTATGTCCTAAGGTCCATTTCCACTAAGACTAAAATACATTTTAAGTTCATTTTCTCCAACACTAATTTCCCTTTTCAAGGTTTCGCTCAGCTTCAAGTAAGTAATACAGAGTTTTTGAGTTATTATTATTTTGATTGAATTAAAGCTGTTAGGTACTTGGATTTTACTTTTATTTGCATTTAAATTGATTGAATTTTGATAGTTAGCGTTATTATATATGGTAAGTGATGTGTTGAAATTAGAATTTTAGGTCATATTCAGATAGGGGATAGGCTGCAATTGCATATGGGGGATTATGTGTTGTGTAATGTCCAAACCCTTCAACCATGAATGGAAGAAAATCATCGTGTCGTATTGGTGGGTTAGTCGATAGGTTTATAAATTGGTCATTTCCGTTGCTTAGAGATGTTGTTGTTGGAGATGGGAATGTTGAATTGGCATTGGAAGCACTTGGAGAGTTTCTTAATGCTGGAGATGTAGTTGGAATTGAAATATATGTTTTACCAATATGGGTGTAGTTTAAAATTTATATTTGGAATTGAATTAAAATGGAACCATATGATGAAGTAGAAGGAGAAATAAAGTGTTAATAGTTGTATCTTCAACAACACTGAACCAAAATGACCCTCTTACTGGCATAGATACAAGGTGTGACTCTTTCTCTTGAGTTTTTTGTTAGGATTTCTATGACCAATGCGTTAGGTCATGTAAGTAGGTACTGTGATTGCATGAGCTGGTGAAATTGAGTAGTGTAAGCCAAAATTTTGAAGACATGGGTGACTGCCTTGGGGATATTTTAACTACATCTGTAGTATGCTTATACAGGATTTTTGTTCGCTGAATATTAGTCTATATAAATATGCTTGTTTAATCTTAACGACCTGGTTGTTTGTTCATTATTGACCGCTAACGTCAAACAACTACCGGTGTGAATACAATTCGGTATTACTAATGCCTACGTATGCTTAATCTAATTTCTGGGGGCGCAGGTTTGCAACAGGATCGAGAATGGCTTCTTAGAAGTGACAGTGGTGAAATTCTTACCCAAAAAAGGTAATTAAACACTCGTATGAGTTCTTGTTTTATTTTTTATTGACCAAGTCATACTATTAAATGTTCATTTATTTGGTTTCATCATACTTTAAAATGCAATTGTAGCATACATATTTACTGGTAATTCATTTTTCAAATCGTGGATTGATGTCGCAATTTCCACGAAAACTTGAAACTACTCAAGCAAGTTGGTTGGTGACTGGGACAACTCTCTCAAAAATTTACTCAGTTTTGTTTATGTATAGTTGGTATATGTAATGTGGTGAATGTTACCATTGAAGTCTAGATCATTTCTCAAAGCAATGCGATTACTAAGATGGCATTATACACTTCCTAACTTTTATGACAGTTTCATAGGTTTTTTTGGTTGATTTAGTCCTATCTCATTATTTAGAACTGATTGACTACTTGAACAAATATACTCTAGCTATCAAAAGTTATCTGATTTGCTTGATTTATTTCATGCTCGATAAGCTTATTGTGCGTCTTATTAGTGGATAATGTGTGTTTGTTCTTAGCTGTTAAGCTGCAGTCACAGTTTCAGTTGATTGCACTAATTTATGTGTTTTGCGATGCTGTTTTTTTCACCATTTAAAGCAAAGGTCACTTCTAAGTTACGCACTACTTTTTGTGTTAATTCCCACCATTTTTCTGCTTATGCTATTTCACAATTTCCCCACCTGTTTAGTATGTTGATGGGTTTGGAACACATCATCCTATAATATGTACTCTTAGGAACACCAAATGTGAAGGTCGCATCAGTCTACAACTCCAAGGAAATAATGTCCCATTTCAAGCTCAGGTACTTGTTTCAACATATTCTTATAATTATCCGTTGATTACTAGTTTTTCCCAAAAATGCTAATTTGTAAAGATGATACGATCTTTTTAAATTGTATTAACTGTGAATATATTGGACATATAGGTTGTTTTTAACGATTTTATTTTTTTACTTACTAAATATTCAAGGGCCTAAAATCTTTTTACTCGTGGAAAACATCTTTTATTAGTCCGTCAAAAAAAAGGAAATCCGTCAAAAAATTTATTATATTTTAAAAAGTTCGCCAAAATTTTTATTTGTTCTAGATTGCTGCCATAATCTTCGGATAACTAATCACGTTTCCCTTATATATTGAAACAAAACCTCTTTTCATATATAATAAAAAAAGCTCAAGTACAAAACCCTAAATCTGAACTTAAAAGAGGTAACTGTCTTAACCTTTGATTTTTAATCTTTAATTATTTCTCTTCATCCCAACTATTTTATATACAAATCAGTATTCCTAATTTCTCATATTAGAACAGAGATCTGTTTTAAGTTTCTGATCAGTAACTTGAGAGAGATTATTGATTATCTTTTGTTTGTTTATTGTTTTCTTTTGTTGGTTTATTGCTGAAAATATGAGAGGAAACATCTTGTATGGTGATTTTTCAAAGTTCCTCTTTAAACTTTTGTCGTTAATTTTGATTTTTCAGTATCTAGTGTATTTTTTTTTTTAAATCTTCTTCTTATTGTTCTTTTGTTTATTTGTTTATTTCAGTCTTTGCTGTTCTTTCTGGTTAATCTTCTTTTCATTTGGTTCACCTTCTTTTCAGTTTATTGTTGTTAATCTTCTTTTGTTTTTCTTTTACATGAGTACTATCTATTTATTAATCAAGGGATAACGGCACCAGGTGGACTCAGACCCCCTCGCACATCACATGCAGCCTCTCAGTTGTCACGCACGGGTAATATATAATAGAGTTCATCCCAGACCTATATTTTTTTAGGGATTATTATTGTTATCTGCTTTATTATTTAACTCTTCTCTTAAAAAATATATTTTCCAAAGATACACAAAGGAAGAGGAGAAGCTATAATGTAAAGCTTAATGATTTTATAAGGATTAACAAACAAAAGACAACCATAACGATCAACCCTGGACTTAATGTTCCTGTTGGGGAATGGGTCGAGGTATTCCAAACTGAAATAAGGATCATCATCAAGAAGTTTACACCGCTGTCAACATGCTCCAAATGGAAGTATGTTGGAAAGTCAGATCTGAGGAAGTTTCACGATCTCATATTGGTAATTATATGCTTTTACTGCGCTAACATAACCATAGGTCGAGAAATTCTAGTTGTGTTTTACACAGTTTATATGTTACTTGCGCTAACATAACCTTGTTTGGTGATTGTGAAAATTTGTAGGAGAAATTTACCATCGATCTACATGTAGTACGCATTCAGAAGTCTGTCAACTCAATGCTAGCAAATGAATTCAGAAAATTTAGATGTACACTTAGAAGGCATTACAAAAAGCACCTAGAAGATGGTGCTGGTACTCATGAAAACCCACATCCTCAAGTCAAACATGAGGATTGGGAGAATCTTTGCACCTGGTTCGAGTCTGAGAAGTTTCAGGTAATACTGATGTCTAATAATGATCGTGCATGTTTTCAAAGTCTATTTGTGGTGGTGTTGTGTATTTAAGTAGTCTTTGGATTTGAACGCAGAAATCTAATGCTCAAGGTAAAAATAGTCGAGAAGCAAATACAACCAATCATTGTACTGGGTCAAAACCTTTTACACGTTATAGATATGAAATGGTAATGTGTTATTTTTATTATTTTTGTATAAGTTAATGGTTAGCTCTGTATCTAATCTTCTTTTGAAAAATTTCAGCATGATCAAGAAACAGGGTAAGAGGTTGGACAAATTGAATTCTACAAGTTAACCTACTGCAAAAAGGGTGCTTGAAAATCTCTTAAAGCTGAGGAGAATTATGTAACCTATATGAATTTTAACTCTTGCTGATTTTTTTAAAAAAATTCTCTAAGAATAATTATTTAGTTTTTCCAAATAGCTTATGTTTTATTATTTATTATGAAGGGGAAAATGCTTGAACTCCAAGCTGCACCTATATAAGAAGGTTTATTACCTTTGACCGAGGTTCATATATGTGAGAGAATATTCTGTGTGAGAGATGGTTATATCAAGGGTTTTGGTCGTGGGTTTGTAAAACCTACCTCGTCAAGCCTTGAAGATAATGCAGAATTAATAGAGACTATGAGGAGGGAAGATGAAGCGGAGAAGAGAAATAGGGAACTTGAAGAAATACTTGAAGTACATCATCGCACAATAGAGGAGTTGACAACTGATACCAGAGATATCTGAAATGTATTGTGTGAAATCCAGGAGAGTCACACAGAGACCAATTGAGATGTCTTATTCATCTGCTGTCTCAGTCTATCTTTATAGCTCTATGTTTTACTTTATTTAGCGCTATGTTTTTACTTTTATTTTGTAGTGGCACTGTCTTAGAATTCCAAGTCTCTTTATGTAGTTTGAGTATCTTTCTAGCTCTATATTTTACTTTTATTTAGCCTTATGTTTTTACTTTTACTTTTATTTTATAGTGGCACTATCTTAGAATACCAAGTATCTTTATGTATTAAGTTTATTATCTTATTAATAAATAGTTTAAATCTTTTTATTTGTGAGTCGCTTTTAATTTTTTATTTATCATCGTTATCTCCGAATTAACGTGTGTAGTAAAAAAATATATAAATGTAACAAAATTGTACAAATGGACATATTGACATATATTATTAGATCATTATATTGACATATATTGTTAGATCATTATATGTTTGTAAATAAGATTATAACAGTGGGATTTATTGTTCACAATTTTAACATGTGTAGCAAATAAATGTATACATATACGGTAGAAAAAATATGTTGTAAATAAGACTATATATATAACAGAATAATATGTTGCCCAAACTCCCATCCCTGACTTCAATCTGTGTAGCAAATGATTTTGTATCCCACATATATAACTGTCATATATATCATGGTTATCAATGGAAAATGTATATTGCAAATATGATGATATAAGTAACATAAAATTCCGTAACTAAAAATCAATATGCAAAACATTAGTATGTGTTGGAAATACTTCATATATACGACGAGTTTACCTGCTGTAAATGCTAAAAATTTACAACGCGTAAATATGTTGAAATTTATGACTATTTGTGAGATTTAAAAGCGTCATAAATAAAAACTTTCGTAATGGAATTGAGCGTCACTTGTAGAGTTTTTCGATAAAATTGAAAAAAACAGTTTTGCTGATGCTCAAATTATTTGTGACATAATAAATATAATTGTGATGGAAAATTGTGCTACAAAAACCCCTCGGCATAAGTGACGATAAAAACGTTAGACAGAATATTTTTGAAATCTCCTTTTATAGCACATTGACCGACAAACAAAAAATGTCACAAAAATACATTTGCGACGAAAAATCAAATATTTGTGACACTATTTTTCATTACAAAAATCATGTTTTGTTGTGGTTCCATGCCCAAGTTGCCTTTTTATTTTCAGACACATGAAAAAAAGAACTAGATGGGAAGTATCTAGCCTTCAGTGCTTTAGCCCACAATTGACCACCATTTTTACATACTTTCCATGCAGATTTAGCCAATAGTGCCTGATTAAAGCACTTCAAGTCCCTGAATCCCAGACCTTCATTTTCTTTATCCCCGCATAATTTAAGACCAAACAATGGTAACTATATAGTCTCTTTGTCCCACTAGAACTGCCTTTGCACTTTTTCTAACTTATCAATAGAGCCATCCGAGAGCTTGGAAGTTCCCATCTGATGTATTTGCATTGCAATAAGAACAGTTTTAACAAGAGTTGTCCTTCCTGATTTTAACTTTCCATCTTTATAATCTACTCTTCATATTCTTAATAATGATAAAAGAAGAGTTTTATTTTTTTCCCGTTTAAGAATAGAGGAATACCCAAATACCTTTCTTATATGCTCATTCTCTTCACTTTCAACCTTCTTGACAAAGTTGTACAATGTCTTGGGTGAAGATTCTTTGAGTAATAAACTACAAACTTTTGAAAGTTAATCTGCTGGCCTGAAATTGCACTGAATTCATTAATCACATCCAATAAACTATTTACATTATGAATATCTACTTTTGTAAAAAGCAAATAATCGTCAATAAAAAGTAAGTGTGTCACTTGAGGTGCAACTCTGGCTATTTTTATGCTCTATATATTTTTATTTTTTTCTGCATCAACTATTGTTTTAGTAAAAACTTCCACGGTAAGAAAAAACAAGTATGGTGATAAAAAATCACCTTGCCTTAAACCTCTTATAGGTTTAAATGATGTGCATGGAGAACCATTTAGCTTTATACTTATTTCAATTGTACTTATACATTCTTCTATGAGATCACACCAACCATGATAGAAACCCATCTTGCTCATAATTTTCCTTAAAAATACCCATTGAACTCTATCTAATGTGAGCACTAAATTTATTTTTATGCAATAGTTTTCTTATCAGATGGTTCGGTAATCAATTTTTGAGACCGAGACTTTTGTACTTTAATTTTGATGGAACCAAAAAAAGGGTAAAAATGACTAACAAAAGCTTAAATTTAGTGAGATTATGAAAAGTTCACCAGCACCGGAGAATGGGACCCATCATCCAATACGACACACAATCCCAAGGTATATAGATAAATCCCAATAGTAAGATGAGTTGCAAAACAAAAACAGATTTCATGTGATTGATATAAATGAATATGGAAAAAAGATCATGCGGCTGGGATATCCATGAGTTAAGATCATATATCGACAAAAATTATATGACTACTCTATTCAAAAAAAGAATTACCCTATTCAAAAAAAAAAAGTTGTTACACACATTGTTCTTTACGACGTCGAGAACTCCTACATTTTTAAAACCGGGAAAAGGGGGTGAGAGAAAAAAAAACGGCAAATAGCTACAACATATGTAACTTTAGAAAGGAGGAATCCCCTGAACGATGAAAATAAATTATTTTCCTAAGCACCACAATATCAAACAATGTTCTTTCACCAACCAGAAAATTTAAAAAAAAAAATCCAGGATACATGTAATCCTGTGCCGCGGAAATGAAGCCCTAATCTGCATACAAATAAAACCACACCAACTACCGAAGAGATAATCACTCGTAATGGTTTTATTATTGTTTCTAAAACCACTAATAGTAGAAAGAAAACAACTGCTGCTTATAATTAACTCAGCCAGGTCTTTAGGAAACCGTACTCACATAGGCACACAGACATAGTAGAAGTAGTATTTTTTTTCCTTCAATTTCAATACAAATACCCCAAATATATAATAAATAATTTTATTACTTCTAATATATTTTATTAGAATTTATATATCTAACCCAATTAAAATAAAGTACAGACATCCAAAGACACCCCTGACAAAAATCCAGTCAACAGCACCATTCATTGTCGTTTGTTTCGCTTTCGAAGAAACCGGGAGCTCAAGTCTTATCCGTATTGAATGATAGAAATAGATTTAATATTCAACTTCTGTTCCTACATTTCTCCACCGCTCTTGGTGCTGAAAATTCATGCATATACATTGAATGATTAATTAATATTATAATGAACGATTAACTAAAAAGTCATTGTTTTGATAGGAAATCATAGACACCGGCATATTCTACAAATAATCAACCTGCTAAAATTTTAACAAAAAATACTAGCTTGTAATGATTACTACTCAGGGTTCTGGATTAGTAACAAACCAAGTCCAATTGCCTCTGATCCTTTCATGATCCGTAAGCGTTTACAGGATTCGACAAACATCCTGATAATACAAAAAATTCATCAATACCAGTAAGTTAATTTTGCATGTACCAATTTCATTTTTGCTCGCAAGAAAGTGTTTTATCTGCGTACCTCCATGGTACATCGCCTACGAGCATCCAGTCACCATCTTTGTCTTCATAAGTCGGAACGTACTCGGATCCATTTAAAAGATCCATCAATTTACTCTCGTTCATGAAATCTTTCATCCCTTGAGTTTCACAGTTACCTTCAGTCATAAAAAAAAAAAAAGTTTAGCCTGCAGTAAATCAATAGTTAAGTTAGTAGATTAATACGTAATTCTTAGCAATTAGAATTAAATTGTTAAATGATGTTTACCTATTGTGAAAGAACTGAACATTTTTGCTAAGGCAAGAGAAAGTTCTTGGTAACTTTTGTACAATTTCAAATCAACCTTTCGAAGGTAAGGTGCACCGTCCATGCTAACTTTAACGAAGGCGACGTTGTTGCTGCTGACATCTTCTGTATTGCTCTTCTGTACAGATAGAACATTCTTGCGGTATGATCGAACAGGTGGCCAACCTACAACTTGTGCCCTGAAATTCCCATACGTCTATGATTAGCATATTTTTTTATTTACTGACTACTACAATTTCAAATTATCCTAGATGAACAATTCAGAATAACTAACATATACTGCAAATTTTTATTTTCATTATAGTTCGAACAACTAAAACCAAAGGTGGAACCAATAATTGGAATGGATTTCAAATTTTAAAATCGGGAAAATTACAGAGATTTCACTTAAAAACAAAATGAAACATTTATGATCATAACATGGGTTATGGGTAGCACCCATGTATATTAGAATGTCAGGATCGGTGGTGTGAGAATTGTAGTGTACCTTGCATTCGAATTTGGATACAAAAAATGACTATTTTTCATCATGTTTATTTGTATTTTTAACAAAGGAGGTGATGAATTTCAAAGTAGTTCAATGAATTTGACAGGATAAACATTCAATATTCATTGAAGTTGTACTTAATCATTAAAGTTCTTCCCTTCTTATCATCAATTTTTTTTTTTATGAAAAATAAATAAATAATAGAATAAATAACACATATTATGAGCAGCTAAACTAAAATGAAAATAAACAAGCATAGATCTGTTGTTTTCAGTGAAAATCATCTAGATATATAGTTCTTCAATTTACAGCTTAAGTGCCAGGATAATCTAATTATACTACTTGATGTAGACATTGTTGAGTTTTTGTTCGAACAGTATCATGTGTACATGAAACATGCATGCAAATTACTCCATGAAAATAACCAAAATTTGAAGAAATTCAACAGATAAAAAAAAAGAGAGAGTAAAAATTGGCTAAGGAAGATGCAATAGACTTACTTCGGCGCGGACGGCTTGGCGTGGGGATCGTCGTTAGAACAATTAGTAACACTAGTTTTATCCGTAATACTTTTATTCTCGGACACTAATGGACTTTTAATGATCTTCTCATTATTCTGACGATGATGATGATCCATTAATACTAATTCAGACGATTCTTTTATCGAAGCCGACAATGAAGTCTCAAGATTAAGCTTTAAATCAATTGTCTCAGAAAATCCTCTTTTTCCTGAAGAGTTCTTCCCATTCTCAACTTCACTATTATTTCCGCTACCGCTGGTACTACCACCAGGTAATCCTAAACGTAACTCTGTTTCTTCGAAATTTATCAAATCGAGCTCTGTCCGTTCGGCACCTCCGATCATTTTAGTTGGTTTCTGGACCAACTTGGTCCTTCTCTGGGTTATTAATTTCTCTCGGTAAACCTTCTTTGTTTCTTCTTCTGTACTCCTCTATGTGTTTTAAGGGTTTAGGATCCCATATATTATTGTTTCTTCAGCTTGGTTCGGAAAAAAACCTTTCTTGGATGAACAAAAGATTGGATTGAGAGAAAGAAAGAGAGAGATAGAGTGGTGATGAATATAGATATATGTAATACGGTTTTACGTAATTATTTTTCTTTGTTAACAATTTTTGATTTGTTTTCGGAATGGCATTATATCGGTGTTTCTTAACGAAATAATGGGGACACGTGGAAGTGAATTATTAGCTGGATTTCTCGCTAACTTGCTATATTAAAAGAGGATGAGAATTTGATTAAAATACCCCATTTGAATGTACCTAGAGCATATGCCCACCGTTCTTTTATTTTTTTTAAAGTACCTATAATGGATATGATTACCTAATAAAAATTAATACTAGTTTATGTTTCTGGAAAGAAAAAACAAAATACCTCATTTTTTTTTAATATAAATCTCATATATATAGTTTTTTTTTTATATAAATTTTTTTTTTTTAAAAAAAATAAAAAGATATACTCTCTCCGTTATTAGAAAAGTGTTATTATCATTTTTTTAATTTATCATATTTTTAGATTAAAATCAAAAAATAATAGTAACATTTTTTTGTAGAAACAGAGTATTATTTTTGTTTGTACGTTAAGCAATTTTTTTGAAATTTATTTCAACTTCATCCTAACAATTTTTTTTCTACTTTTACCATATAAAAATAAAGTAAAAATATTGAAAATCAAAAACAAGAACAAAATCAACAAGAGATGAGGAAAATGACGATGATTAAATAAAAATCTTGATATTCATACCGATCCGATTAGTGTGAATGGTGATGTTAGAATTAGTACTAGTACTGGTAAAAGAAATAATGGAAGCTCAGTTGGCGTATGATTGTGGTGGTGGTCCTGATGTATGCATGATGTTTCGAGGAAATGATGATGACGAACATCAACAATGCTAAGTGAGTTCGTTGTAACCAAATGATGTTGTTGCTGGTGAGTTCAAGATTTGGGGAAGCAACACCATTGAATGTCGTTTTTTAGAAGAAGACACTACAGTGGAATCTCAGTAATAATAATGATGTTAATTAAGTGTTTTAGGGTTTTTGTTGTATTCAGATCACGAATGAAGAAATGATTAAAATTCGTTTTCTTTTCTTTTTATCGATTGTGATGATTTGGGTTTTAAGATTACTTTTGTTGAACTTAGTTTATTAGGATAATGACGTTTGGGTTTGATTAGCCTAGTTAGGGGCTGATTTAATTGATTCAATTTAAGGAAAAATTATTTGGCTTTTTTGAAGTTGTTGAAAAATCGGAAAAAAAATTAACCTAGTGGTATTTTTAATGGGGGTACTTTAATAAAATCCCCAAACGGGATTGAAAACAAAATATACAATTAATAGGCAACCAAGGAGGGTCACTTTGATTGCCTTTTCTTTTTTGTTGAGAATATTAAAACTTATATTGATGGTAACCCGAGGCGAGATCGGAATCAGCTAGATGATTCATTGTAATAGAAGGATACAACCATCTTTACCAGACACATTTACTTAACACTAAATTTATGGTTATAATTAGGGATGTACATGGTAACGGTTTTTTAAAATCGGACCGAGCTGAACCGATTAGGATGAAACTGAACTGAACCGAACCGATTAGTAATGAAATAGTTTTGGTAAAAAAAATTAACCGATATTAACGGTTTCGGTTTTGGTTTGTGCTCAAAATCGAACCGAACTACCATGAAAAACCGGTTATCTAGGATGACTAGTATTTATTTTTTTTAAGTTTTTGGTGAAACTAAATGAAGATGTAATGTTTATGTTGTGTTTCAGAATGTTTATGAATTTTGAATGTGTATGAAATATAAATGTCTGTAGGTAGGTTTAAAAATCTTTGAATCGTGATCTGTTCTTTTTTTAAGATTTGAACTGTCAGTTTCAGGAAACTGGCATAACAATCGGTTAACGGAAACCCACTGGAAAAATCGAAACCGTCTAGAACCGGCTAGAAACTGAACTGATGGTTAACGGTTTGGTAATGTTAAATTTTTTTGAAACCGACATTAACGGTTTCGGTTTTGGTTTTGTTGAACCGAACCGAAACCGACCATGTACAACCCGAGTTACAATCTAGATTCTGAATAAAAATTATTTCCCATTATAAAACACCGATTCAAAAAGTAACACGATTAAGTTAAATGGCATGGTTTAGATAACTAATTTGATTTATCCAAACTGATTAACATTTATGCAAATCACGCAAATATCTTACGCTTCACAAACCCAACTATTTTTCAATTTTTGTTTATTCATCTATATAGTATCACAGGTAAGAAGGGTTAAATGGCCTGGTTTGGAATCAATCCAAACCGATTAACAAATTTAGTGATATCTTTGACAGTATTGGCAATTAATACCGCATTTCCTGAAATTACAAAGGGAAAATGGGTCTATTGTCCAAGATTCCTTAAGTTATGGTTCTAGAGGACATGTAAAAATAAGAAACAAGTGAAATGGACACAAAAAAAACAAGACAATTATGTCCCTCATCTTTATATTTTTTTTCTTTTTTATCCCTTCTCTCTCCAATTTAAAAAAAAATCACAAAAACATTTATAACTTTCAAAATATATATCTGATTTTAATAAAACTTATATTTTTGGAAAGGGTTTAAATTATCTATAAAACAAGATTCATTGTTGATAGTAAATTAAAAAAAAAAATCGAAAGAAAATAGCTAGGATGAAACTGGTTGCATTCTGGATTAAAATAAAATAGAAAAAGTTATTCAAAACATAGCTTGGATGAAACTGGATGCATCCTGATTAAAACTAACAAAATAAAAATATTCGAACAATAGCTAGGATGAAACTGGTTGCATTCTGGTTTAAAATAATAAAAAAAAAATATTCGAAAATAGCAATGATGAATCTGGTTGCATCCTAACTTGAATTTGTTTTCATCTATGTTTATTCTAGTATGAAACTAGTATCATCATGCTCAAAACATTCTCAAAAGATTGGTACATGGCTCAAAAGTGCTTGAGAAGAAGAAAATAAGCTAAAAATAATAAAACAGGAAATCTGCAACCTTTTTCTGGGGTTACAGATTAACTGTTGCAATGAAGCTGAAGATAAACGTAACAACGCTGAAGATAAACATTGCTGATTGGTTAAAGAAACCGTTGCAGCTGAAGATAAACGTTACGACGCTGAAGATAAACATTGTTGATTGGTTGAAGAAACCGTTGCAGCTGAAGATAAACGTTGCAAACCTAAAGATAACGTTGTTGATAAGTTGAAGAAACCGTTGCCTTTTTTCTGTTCTTCCCGTCTTCTTCAGCAGCATCAGCACATAATTTTCCTGAATTTATTTTCTTCGCTTTGTTTAGCTTCCTGAGCTCGATCCAACCTTTCTAACCTATTTTGTGACTCAACCAAACCTTTTGATCATCAACTTCATTTGTTTTCAGTTTTAGTATCCAAATTTACATAAACTCCTGTTTTATGTATCGCGAACTGATGTAATTTTAATATAGTGGTAAAAAGAGATTCGATTCTCGAACTTGTGAAGGTAATGATTTTAGAAAATATTGGACTAAATCTAAACTAATAAAAATCAGGAAAATAAACTAGAGATGATTTTTATAAAATATGG
>JAJJMC010014687.1:8797763-8836290 GCA_023531435.1 Papaver californicum
TGGAATCAACTCTGTGGCGCCAAATGGTTTAACACTGAAAAATTTATTTTTGTGTCAAACCATTTGACGCTTTAAATCTTAACCATCAGATTTTATGTTAGAAATTAAAATCTCACGATTATGCTTTTTGCGCCAAACCATTTGGTACTTTATATCTCAGCCATCAGATGTTCTTTAAATTTTAAAATCTATAGACTTCCATATTCTGGCGCCAAACCATTGGGCGCTTCCTTGATTCAACTTTAAATCACGATATCACTGGGGTGTTGATCCAACCTGACGTTTCTAACTATGAATCTTGACTTGTGAACGATGATAAGAGAAAGCCTATGTATAGTTCATACACGAATGTTGCTACTTCTTAAGATAATGCAGTCTTTACTATAGCCTAGCAAATCAGGAAAGACAGGTGTTACAATGTATTTTAGACAAAAACTTAAACCATGTTGCTACTGCTAGACAAGCTCTCCGATTGGTAAATGATTTTGACCAAGCAATGAATGAAAATACTATTGTTCCTGAAGTTGTCAATAGGAAACAAGTAATGAATTAGAAAAATAAATGCTTGCTAATTTTTATATGTTATATTGTGACGCATTTTATGATGAGGATACTAAACAATCTGGATATGGTTTATTCTTAACTACATCAACAGGTGATTTCAAGGGATGGAGGGCTGTCACAGGCATAACCAAGAATGCAGAAGAAGCTGCAAGTCTCACACTCTTTGAAGCTATCAAATGGGAAAAAAACATAAACATCAATCAAGTTTGTTTCCTTAGTGACTCTACAAACTATGTTCTTTATTAAAGAATAAAAGTAAGCAGTTATATTGGTTTAGCATGACTATCCTAAATGATTATAAATTTTTATTAGGCTCTTTTCAATTTAGTAAAATTGAGTACCTTAATAGGTCTCGTAATAGAATGGCATATGAAATTGTCAAATATTGTAGGAAATTTTATGTAAACGGTGAATGGTTGGATCAAATGCCACCTTTCCCGATAACTATCATATCATTCCTTCGTTTATTAAATAAAATTCTTTTTCTTATAAAAAAACTGTAGTAGAGTAGTATCATTACACTTGTTGTACTCCATCTATTATTTGTTCCACCAAGTAAAATCTTTATGACCACTTACATTTTAGAAATATCATCATCACGAATTGATTCCATCCACCAGATTGCAAATCATACTTTAAGACTTTATTTGATGAACTTTGTAGGCAACAATTTCCGGACCAGTATATCATGAAACATGTCGCACAAACAAAAAAGGGTGGGACCTTTTCGAGTAGGCATAATGAGTAATAAACCAAACAAATGCATAATTGATATGTAAATATTTGGGCAAAATAGTAGGTTAAGGGGAATATCTTTCATCATCACTCGAAGTAGAAGAAACTCAATAAAATATAAATATGCTTTAGAATTATAGAATCATATTTTATATGTTTGTGATTATGTTTTAAGATACTAATACAACTAAGAACCTAATTATTTGAGCAAAAAAATTTCCAAAAGAATGTAAGTGCGGTTTTCTGTTTAAAAGATACGGTTACCGTGTTTTTGCATGCTTATTAGTTAAAAATTTCTATATATGTTCTATATGCGACACCGTAGCTAAGAAGACATCATTTGAAATAAATTTTTTATATAGGGCTATGATCCCAAATATAGTGGTAAAAAATAAACGTTAAATCTTTTTTTATTTTATATATATATTATTTAATAATTGATTAAAATTACTTCTATTTTTATTCTTGTATCGATATTAAAAAATAATAAGATAGATGGAAAGATATCTTTTAAATGAATGTACTCACCAAAACTAGATGATGTCTTAAAAACAAACAAACATATCATCTCCATGTTAGAAGGTTGGAGATGAGACGAGTCAATCTCTAACAACTTAATACCAATCTAGCTTATTCCCACACCATTGGCAGAAGCAGAAGAGCATGTCGGAGGCAACCATGTCGTTCATTTGGGAGATACCTGCTTCAGGTTATAAAATTATTTAGTAGCTCGCTTAAACAGCCCAACCACCTTACCAGAGAGGAAACCAGGGCTTAGCTAGCCTAAGACAGATCTTCCGCGAAAAAGAAAAAGATAGTCGAGGGCAGGAGGATCAGGTTCCTGAAGGTAAACTTTGGCCTTCTTAACTTTACTTACTTGGCCAACCCGACCAGATGGGGGGGCGAAGCAACTCGATTGTTCAGCAGAACCGGGGTAACTGACGTATGCTTAATTTATCGGGAAGTTAAAGATCAATGGGAAAATTGTTAGTGGTCGGAACAAAGAGAGTTATCTTCTTTTTTTTCCATCGTTAAGTCAACGCTAATCTTTATTATGCAGCCGCGCCAATACATGATGATTGTATTTTTTACTACCACTCTAGAATAAACTTACCACACCAATATTGCCAAACTAAAGTACCAAGTCTTGCCACAATCTTAAAACAATGATATGTTGAATTTTTTGATCGGTTCACTATGTATATGGTTAGTCTAAAGCAACTAAAATCCAATATAGGCCTAACTCTACAAAATCAATCAACAACTTTCATTTCGTATGTCTTCTGCAAATCCTACAATTCGTTTCCGCTTAAGATAGTTCTTTCTACATTGGAGATTTCTTCACTCTCCCTTGCATGTTGATAAATCTTACGTTTATGTTGGTTCTGCAACAATAGAAAGCACTAAACAGAAGATGATGTTAAGGTTAATGAAATTTCTAAATTGATATCACACAATGGACAGAGCCACCTGCTCAGCAAATTATCCTTAACACAATAGTCCACGGGAACTCCTCAAAAATAAGAGATGCTATACCCACACAGCGGAGATGTGTCAAGGATAGAACTGTCCGTTATGACTAGTATAAGCACAATACTAGTCACCCTCAAACAAACTCAACAACAATTTAGATGGAAGGGAAATAAACAAGCAATGCGCAAGAAGAGGGGAAAAGAAGACATGATAGTAGCTGCTTCTGGAGTAAGTTGAAATGAAGAAATTCGTTTTCTTTTATAGGCAGAAGAAGAGAATAGTTTTAATGGCAATCAATTCCTTGCATGAAGTACGAACATAATATTTGAAATTCAATTCCGTGCATGGAGCATAGACTTAATGTTTAAAACGGAACTAAAACGGTCAATTTATTCTCTCTTTAATTCAGTTTAAATCTCACTGGGTCAGACGCCCCCCACATTAAAACGAAATTTAATTTAGTTTAAATTCTTTAAGGAAATAATTTTTTCAAAAGGATAAGTCTTGGTTGGCCCGCAGCCGCGCCCGAGCATACGTGCTTCGGTGCTTCGCGTGTATGAAAGGTATGGTTGCACCAACTAGCCCATAGCCTTAGTCCTCTCCCAACCACAAAAGTCTCTAAACCCCTAAGGGCCCTCCCTTAGATACAACTTTCTTGGTAATAAGGAGTTGAATCATCTTTAGTTTCTCCAATGTGGGACTAAAGGTTCATTCACAAAAGTGAAAATGAGCTAGTTTCCTTAGTGACTCTTTGGTCCTAAGATCCTTTCCACTAAAACCAAAATAATAATAATTAAAAGTTCATTTTCTCTAACAGTTTATTTCAAAAGCCTTACATTTTATTTGTCGCTATGACGGGATCTAACACTCCCAACATGCAACAATGGTAGCTACTGGAAAATATCACATCTGTTAAAACTTTGAATTAGGTTTTCAAAAGATATGTACCGTTTTAAAACGGGGCACTATCTCATATCATATGCGAGAGGCTCAAAATGACTAGACGGAAATGATAGGTAAATAAAACTCGACGCTCTTGAAAATATCCAAAATAAAAAAACATTAACCATGGGAAGCTAAGTATAAGAGCTGAGAAATACTAGTATATCTTTTGGGTCTATTCTTTTATATATATATATATATATATATTTCTTTTTTTATACGGCCAAAACCAATAAAAACTCATTGTTATTTTGGTTTTTTCCATAGCCTAGGCTATGCTATCCATAATGTAATTCGCAAATTATATAGTATTATTTGATTTTGTCCGTATTATTCTTACGTTTGAAATTTAAATTTAGTTTTGTAAATTTTCAAACTAAAACGAATTATGCGCGTATTTATAAATAATCGAATTGTACTGCCTGTATAGTATTTTGCCAAATTACCAATAACAACTCATAGTGATTTTGAATTCGTATGTATTATTCATCACCAAATTACCATTCTCTATCATTTTTTTTTTACTTTTAAAATCTTACATACACCAACCTAAGTTTATACCACCAACTTATATAATATTTGGTAACTATATTGTATATATCATATGTATAGTTCATTTAAATAATAAAAACATAATACCTAAAACAAAATTACGTTGAAAATAATTTTTTTACAGGTTAATATATATCAAATTTTGTATGTCAAATTCGTATTTCTAAAACCAATTAACACGTATATATGATATTTCAAATTATTTTAAATTACGAATTATCGATCGAATAATGAAACGAATTTACATTCCACCAAAACAAATAATACTCATATCTTTACCTTCTCGAATTTTTCCCGTACCCAAATTGTTCACTAGGAACTACAGTACTTGCTCTTAGCAACTACTGAGTTGGTGACTTTAGAGCGCGAAGAAGTGAGAGTACATGCTGACTACCGAGCCATACAAGGAGCGTTGAAAATATGGATTTCCGGGCAAGTCAACCATTTTCCGTAATGAGAGAAATGAGAGTAGAATAAGCCTTAGGGCGTCCACAATGGAACGATCAGACTAAACCACCAAAGACTAAAATTTTTAGTCTTTGAATCGGCCCAAGAACAACTGTGTATAGTCGGGCGGTGTTCTAGCGATTTTGCGCCTGGTGTTGGGCGGTGTCCCAGCGTAGATCTTGTTGAGACGGGAGGAATCCTAGGATAACGCTTGTGCGAGACGGTCTCCTAGCGTAACGCTCGATGTGGGGCGGAATCCTAACGTAACGCCTGGTTTTGGACGCTATCCTAGGACCACGCTCGAGAGATGGGCGAAACACTAGACAATCGCCTAATGGGGCGGTGTGCTAGCATCACACCCGATCAAGTTGGACATGTGCGAATGGAGCGTGTGAGAAGAAAGGGCGGGAGGTGTCCTAGCGCTTCGCCTAGAATTCCAAGCGGAATGCTAACGGCCCGCCCCATCTTTTAGATTAAACCTCACAATTCAACAACGTAATCTCAAGGCATCAATTCACTCACAACTTTCACCACTTCTGTCCACCATTCATCAGACTAGCAACAACAACATCACACCTATTCAATCATCGAATAGCAACTTCTCAACTGAATTTTATCATTCTCTCGCTGTTCCATCAAACCTATTTCTCGGCAGTGAACTCCTCCTCCAAACATTCTCCAAATTTATCACAGACCACCATCTTCTATGCATTCAACTCGAACTCAAAGTACCCATGGAAGCATTGCACCAGAACCCATCTGGTCTTCATTGATTTTACGCCAACCACTCATCCTTTGATATGTTGTCATTCAGACATGATTGCTTCAGTGTTTCCAGATTAAAACATTATCAACTGGTCATCGTATTGAAGATCAGTCTTCGTAATTCGGTACTCGTATTTCTGAACTTATGATAATTTAATTTCGCAGGTGACCAACAAACCAATACTTGTATATCCCAATAGTGGTGAGACATATGATGGTCAGACAAAGACTTGGATAGTAAGTTCTTCTCCCATTGTATTGCTGCTTTCTATAACAAAACGGAAAAAATGGAATGTGTTTTGAATTGTTTATAATATTAGGCTCATATTGATTACTCTGGTTCTGAAAATTTTTGTGATTGCAGAAATCTACTGGGGTATCCGACTTAGATTTCATTTCCTGTGTGAACAAGTGGCACGAAGCCGGTGCTGCTCTCATAGGAGGCTGTTGCAGAACTCAAAGTACCCATGGAAGCAATGCAGCAAAACCATAACAAATATGTACCCACTCTACCTGATTCTTCAAAGACTCTAAGTTCACCCCTGATTTGATGCTCAATTGTGTTTGATTGTTATGAATGAATGAATAAATGCATGTGTGTGATTGTTGAATGCGTTTGAGTTAAATAATACAGGGACGGAGAATGTGAATGGTTGAAATAACCAACAATCCCTGCCGGAAACACAAATAGGAACTGCACGTAAGGTGCTTGACCAAATGCTTGAGAGAGTTAAAGGTGAAGTTTTTAAATATACCTTGTCAGTTCCACAAGACTGATAGGCTTAATGAATTGGTTTTGGACCTAATTTTTGTGGGATTTGCAATAAATCCGGTTTTGGGCTATGTATATATGGACTTGATCTATTTATGGGAATTACAGAGTTATAGGCCTAGCAAAACGCCTGAAACGCTTGATCTATGTAGTGGCGGTACCCTAGCAGCACGTTTGATGGTAGGCGGCATGCTAGGATAACGCTCCAACTGAGCGGTATTCCAGCGTCACGCTTGTGTGTGAGCGTGATCCTAGAGTCCCGTTTCATCAGGCGTACTCCCAGAATAACGCTTGATCATGCGGATTCCTAGCTTACCGCCCGTGTTTTTAAGCGTTGTCCCAGAATAACGCTTGGTGCTGGGCGATTCACTACGATGCCGCTTAGACTCAAGCGGAGCACTACGAGCCCGCTCGACTAAAGCATGTTTAGTCTGAAAAAATTTCTATTTATAATCGGCTACATGGCATTTCTTCGACTATCCACTACTTTTCATCGACCCACTGCGTTTCAAATATTCGGACTAAAAATTACTTTTAATTTTTTGTCGGTTTTTTGATCGTCCCATTGTGGACTCTCTCAAGAGACCATGTGCCAACAGTTCACTCATCTTAGCTAGTGAGGAGGAGAAAGCAGGAAGAGGTAGTAGGGTCGTGGGGCCCAACAAAATCGTTGTACCATGTGAAATTGTTGGCCTGTCGCCTGACGACGCATCCACTCCCATGTGCCCTGATTTTAGGTGCTACTCTCAAATCTCTTCGGAAAACCAACAACACCACTCCTATACTCAGTTGTACATACAAGTACCACTAAGTTATAATCTCACTGGCTCACTGATATAGTTACTTATACTTTTGATAAAAATTATTGGCCCGGTTCGGTTTTAACCTCACGTACCCATTAATCGATTTGCAAATTAAATAGGTTGCGAAGTCATTTTTTCAATCCTGCAGATGTAGACAGACAAACACTTCCCCTACTCGATTTCAACTTTTAAGCCAAAGCGTCGGTGAGGCAAAACCCAGAATTCAAACTTAAGTTAATTAGAAATAAAAACTATTGAGTACGCTATTTAATTTGTAATTAATTTGGTTACATACAGAATAATGTTAGAGATGGAGTATTTCTTAGAACCTTCTAAAAACATACTATAATAGTTTTGTATTTGCTTCCATCAAAGGATTTAGAGATGAGAACCTCTACTCTAGTACTGTTCTTAATAAATAGCTGACAAAACGCGGTATCAAATATCAATTGATTATAGGGATTAGGGGACTTATTATAAAAAGAACATGTGCTTAGCTTCATGGGCCATTTGTTAAATTTAGCTTAGTGCCTATTCCTCCGTCCCAACTTGTGTCCCTGATATATACTTCCTGTATTCCGTTTATAAACATTTCTTCAGCAAACTTCTACTTTACCGACACTGTTAATTTTGTGTAATCATTCTATTCAACCCACGGCTAAATCCACAATAAAACCAACTTTAAAGAAAAGAAAAAAATTCTCTAGTACGCGGGTGCCTTCCCATACCTAAATCTCACACCATCAACCCTCATCCACTGAACCATTTTTTTTTGTGATAACCATCCGTGTATATATATATATATATATAATAAAATACATCTAAATAAAAAATTATGTTATTTTCATCTTCTATATATACCGAATTTTTATATCGTATTAGTAAGTGTAAAACATATTAAATATGAATTAACTTTTTTTTTAAATTTTTACCGCCGTATAATTGACTGAATTTGTATTTTAATCAACCGATTAATACATATACTTTTAACGGTACGAATTTTTATCGTATACCGAATTGCTAAATAGGCGTGGGAGTAAATGGACATGGATTCCACATGCATATAAAAATTAAAAAAAATAGGTTTGATCGTAGTTTTAGGAAAGGATGATTAGAATTTTTGTATTTTGTGTTTATCCATTTCAAAAGAATTCTTGTAATTAAACAAGTATATATTAGTAGTTTTTGTTTGTTGATTTTCTGGATCAAATTCAGGTGGCATAATATAACCTCTCAAATTACGCCTTTAGCAGGCATAGTGGATAATATTTCTGTTATGCAATTTTCCATCATGAAGAAATGAAATCTGTTAAGCAGCCATTCCTTTCAGAAACCCGGATTTGCATGAAGTGTTGTCCATATCAATAATCAATAGCCATACATTCATACACTAATTCTTACGAAAATGCTGAATTCTTCTCATACCTGTGCGGTCCAGTTGTCCATTATAAACCCTACAAAGGCTAAGTGATGTAGATGAGCAGACTATAGCCTATTTGGAGACTAAAGATCCGAGTGTCATAATTTAGCTCAAAAGAGGTCCATTTTAATTAGAAACGGGCCAACGATCAAGACATGACACTACTTCATCTCATGGTCTTCAGATTTTAGTCCAAATTCCATCGTTTAGGGCTTCAAATAGGCGTTTTTGCTATTTTAGAAAAGTTTTTGTTTTGTTAATAACTTCTTCGTTAGGAGTCCGTTTGGGTCGCCGTTTGCGGAAAATAGTTTTATTTTATGAGTACTTTCATTATTTTTGGTCGATCAAAATTTGTCAAAAATAGCAAATTAGGGTTTGAGTCGGTTTAGGGGTTTTTTCATCCTTTCTTGACTAGCAAGTTAGGGTTTTTCCCCAAGTATATAAAAGAGTCCTCCATATATTGTTTTAACCAGTTGAATTTGATTAATAAGAATTATTTTCTTAAACTTGTTCAAGTTTCATTGATTATTATTTAAAGTCGGGAAACCGAAGTGTAAATAATTATTGTTGTTCATAGTCGATATTCCTATAAATATTTGAAGTCTGAACAAAACCTCTCTTTTCTTTATTTTCTTTATTATCCGCTGTATCAGTTGGTATCAGAGCGCACTCGATTCTAGGGTTGATAAGATGCCACCAAGAGTAGCAATCGTCAGGGCCGAGGTCGAGGTCGAGGAGGAGGTCCAGAAGGTTTCATTCCATGGAGATCTAGAGAAGAATTCATTGAAGACGTCCAAGGTTTGCTGGGTCGTTAGAACCTTCGGAAGGAAGAAGAAGATGATAACACTAACCCTTTTGCTAGAGGGCATCGCGAAGGTAGAATAAATCAACGAGAGGAATCTGATCGCTGGAAGGAAGCAATAAAAGTAGACATCCCAGAATTTTATGGTGGTTTGGAACCGGAAGAGTTTCTCTCCTGGGTGAATACAGTTGAGGAAATTGAAATTCAAAGAAGTACCGGATAACAAACGATTTTCGTTGGTAGCGACTATGTTTCGTGGAAGGGCTAATTCGTGGTAGCAACAACACAAGATGCTACGCATTCGTAAAGGAAAACAGAAGTTAGTATCATGGGAGAAGTTGAAGAAACACATGAGAACAGAGTTTTTGCCACATACCTACATTGGATTGATATACCAGCAGCTGCAAAACCTACGCAAGGGAGTACATTCTATAGACGATTGCACCAAGGAGTTTTACCGACTACTCTCTCTTAACGACTTGTCAGAGTCAGATGAGCAAAAAGTCGCTCGCTATATAGGTGATCTCCCTCAACAATATCAGGATACACTCAACATGTTTGGTTGTTTCTTTATTTCGGATGCACATCATAGAGCAAGGCATATAGAGAAACAAGTAGCGCGTAGAAGCTTCAATTGGGGTGTCAATGTGGCAGCATCTCCAGCAAGTAACCGTAGTAGTTTAACACCTAGTACTGCTAGTAAACTTAATTCTTCGTAAACACCAAATAAAACCCTAGTTACCACTTTTGGAGGTAGGTGTAATAAGTGTGGAGAATCTGGGCACAAAGCCAGTGACTGTCAAAAAGCAGAACGAGCGAACAAGGTATTTTTCACTGAAAACGACCGTGAAGAAGATGACTGGGTAACTGATTATGAAGAGGATCATGAGGATGATTCTGAACCTGTCGATGAAGTATTTGCTTGAGATAAAGGAGTGAACTATGTATTGAGAAGAAGTAGTATCACTCCACGTAAAGATGAGGGCGACATCTGGTTGCGTAACAATATATTCCAGTCGACATGTACGATTGAAGGAAAAGTTTGTCGTCTAGTTATAGATCCTGGAAGTTGCGAGAATATTGTTGATGAAGAGGTCGTGAAACGATTCAAGCTGGAAACCAAGGCACATCCACATCCATACAAGCTTTCTTGTCTTAAGAAAGGGAATGAGGTAAAAGTAAACAAACGTTGCTTGATTTCTTTTTCAATTGGTAACAAATATAAAGATAAAATATGGTGTGACGTTACTAGTATGGATGCTTGTCACTTGTTGTTGGGTCGTCCATGGGAGTTTGAAAGGAAAAGTAGTCATGAAGGGTATAAGAATACCTACAGTTTTTTTGGAACGACGTACGTATAATACTTGTACCCAGTAAAGAGATTGCACCTACACCATCTACTGGAGAAGCTACCAATCTCTTGTCGTTTAAGTAGTTTGAAGATGAGGTAGAAGATGCAGGTGAATTGTATGTGTTGATTGGAAAAGAAGAACAACAGGATAAAAGTAGTATTCCCATTGCAGCTCAACCTTTAATTAAGAAATTATGGATGTTTTTCCTAACGAGTTGCCGGACGAGCTACCACCTCTCCGGGATATACAACATCGTATTGATATCGTTCCTTGATCAAGCTTGCCAAATAAAGCACATTACAGAATGAGTCCTAAGGAGCATGAAGAACTTCGTCGTCAAGTGGAAGATTTGCTACATAAAGGATTGGTCCAACAAGTCTAAGTCCTTGTGCAGTACCAGCCTTGCTGATTCCAAAGAAAGATGGAACATGAAGAATGTGTGTTGACAGTCAAGCCATCAACAAAATCACAGTCAAATACCGTTTTCCAATTCCCAGATTGGATGACTTGTTAGATCAGTTGTGTGGAGCAAAGGTGTTTAGCAAACTCGACTTGAAAAGTGGGTACCATCAGATCAGAATTTGTGAAGGTGATGAGTGGAAGCCTGATTTTAAAACTCGAGAAGGATTATATGAGTGGATGGTTATGTCATTCGGGTTGACCAATGCGCCAAGTACATTCATGCGTATCATAAATCAAGTACTCAGACCTTTTATCGGTACTTTTGTGGTTGTTTATTTCGATGATATTCTTCTTTATAGTGCTAACATGGACTTGCATGTTCAACGAGAAGTGCTCTCATTTCTACGCAGGGAGACATTATTTGCGGCCATCAAAAAGTGTTCATTCATGACATATCGAGTTCTGTTTCTCGGTTATGTCGTCACCAAGGATGGAATCAAAGTAGATGAGTCCAAGATTGAATCTGTGAGAAATTGGACTACACCTACTATATTACACGAGGTAAGGAGTTTCCATGGTTTCGCTTCTTTTTATCGGCGCTTTATTCCCTACTCCAGCACCATTATGGCACCCATTACTGAATGCATGAAACGAGGAAAATTTTCATGGTCTGAGGAAGATGACGAAGCCTTTGAAGCTGTCAAGACAAAGATGATAACTGCATTATTATTGGTCGTACCTGATTTCAGCAAGCCGTTTGAACTACACTGTGATGCATCGAAGGTGGGAATTGGAGCTTTTTTGAGTCAGGAAGCACGACCTGTAGCGTATTTCAGTGAGAAGTTGAATGGTTCTAAGCTCAACTATAGTACTTATGATGTGGAGTTTTATGCTATAGTTCAAGCCTTGAAGCATTGGCGTCACTATCTAATTCATAACGAGTTCATTATGTTTTCTGATCATGATTCTTTGAAGCACATCAACAGTCAAGAGAAACTTTCTTCTAGACATGGTAACTAGGCTGGTTATTTGCAAGAGTTACTTTTATACTGAAGCACAAAGTTGGGTCGCAGAATCAAGTTGCTGACGCCTTAAGCCGAAGGAGTATGATACTCAACACCATGCGAGCTGAGGTAATAGATTTTGATTCATATTCTGACCATATTCTAACCGATCCGAACTTTACGGAGATTGTGGATGATATTAGTTCAGGCAAACGAAGTGATTACCTTATGCATGAAGGATTTCTCTTCAAAGGTAACCAATTGTGTATTCCTGATTCTAGTATCCGATTGAAGATTATTAAGGATTTACATGACGAAGGGCACATGGGAAGGGATAAGACTTTCCAACTTGTTTCGAAGTCATATTACTAGACAACAATGAGGCGTGAAGTTGCTAAATTCATGGATAGATGTTGAATCTGTCAAGTTTCAAAAGGAAAAGCAACTAATACAGGGTTGTACATGCCATTGAAAGTTCCAAGTCAACCCTGGACAGGTTTGAGCATGGATTTTGTATTAGGTTTACCTCGAACTCAGAGAGGACATGATTCAGTATTTGTAGTTGTTGACCGTTTTTCAAAAATGTCCCATTTTATTGCTTTCAAGAAGACTACTAATGCACTGAAGGTAGATGAATTGTTTTTCAGTGAAGTGTATCGTCTACATGGATTGCCATGTTCAATTGTTAGTGATCGAGACACAAGATTCCTTAGTTATTTATGGAAAACCTTGTGGAAATTAGCTAATACAAGGCTTAACTTCAGTAGTGCTTATTATCCTCAAAGTGATGGCCGAAAAGAAGTTGTGAATCGTTCGCTGGGTGATATACTACGGTGTATGGTTGGAGACAATCCGAAGAGTTGGGATCAAAAACTTTGCCAAGCTGAATTTACATTTAATCATTCAGTAAACCTTAGTCTTGGTATGAGTCCGTTCGAGGTTGTTTATGGCTACAATCCACGAGCACCAGTAGATTTAGCACATGTTCCTGATCTGAAGAAAATTGAATTTCATACCGAAGAACGTATCCAACAGTTGCAACAGGTTCACAAGTTGGCTGAAGAACAGTTGCTTCGACCTAATGAGAGGTATAAGGAGGCGGCAAATAAGAAACGCAAAGTTGTGGATTTTACAGTAGGATATTTTGTGTGGGCAATATTGACAAAGGATCGTTTTCCATTTGGCGAGTATAACAAACTGAAGGCGCGCAATATTGGTCCCTTGGAAATTGTCGCAAAGATTAATCCTAATGCCTACAAGTTAAAGCTTCCAAGTCACATCCGGACTTATGATGTTCTTAATGTCAAACACTTGGTTCCGTATAATGGGGATAATTCTGATGATGACCAAGAAAATTTGAGGGCGATTTTCTCTCAACTTCGGGAGAATGATGCAGATGAGCAGGCTATAACCTATTTGGATGCTAAAGACCCGAGTGTCATAATTTAGCTAAAGAGGGGTTCATTTTGATTGGAAACGGGCGAAAAATAAAGACATGACACGAATTCGTCTCATGGTCTTCAGATTTTAGCCCAAATTCCATCGTTTAGGGCTTCAAACAGGCGTTTTTGCTATTTTAGGAAAGTTTTTGTTTTGTTAATAACTTCTTCGTTTGGAGTCCGTTTGGGTCGCCGTTTGCGGAAAATAGTTTTATTTTATGAGTAATTTCATTATTTTTGGTCGACCAAAATTTGTCAAAATAGCAAATTATGGTTTGAGTCGGCTTATGGGTTTTTTCATCCTTTCTTGGCTAGCAAGTTAGGGTTTTCCCCCAAGTCTATAAAAGAGTCCTCAATATATTGTTTTAAGCAGTTGAATTTGATTAATAAGAATTATTTTCTTAAACTTGTTCAAGTTTAATTGTTTATTATATAAAGTCGGGAAACCGAAGTCTAAATAATTATCGTTGTTCATAGTCGATATTCCTAGAAATATTTGAAGTCTGAACAAAACTTCTCTTTTCTTTCATTTCTTTATTATCCGCTGCATCACTAAGGCTTAGTTGATCAACAGTGGATGCGGTTCTAGAATGGCAAATCAGATGGGTGAGACATGGGATTTCATTTGAAATGTTGTGGTTATTGGCAACTACTATCCAGCATCAACATCACCATTTTGACATCACACGTGTGCATTGACGGAAATGGGTCCCTTATTACAAGTATATAGATAGCTGACCTCGCGATTGGGATTTTCATATTTATGGTTTGTACCTAGCTCAATTTCTTTTTTTTGCCATTCGTCCAGCGAATGGGTAAGTCAGTTTTTCGACGGTGGAAAACGTATAAATCTAACTAGTAGATCTAATTAAATAAATAAATTAATACTCCCTCTATCACAGGTTTAGTTTAATCCTTAGATTAATTATTTATTTATTTTCATAAATATCTATTCTCTTTCATGTTTTATTCTTTATTCTGTCTCCAACACTAAAAATACTAATGATGGATTTGGATGCAAAATTTTAAAGGTGGAATTTATGGGTCTAGGAGATTTTGTAGAATTACATTTTCCTCGGTATGTTTGGTTGCTCAAATCCCCTGGAATCACGTTTCCTATATGAATAAATTTTCCAGCAAATCCTTCGTATGGAGTCCGACCCATCCCCTATGATTTGTTGGGAAACTTATCAAGGGATTTATGGACCCATTTTTTTTAATCCTAAAATTTCATATATACAATTTTAAGATTATGAAGGTAATGCCAAACAGTACATGGAATTTAAAACAAGGGAATTCTATGAATCCTAGGTATTTAAAGTGAGTTACCAAACACACGAGGTATTTACATAATTCCCGAGATTTATAATCCCATGGGATTATAAAATCCTCAGAATTGTGAATTATGCAACCAAACCCACCATAAGTTTATTCTGATAATTCCCAAGTATCATAAAAAAGGGTATATGTGGAAAAAGTAGCCTTGGAATTAGAACTCCACCTATCTAATGGGACTACAAAATTTCTAAACTCTGCCTTTATAATAGGGACAGAGGGAGTATATATTTAGTATTTGGTGGGACTGTGTTATACTCCCTCCGTTTCAGGAAAAGGGTTGCTTTTGCTATTTGCACAATTTTTAAGATAAGGATGAGAGAAAGTAGCTTTTTAAATTCATTTCCAACTTTACCCTCAACAAAAAATTTAGTACCACAAATTTTCTTCCAATTTTCCCTCGGCTTTTCTTCTTCCATCTGTGTTATTCTTCAACTCAAATTTTGAAAACTTAGTGAAACAATAATATTTCAAATACTTCCCTCCATTCATAGATATGTAAGTTTACATATCCATCAGATTTCCATCAGAATGATCAAAATCAGATTCACTTTTAATCATATTGATCAAAACAGAAACAAAAGTTATTTTCAATCATATTAACCAAAACAAAAACAAAAGTTATTTTCAATCAAAACAGGTACAAAATTTCTTCATTATCTTCTTACAATAACATAACTTCTCTTTTTACTCCTCAATTTAGGATAATCACTACCATGATTTGCATGTTCACTTTCAATCAAAATCAAATTGATCACAGGTTATATGAAATCACAAAATTTCTCTCTTTGCTCCTCAACTTGTTGTTACTAAACCATAAATTTTGTGATTTCAC
This sequence comes from Papaver californicum, assembly GCA_023531435.1. Classification (NCBI taxonomy): domain Eukaryota; kingdom Viridiplantae; phylum Streptophyta; class Magnoliopsida; order Ranunculales; family Papaveraceae; genus Papaver; species Papaver californicum. Next base: position 8,813,406 of record JAJJMC010014687.1, read on the forward strand.
AATAATGTATTTAAATATCAACAACAAGTTGGGTTTCGAAACTATCTAGCAAATACATTACCATAAACTTGTTAGCAAATACATTATTGTCATTCAAATCTAGCTAGTCTAATTACAAATAGAGTTCCAAACTATCATTTCCTAAAATTTGAAAACACTAGATCTCAAAGTCAGTTTACACCGTCTGTTTAAATCGTTCATCTTCACAAAAGGAAACCATTTATCTTTGTTGTAGCACTGTAATCCACAACCTTGGTATAAAATTCTATTGAAAAAGGGATAAAGATATTGTTGTTGGTAATGTTCGATTGTGAACCTAAATCTCTCTTCGTACTGGTTTGCAAATGAATAATTGCCAAGCTATAATAATACTCAAGTCAGGATACGAACCATCAACAATTTTCATATTGGTAAATCCCTGTCAGGATATGAACCAGCAGAATAACAAATATCATCCTGAAGATTTTACTGTTTCTAATACTTCAATACATATATGGAATATATCTGGATATATATATATATAAAAGAATATTAGTAACGAGTAATTAACAACTAGCGTCGTAACCCATAACAATAAACAAGTAGGTGTCAACGAGTCACAAGCATATAAGAGTGTTTTGTAACCAATAATTAACTTCTACTGTCAGTTATATTAAGAATAGGCATTACTTGTGTTGTTGTTTGGATTGTCACTAAGAACCTAAACATGTTTGATATTGCAGTGCCTTCATTCATGGACGTCGGAACAAGTTTATCAACTAGAAGTAACAAGAATCTCACCCACAAACAAAACTTGACAACTTACAACTTTTTGTTGAAAGATAACAACAATAGGGGAGTGAAAAAAGGTTCGATGCTAATGTTTTCGCAACTGTTTTCCATTTCAGTAATGACAACGAAAAGGATATGGAAATGTGGAAAATATTGTTGGCCGAAAAATGTACCTATTGATGTGTCTTCGAGGAAACCAACCAGAGTTGGTGGTAAACCAATGGAAATTGATATGAAAAAACTTCCAGAGATTCCTCTTCGTCAACGCACCAACATCCGGTAATAAGTGGATAATTCACATGTTTTTAGTGTCAAATCCATACAAATATTTGCTATAATTCTTGCATATTATTTCTTATTACCTTTATTTTGTATCTTATGTCTTATGTTAGGTGAATCATAAAAAATCAAAGAAATTGCTACAAAAGTATTTAGGAAATTGAGTTTTACAAGTGAAGAAGGACCAAAACCAAATTAAACTCATTCAAATCTAAAAGTTCTTAATACCATTTTTAAGAAAACGAGAATACAAAGTGAACTCAAAAAGAATGAGGTCATTTCGAGTTCGGACGAAGAAGTTATGGACAAAACAATCTAGATGAAGAGAAGTGATCTACAGCTCAAGAATCGGTATTGCTTGTAGGAACTCAAGCAATACCGATTGTAACACGATTTCGGGCAGAAAACTTGTATTTTTGACTCCAAGAATCAGCACTTCTTATAAGAAATCGGCGATACCGACTGTATCAAGTTTTGGGATAGAGAAATTGAGTTATTTTGGTCCAAGAGTAGGCATTGGTCATAGGAATCGACTATGCCGACTGTGGCAAGTCTATGGGGTTCGTCTTGATGTGTTTTTGAATTCTAAGAGGAGGAAACCCGGTCCCAGAAGGATTCTAATCCCTAGATATTATGAAGTACTATAAAAGGAGACTCCGAAGACATTAAGAAGAATAATCTTTTACAATTTTTACACAACTTTGCAAGTCTTGGAGGAGATCAACAATACAAAAGGAGAAAGATTGGGTTTCGAAGCGGTTCCATAATCGTAACGATTTCTTATCTTCTTTATTATATGTATAACATAGATGCTTCTACATCCATGAGTAGCTAAAAACCTAATTGATTAAGGATGGATTCTAAAGATTGATTTGAGTTATTATATGAATCTATTTTGAGTTCTTCATATGATTATCGTTTGTTTATACCATAAAGGATATATATGATTGACTGATAGATTGTTTAGGTGGCCAACTAAATTGATTTGTTGATTTAATATATTGCTAGTATTGAGTTGTGAGATAAGTAATAGTTCATTGACTCATACACAAGTAGAGAACATGAGACCTTGCAGAGGGATTCTGTGGAACAATTGTGTGTATGAAAAATGCTAGTAAGTGGACCTTGATATAAGAGTTTAACTGCTAGGATTAACCTATAAGTTCACAAATTATAATACATTCGCCAAATTACACCCCGAGTGATCTACTACTAGGTGGTTAGGATGCATAGAATCTGGTAGGCGAGAACTTCCGTATCCAGTGATATAAGGAATTCCGGGATAACACTGATCTAGTTGTTATTCTACGGTTGGTGATAATCTGTGATTAACGATGAGTAGATGAATATATTGATTCAATGATTTTCTAAAAACAAAGAAGAATTCCTCGATCATATCTTTCTCCATTGCTTACAACTTTACTTTTAATTGATTTTTTATTAATTTGATGAATTCCTAAAACAAATCCCCCTTTGTAACATTTGACAACTTAGACACCTCGCTCCTCGTGGGAACGAACTTGATTTCTATTATATTATTCTTTAAATGAGTGGAAATAAGAACTAATTTGAATGCACCAAGGACATGCATAATCCGGTCGGTGGCTAAAGCTTTAAATATATCCATGTCAACTGCATATAGACAGATAAAAAAGGTTGTATCATAAGAAATACAAATGCAATAAAACCAGCTTTCACATATGAAAACAAGAAAGCAAGGTTGGAATTTTGTTTAGGAATTTTCGAGCCAAACCCGTACAAGGATAACCCTATGATTAAGGATATGTATAATGTCATACGTATTGACGAAAAATGGTTTTATATGACTAAAACCACAGAGAACTACTATCTTCTCCTGGAAGAACAAGAACCCCATCGTACTTGTCATAGCAAGAGATACGTAAAAAAAAATTATGTTCTTGGCAGCGGTTAATCGTCCAAGATTCGATTTATTTGGAACTGAAGTTTTTGACGAAAAAAATAGGCATATTCCCTTTTGTAATAAAGGAGGCAGCAAAGCATTCCAACAAGAATCGTCTAGCTGAAACACTTGAAGACAATCCCATTGAATCGACGGGTAAAAATGTAACAAAAGTGTTTAATTAAACACTTGTTACCAGCAATTCACAAAAAGTAGCCAACTTATAATAGGGAAACTATATATATTCAATATGACAAGTCAAAGCCATATGTCAAGTGCATAAAGCCTTCATGAACAAGAAAAAAAACACAATTAGCAAAGACCAGGTTTTAAGCTTATTTTTTATTAATAACACAAGAAAAAGACAATAAGTTCATAAGAGAGTACGTACACAACACAGTAAGCCGATGTTGCAATTATTAAAAGGAGGCTACAAATAACAATGAAAGCTGGATCATCTTGTGCCCATTGGTTCTTTGTCTAAGACCAAGTGATAAATCAAATGTCATGTATATGTAGTGTAACTCATAATAAAATGTTCTCTAATAAAATGATACAATATTGTGTTAAAGGTTACAACCTAAAAAACATGAAAAAACTTGCTTGAATGGTTTAGCAAAGCAAGAATGTGACGTTTAAGTTTTCTTAAGATTGAGCAGATTAGATACTAAAATGGGTTGAAGATAGTTGCGACGATCCGGATTTTTGAATTTCTACCGGATCCAGATTCGGGATTGTGGGTCAGACCAGATCAAACTAGCAAGTCCAAATTTTCGAACAACCACTTGTATAAAATCAAATTTTTAGTTCTAAAACATTTTAGTAAATAAAATATATGGCTTAAACTTAAATAAATTATATTAAATAAGATATAATAATACTGTTAAAATTATAAGAATGTAAAATAATAATTGTAAAGTCAAAAATACAAAATTAAAACAAAACCAACACCTCGGTTAAATTCGAAACACAATACACAAATCCCCGTGATATATAATAGTTTCTTTTACGGATAGTCTTCAATCTGTTTGGAAAGGGAGGAGAAGGGGTAAGCAAACCACAACCCAGTAGGAAGTTTCTAAAAATAATAGAGTGCACCAAAAGTAAACAAATGCAGTAGATACCGTAATTTAAAACCATGCAAAAAAAATTCACAATAGTACTTACGTCGTTCCCAACCGTAAATAATTAACACTTTCTTAATCAAAATCTTCAAACTTAAACTTTAGATTCTTAATATAGTTGTGTTGGGTGTCGTAGGTGCACAAATTAATTCTTTTATCTTCTACTTGACTAAAGAATGATATAGTAGTAAATAGAGTTTGCTCCCATGAGGAGCGAGGTGTTCTAGTTATCAAATGTCACCAAAAGAGGGGGTTTTGTTTCAGATTTTAACCAAAGTAAATAAGAAAGCAATTAAAAGTAAAGTTGTAAGCAATAGAGAGATATGATCGAGGAATCCTTCTTCGTTACTAAACAATCATTGAGTTCGTATACTGATCTATCATTCATTCATCACAGATTATCACCAACCCTAAATTAGCAGGTAAGCTTAGCTATCCCCAAAACACCTACTATCACCGGGTAACAGGTGCGCTTAGTCACCAGATTCCATGCAACTGAGCCACCTTGAGGTTCGCTTACAAGATGTAACTCAACCGAATTTTTTAAGGTTTGATTCTAGTAGTTAGACTCAGTATGCTCGGTCCACTTTCTAGTATTGTTCTTACACGCGATTGGTCCATAAAATCCCTCTGTAAGGTCTCACGTTATCTACTTATGTAAGATGTTATGATACAATTACGGATACGCTACTCTTACTAGCTTTATATTAATTAACAAATCAATTTAGTTGGAAACCTAAACAATCTATCAATCAAGCATGAACATTCATATTAGTAAAAACAAACGATAATCATGTGAAGAACTTCAAAATAGATTCATATAATAATCCAAATCATGTGTAGAACTTAGAATTCATCCTCAATCAATTAGGTTTTTTATCTACTCATGAATGTATAAGCATCCATGTTATACACATAAGAAAGAAGATAAGAAATCTTTACGATAATGAAACCGCCCTGAAACCCAATGTTTCTCCTCTTATGTTGTTGATCTCCTCCAAGACTTGTAAAGTTGTGTAAAAATTGTAAAAGATTATCCCTTCTTAATGTCTTGGGAGTCACCTTTTATAGTAATCCTCTACGTCGTCATTACCTTCTTCTTCTTGTTGTGGCTTTTCAACTTGCCTCCCACTCCTTAGAGTTACAACATTGACTGATAAGTGCAATATTTACATGTTCTGAGTACTATTTTCTTACACTTATTTTCTAGACTTCATATGAATTACTTTGCATTATTATTACTTTTGTATATTGTGTCTTGTGTTAGGTTACATCTCTAAAACAAGTGGCAACGAGGTGTTGCAAAGTAAAAAGGACGAAATACCAAGTGGAAGTCACCTAAATTCAGTATTTCTCATCACCATATTTAAGATAACCAAGAAACGAATCCAACATCAAAAGAATGAGATCATTCTGATTTCATATGAAGAAGTTATAAGAAAAACAAGTTCAGACTTTTCTCGGAGGGTCAAGCCATCGAGAAAGACAATATTCTCAAAGAGTCAAGCCATCGAGAAAAGGAAATCCAGAAAGAAATAATTTTCTCGTAGTGTCAAGCTATCGAGAAAATCAGAATTCTCGGAGGGTCAGGCCATCGAGGCGTATACGAGAGATAGGTATTTTTGACGGAGTTTTATGATATATTTGAGTTTCCAAGACCTAGTATGACCGGGATTTGAACACGAGCACTCCTATACTTGGTTTCCTATATAAGAAGACTTCCTAGATCATCTTTTGAACATCATATTATCTACAACAAAAGAAAAAAAAAGAAAAAAAAGGAGTATATGAACGAATTAGGGTTTTCCCCTTTAGGGGAAGAACCGTGACACCTTCTTATTCTTCTCCCTTTTCTCTTGTATATTTTCCATGTATTTTGAGAAAACCATGAGTATATAACTTTCTTTTCTTGGTTAGGGATGCAATATGAAGTCCTAAATATTTGAATTAATTTGGATGATTATTATTAATATTCAAGATCTCTTTTTATCGCTTATGTTTTACGGTGTATAACAATTATGTGATTGTGTTCATATAATATGATTGGTTCTCTTGAATGTTTAAATTGCAAATTAAATAAGCTCGGGAGCTTTTCTATAGCTAGTTAGGGTTCTTATGTAATTCTATCAGGAACCTTAGCAACAAGTAAAAATTTATAGTAACTAGCGATGCGAAACGTGAAGGAAGTCTCAAGTAAAGCTTGTCCTAGGTTGAATATGCCATGATAAGTGCGATGTATTGCCTATGAATAACTCGTCTCACGGATATTAATGTTTTCCTCAGGTTGAATCTCTTAGCAAAAAGCACTAGGTTATTTGGTGGAAAAGTATTCATATATTAGCGATTGCAATATGTGTTTACATATGGAGGTGTAATGAAGTATTACACTGATTGGGGATACTTTAAGGTTATTGGTAGGAAGAGGGAACAAATGATGATTCTAATCGATTGAGGATCATAATTGGCGATGGAAGATGAAATCATTAACCAATATTTTCTCACCTTATTCTCAATCTTTATTTATTTAGTTTTTACTTTATTAGTTTATTTCAATTTAGCTTAATTTATCACAATTCCCCCCTTTGGTTACATAAGAAGTTGAAAACAAATAACAATTCATAGCCCCTTGTGGGAACGATCCTTACTTCCGTTATATTACTTGTTAGTATTAGTGGGAAATATCTTAAGTAATTTGTTGCGCAAACAAAACGCATCAAATTCAAGTAAAGCAATAATACAATGAGCAGAATTATATATACATGTTGAAGACTTATGACAAGAGCAAAGAAAATCAAAAGATGTGAATTTTATGAAGTTTATGAGACGGAGACAATACAAGTTGTGAAGAATCAAGTGGTAAAATCCTTCTCCTATGGACACATTAGTTTTATTTGTTAGTTTGTATTTCAATTTTAGCATATAAAAAAGTAAAAAATTACTTCTTCAAGAAATAGTTTTTCATCTCTGTCCATGTCGTAATACTCCCTAAAGGAAGATAATACAACCATTCTTCTGCTAAGTCTGTCAATGAGAATGGAAATTGTTGTAGCATATCCGTTTCACTACCATCGGTTCCATGCATGAGACTCATCATCGTGTTCTGAAACTGTTGAAAGTGACGATTTGGGTTTTCACCTGCATGTCCGTTGAACTTTGTTAGATGATGAATCAGATTTGATGTCATCTCCACTGGTGCAGCTATGTTAATGCACAATGGTTACGAATCTAAGCATGTATATGTCAACTCTCGCAACTTCTTATTTGGAATTTGAAGACCACCCATCTATTCTAGAGGTGGATCTTGTAGAAAAAATTGAGGTTACAATGGTTACCCCTTCGAGTCTGAAATCCACACCTTCGGTAATCCAAATGCTTGGGTGCCATAGGTAATAACCTGAGACCAATAAATCTAGAGAACAAAGTTAAAATATAAAAATAAATCTAAAAACAAAAATAAACGAAAATAAATAACAACTAAAACCAACTGCTCCCTGGCAGCGGCGATAAAATTTGTTGCGTGTTGTAGGTGCACAAATTAATTCTCTTATCTTCTACTTTACTAAAGAATGATATAGTAGTAAATAGAGTCCGTTCCCACGATGAGCGAGGTGTCCAATTATCAAATGTCACCAAAAGAGGGGTTTTGTTTTAGATTTCAAACAAAGTAAATAAGAAAGCAATTAAAAGTAAAGTTATAAGCAACAGAGAGAGCAGTGATCGAGGAATCCTTCTTTGTTACTAAACAATCATTGAGTTCGTATACTCATTTATCATTCATTCATCACATATTATCACCAACCTTAGAATAACAAGTAATTTAGCTATCCCTAAAACTCCTACTATCACCGGGTAACAAGTACGCTTAGTCACCGGATTCTATCCAACTGAGCCACTGTGAGGTTCGCTTACAAGATATAACTCAATCGAATGCTTTAAGGTTTGATCCTAGTAGTTAGACTCAGTATTTGCTCGGTCCACTTTATATTGTTTTTCTTACACACGATTGCTCCAAAGAATCCCTCTATAAGGTCTCACGTTCTCTACTTAGGTAAGTGTTATGATACAATTACAGATACCCAACTCTTACTAGCTCTATATTAATTAAGAAATCAATTTAGTTGGCCACCTAAACAATATATCAATCAAGCATGAACATTCATATTAGGAAAAACAAACGATAATCATGTGAAGAACTTCTAAATAGATTCATATGTAATAACTCAAATCATGTGTAGAACTTAAAATTCATCCTCAATCAATTAGGTTTTTAGATACTCATAGATGTAGAAACATCCATGTTATACATATACGAAAATAGATAAGAAATCGTTACGATAATGGGACCGCTCCGAAACCCTAGCTTTCTCCTCTTGTGTTGTTGATCTCCTCCAAGACTTGCAAGGTGATGTAAAAGTTGTCTTCTTAAGGTATTGGGAGTCTTATTATATAATAATCATGATATCTAGGGCTTAGAATAATTCTGGGCCCACGTTCTTTCCAAAATATAGTAAAAAACGCGTCAAAAGTGTCCCAAGATGGTGTCAGGTTCGACTGATTCGATTATAGACTTTTCCGGCTGAACCTGACAACTTATTTTTGCTCCAACTTAGTTTCAGGTTTTTCTGAATTTGGATAAGCAAAATATTGTTATGCCGAAACCTAATTATTAAGTCAGCAACGCTTGTCAATTCCATTTCTTCCCGTCGCATCAGTCTTCTGGACGAAATAGTGACAGGTTTGCATGTTTCCTTGAGTGAAATATTTATCCCAGTATCTACGTCGAAAGCTTCCATCATAGAACTCATTCGAGAGGGCTTGGTAGTCTTAAGAAAGGTTCGAGTCTAATTGATTCAATGGAAAGAAAGAGATGAAAAATATCAACCGAACTTTCTCCTGGACACCCTCTTCATTTCGTTTAAAACTTGCTCCAAAGTTTGGCTCACTTCTCCAAATTCATTATTAGCCGAACTTTCCACTGGATACTTTGTTCAAAACTCATATTGGGGTTCGACTATCATCATTGGATCATTCTTTAGCCGAAAAATCTCTTGCATACTCTAAAAACTCGGTTTCTCGGCTTCAGGTTAGGCTGGTTCGTGTTGAGCAATTATCAGCCGAACTTCTCTCAGACTCAATTCTTCAAAGCTTGTTTCACCCATAACTTCTTCATCCGATGTCGGAATGACCTCATTCTTTTTGTGTTGGATTTTTCTTTCAATTATCTTCAAGATAGAGATGAAAAATTTGGGGTTTTAAAAACTTCCAATTGATCTTCATTTGTAGACTCCGTTTCCTTAGCACTGTTGTACCAATTTCCTTGATTTCAGATGATTCACATAATAGAAAACATAAAATAGAAAACAAAAATAATAACAAGTAATATACAAGAATTATAACAAATATTAGTATGGATTTGACATTAAAAACATATGAATTATGCATTTATCAAATTCCCCTACACTTAGCTTTTGCCGGTCCTTGAGCAAACATATGAATCAACCAAACTTTCTTCTGGACACCCTCTTCTTTTCGTCCAAAACTTGCTCCAAAGTTCGGCTCATTTCTCCAAATTCATTATTAGCCGAACTTTTTACTAGATATTTTGTTCAGAACTTATTTTGGGGTTCGACTATCATCATTGGATCATTCTGTAGCCGAACATTCTCTTGGATACTCCAAAAACTCGATTTATCGGCTTCAGGTTCGGCTGATTCGTGCTGAGCAATTATCAGCCGAGCTTATCTCTGTAGACTCAAATCTTCAAAGCTTGTTTCGCCCATAACTTCTTCATCAGATGTCGAATGACCTCATTATTTTTGTGTTGGCTTCGTATTTCAATTCTCTTCAAGATAGAGGTGGAGAATTAGGGTTTGAACAACTTCCAAGTGATCTTCATTTGTAGACTCCGTTTCCTTAGCATTTGATGTGGTTTAGAAAGTGGTAAATAGAGGTTCGTTACTCGAACTTGTGAAGGTAATGATTTTAGAAAATATTAAACTTAATCTAAACTAATAAAAATCAGGAAATTAAACTAGAGAATATTTTTAGAAAATATGGAGAAAACTAGGAATCAAGATTCAGTTATTTTTAACAATTCATGTGATTAATCATGTAATTCTTTTTAACAATTTAATTCAAGTTTGCCAAAAATATGTTTCCTAAAAGAATAATTGTAAATCCTAAGCATGAGACATCAAGAGTAATTAACTAAGCATGACCCATCAAAAGAGAACACAACTATTTAATAAAAACTATTTTTTCTAATTTAAATCCATGCAAATAATAATAAAATAATTATAAATAATTAATTAAAAATAGACTTACCACATAAAATTGAGAGAAAAACCTCCTCCATCATCCCAGTAAATAAACTTAGCCCATGGAGAAGAAAACTTGCTCAAAAGATCTTTTCATTGCTCAAAATATCAATTACAAGGTTGAATAATAGTGCAACAGCTGAACAGACGCGTTTATAAGTGTTACAGAACAAGGTTCAGCCGTTACAAAAGGCTAAGGCAATTGAAAAGGGAAAGGAAACTCAAAACTATAGGCAACAGAACAGCAACACTTAAAAGTGTTGCTGTGTCTTCTTCTTCGGCAGCGATGGGATGAAGAACACGGTCACCGGCGGTGACCGGTGCAGCAGCAGTTGGCCGGATCGTGAGTATTCCGGCCACAATTCCGGCGACTCCGAAACTTCAATTCTAAGCTATTCTCCCCGTTCTTCTTGGCTTCTCTTGGTATATATAGGCTCTAGGGATCCTTGTGAGTCTTCTAAACCTAATAGAACTCTTTAAAACACATCCAAATCCTCCCAAATCCGAATCAAAGTATAACTCCCTTTTTCCGCCCAAATTCGGATTTGGGGCTATTTTTCCGGCTAAAATTGCTGTTTCTTCACGTGTTTAATCTTGTATTGTCCTCTAGTATATTGTGTATCAATTTGGGACGAAAATATACAAGTTTTATCATGAATCAAAGTTCACAGTTGTATGCAGACGATTTCCGTGACTGGCTTGACTTGGTCAACTCGGGTTGACCGATTTGACTCGGGTTTGACCCGATTTTGACCGAGTTGACTCGAGGGTACCCCTTATCCACTTCTAGTGTGCCAAATAACACTTGTCCTTGAGTGCCTTTATCACTTTTTGAGCCAATTTTTCCACAAATCTTTATTTTTCAAATGTACCTACAAAAGCATAAAAACACGTAATATTTGCAAAATCGAATACTAACTTAATAGAAACTAAGGTGCAATCTAGACACTAAAATGTGTCTATCAGCATTGTTGTAGCAATTTCCTTGATTTCAGATGATTCACCTAATATAAGACATAAAATAGAAAACAAACGTAATAACAAGTAATATGCAAGAATTATAGCAAATATTAGTATGAATTTGACACTAAAAACATGTGAATTATGCACTTATTAAATTGTCAAGGTTATTCCGGACACTACCCAACCATTCCTCGAATGATCTCCCGAAAGAATGCCAGCTGTCCTGAATTTTCTGACAGTTAAATTAATTTTTTTCTTTATCTTTCTACTCTTTTTATTTACTATTTATTCAATCTCATTCACAAACTAAACTCAATAATAAACATTTACATAATTTATATATAATAATAAGATGTATTTTAAAATTTATGATAATATCTGATGTACGCCGATCAGAACCAACAATGTAGAAAACAACTACAGTGTATTAAAATATTAAAATATATATAATTAACATCCGAAATACAGTACAATATCAGAAAGGAAAAACAAAGACAAAATGGATTGTATTGGTGAGATATAAATACTTTCTTTTACAAAAAAAGACTCCTTAATTTATTGGAAAGAAAATAAAATAAAATAACTTGGGATTAGTTCAAATATAATTCCCAAAGACTTCGTTAAGATGTTATAAGAAAAACAATTTTTAGAAAAGGGCATAAGCATCAGCTGCTTATTATTCACTTTGTTCGGAAACACAGACCACTAAAACTGTACAAAAAGGTTTGGTTACTAACTAAAAGTTAACAAAATATCTTGATCACTTTTTCACTTAATAAATCAGTCAAATAATTATTTATAAAACCAAAAGGAAGGTATGGTAACCTGTGTATCCATTATACAGCAAGACAAGTGATTTTTCTTTTAAAAATGACGCCTTTAAGGTTGAGTTCATAAAACCAGTATTACAATGAGAAGTTGAAGCGGCACAGTTAAAAGAAATAGAGGATCCAAATCCAAAAAGAAAGAACCTTAAAAGGCTAATTCAATGGAAAGGATATTAATTTTCTTATTGCTTGGCAGCAACAAAAATAAGAACATTCCAAACAACAGGTACTAACCCAAAGGTACTAGATTCAAGATTTAAACACAAGGATAATATATGTACGTACAGACTTCACTAATTAGAAAAAGTTGCGCTAATATGGTGTGAGTACCATTATTATGAGTACCCTAATCAAACCCACAAAACCATTTCATCAAGCCAAGCCCATATCTACTTCAGCATTTCATCCCATGCTGGCAGTAGTTTGGACCGCAGCACGTCCACTCCCGCAGCAGGAGGCATTTTAAGTCCGCATGCTGATTTCCCGAAGCATTTCCACTCCCAGTTCGTCCGCATGCTGAAGTAGGCTATCCATGTTTTCCGCACTCAAATCATTCCCAAATGAAGACTTTTTCCCGCTCATTCTTATTCATTTGGAGCATAAACATTTGAAATTTGAATCTTTCCCCCTCATCACTTACAAATGCCTTTGCATTTCCCACACCAATTCCCGCACAAGTTTTCATGGCCCGCACCCTAATTCCCGCACCCTACTTCCCGCGCCAAGCCTGCCCGCACCAAACCTGCCCGCACCAAGCCTGCCCATATCAATATTTGCTCGCACCAACCTTTGCCCGTATCAAAATTGGATTGAGACCATTTGAAGATAAGAGCAATATGGACACGTGGCGGACTCCATTGACACGTGGCAAAATGTGGTATATCCTCTTCGACACATGGCGAACCGTGATAAATCTTCATCGAAACGTGGCAGACTATATTGATATGTGGCAAAGGGTATTTTTGGTAAATTTCTCTTTTACCCTTTAAATACAAAATCAACGTGTGAAGAGAGGGGGACTTTTCCCGGGGGAGCTAGGTTTTATTCTGCTACGGTAACCCAAAAGATCAATAAGAATTTCAACTTCCATTACCCGTGGATGTAGGTAAATCTTTGCTGAACCACGTTAATTCTTGTGTTGATTTTACTTTAGCTTTAGATTTCATTTCCATTTTAATTTTGTTTCTCTGTATCATTTCAAAGCTTCATTTCTACTATATCATTTTGACCATCAAAATGTCATGTCTAGTACAATTAAGTTTTAGTTGTGATGATCATGAAAATGGTAATCACAATTTGGCGCTAGAAGGAGGGGATGTATAAATGATTTATCCTATCTTTTAAAGAGATGATTTTTGTTTTCATTTTCATTTTTAAAGAAGAGCTTTGGTACATGGAGTTTGAATTAAGAAGAATGATCTTCACCGATATAAAATTATGTTCTATTTTTTGACCAAAAAAAACTTGTTTGTTCTTCTGGGAATTTGATTTAAAGCAAGTTTTGGTTGTAACATCTAAACCTTCCTTTACAAAATCCATTTAATTATTTTGATTTACAGTTGCAGAAGCTTGAAAAAAGATTTTTCTCTAAAAACTTTGATTCAAAACCTAGTTCGATTACAGAATTACAAAAATCGAATGTTGTTTTACAAACCCATGTGAGAGATTCCGAAAACTTTAAATAACAAAATTTCGATTTGAGAGTTTTCTATAAAAATGAGAAGTTCTTTCTAGAAACCAGAAGTTCTTTTGTTTTGGGTCACAAATGGTTTGTTCTGTTGTGAATTAAGAAAGAATTTCAGTTTCCTGAGATGGGTTGCTGCTATTGTTTAGTATTGGGGGCACGAATTTGAGATGGAAGAAAGTCCTGTTGATGAGTTCAAATGAGTTTGAGGCAGTAAATAAAGAGTTATTGATGTTGCCATGATGTGAATGAGTCAAATTAAATGAGTGAGTTGAAGTGAATTATGCAGGGAAGGAGTTTATGCTTGATTGAAATTACAACCAATTTTATGTTGGAATCACCCACAGAATTGCACGTAAGATGCTTGAAGAAATGTTTGAAAGAGAAATTCTACATTACAAGATATATAAGGTGATGATGATCAAGTGATCAATAGTTAAGAAAAACACAATCCATCAATGGATAAAAAGGAAAGGTAACTATGGGGTCGCAAATTAAAGAAGAAAAATGATGTTATCGGTGAAAAGGCGATTAACTTAGAAGATCCGATTTTAATCAAATTGGGGGAAATTAAAGAGGGTAAGAGCAAGCAATCTGACTCTATAAAAGAATCAGTGGAGCCGCTGATAAAACTTTGCAATACTATGGGTGGAAGGGTAAAGGAACAAGAATTAAATTTAAAGAGCATCATGTTTGAATTGGTAGAAAAATATCAAGGAAAGATGTATGGAATAAGGCTAAAGAAGGAGCTAGAAATGTTAAAGAATCACTGAAAGGGTTTGTCGTGGGAGACATAAAAGAAAATGTAAGAATGACTAAATCAACCATTACTGATAAGAGAAGTACACATCAAAAAACAACTATGCTATTCAAAGAAGGTGCTAGAAATTTCACAAAGAAATTATAAAAAGGTGAAGAAAGGGACTGACAAATCAAAATGGACATTGACTTCATTTCATAAATTGGGTTTCATTGAGTATGAGATTTTAGATTGTCTTGACGAAGATAATGTAATAGGAAGTGGGGCTTCTGGGAAAGTTTATAAGGCTGTATTGAGTAATGGAGAATTCGTTGCAGTGAAGAAGCTTTGGGGATTTTCAAAGAAAGTGAATGAAAGTGGTGATGCTGAAAAGGGTGAGATTCCAGATGATGGATTTGAAGCAGAGGTTGAGACACTTGGGAAAATTCGGCATAAAAATATTGTGAGATTATGGTGATGTTGTACTAGTAAGGATTGTAAATTACTTTTTTACAAGTATATGCCCAATGGAAGTATAGGTGATTTGTTGCATGGTAATAAAGGAGGTTTATTGGATTGGCCAACGAGATATAAAAATAGCAGTTGGCAGCAGAAGGATTATCTTATCTGCATCATGATTATGTTCCAGCAATTGTACATCGTAACGTTAAGTCGAATAATATCTTGTTGGATGGAGAATTTGGAGCTAAAGTTGCAGATTTTGGTGTCGTCGACAATCTTGAAAAGGGGCCTAAGTCCATGTGGTTACATAGTTCCAGAATACGCGTACACACTTGGAGTTAACGAGAAGAGTGATATATACAGCTTTGGTGTGGTAATTCTAGAACTAGTAACCGGAAGACTTCCAGTTGATACAGAATTTGGAGTGAAGGATTTGGTAAAATGAGTGTGTGTAACGTTGGATAAAAATAGACCAGGTTGATCTAGTAATCGACCCCAAACTCGATGCTTGTTTCAAGGAAAAAATATGTAAAGTCCTTATTCTTGGTTTACTTTGTACTAGTCCTCTCCCTATTAACCGACCTACGATAAGACGAGTAGTTAAATTTTTGCAAGAATTGAGTAGTGAAAACAGACCAAAGACGGCTAAGAAAGATGGGAAGTTATCTCCGTATTACTACTAAGACGTTTCAGATCATGGAAGTGTTGTTTGATGTCTGAATTAATATGGTTTCAGCTTCAAATTGAAGAACTAAAATGTAATTACTGAGTGTTACATGTATTATTGTCATTATTCATTTTCCTCTGATGCTTGGTTGCAAGAAGGGAGTAACAATGGAGGTGTCAGTCCAGTCCAAGAAGCCAAGTGGTTGGAAGCTTCTGCTTGTACTGAAAAGGTTTCTCATCTGGCGAGGAATAAAAATGTTGAGGACCAATTCCAGGAGGAACAAGATGTTGCAGACAAAAAGGATAAGAAAAATAAAGCAAAGAACAAACCTAAGATTGATCATAAGGTTCACTTGCATGAAAAACACATTTTCATTTCTAAAGTAAAGGATGAACTTCGTTGCGAACACGTAGTCTTCGCAAGAGATAACCTGAGGATGTCAAGTCCTTGCTGTCAACAAATACGTTACTGAAATGATCGGTATACCTTGGGATATTAGCTTTCAATTCAACTAATTTTCATATCTCCAGGATTATTACGCTTAAGTCTGAAATGGTAATCACAATTAAATATGATTCAATTTCATAAAATTAGAGGATTAACAGAAGGTAGAATTGCCACTGGGACCCAAAGACAAAGAAATTTCTTTCATAGAAGTTAAAGTAGCCAGTTAGCAGTAAATACTCAGATGATGTTCTTTTATTCGACAAACATGCGGTATTAATTCCTGATGATTTGTAGCTGCTGGATTGTTTAGAGAAGGCTTCCCCTGATCCTTTATGTGTCTGTTATCCTAAGCCAAGCTTTCCTTTTGTGACTAAGACTAAACTGAGTGAAATATTTGCTAGCATTGGTGTTCGGAAGATTTCTGAATCTATAAACAAAGAAGGATCTTCAGAGCTAGATTTTGCAGAGAACTTAGCTTGTGGAATCTATTATTGTCTCGCCAGACTAAGCAGGAGCTCAGCTGTTTGTACCAAAACAACTACCCGCACCACTACAGATACAAATTGGACTCAGTTCCGATTCAAGATTCCAAAAGAAATGATGCTCCGCAAGCTACAATCTCACAACACAAATAATGATCCACAAGTAATGCAACACAAGAAATGTTCCGCAAGTAATCTTCCGCAAGCTTAGTCCCCACAATTACTACCAAGAAATGAAATTTTACAATACAGTCGAGATGATAGGTTCTCACAGGCATTGGCACGTATGAGAAAATCTGCGACTAACGACACCTGACACAGGACCCGTCTCGAGATAACAAGCCCTCACAAGCATTAAACAAATATGCGTCAAATGACGCCTAATGCAGGGCCTTTCTCGAGATAGGTTCATACACATGCATTGGGTCGTATGTATAAATCTGCGTCAAATGACACCTAATACAGGACCCATCTCGATTATCAACTTCAATACTCTCTTGACAAACATGACGAGAAGATACAAGATATTGCGGGACAAGGTTCATACCACTTGTGGGATCTGGATGGAGAAATTTTACGGCATCCATAAAACTCACAATATCACAAAATCATATTACTTCAAAACCCTCAATGCGATCGTTCAGTGATTTACACTCATGTTAGGTACTCTCCACTTCAGGAAATGCTCACAATCAGCAATATAATCATACATCAAACTGGTTACATTTTAGGTAAAGCTATAAGCATAACCTCTCAAAGAAGGTCCATGTCTATGAGTGTATGACTCTTGGATTTTTCGCTAGAAGGGGTACCTAACATGATAATCAATTGTTGTAATTCTCCGTTTCAGGGGACTTTCGGGACCGCATTCTAATTTCCTCCTGGCCAAAGAGAGGTTAAATGCGTATTACTCCCATAATACAACCCAGGGTGCAAAAATTCCTTGCGGTTGATCACACTCATTTAATGAACTAACAATCAGTATATATATCTATATACAATTTTTTATTACAGGGACAAAAGTTCAAGATAAAGTGGAAGTGCAATTAGCACCAAATTATGATACGAACGAGACGTGAAGTCATTTTCTTAAGAATTATTCTTCGAAATAACCTTAAGAAAAAGGGACAAATTGTAAGTACCATTATTATGATTACCCTAATTAAACCCACAAAACCATTTCATCAAGCCAAGCCCATGTCTACTTCAACATTTCATCCCATGTTGGCAGTAGTTTGGACTGCAGCACGTCCACTCTCGCAGCAGGAGGCATTTCAAGTCCGCATGCTGATTTCCCGAAGCACTTCCACTCCCAGTTTGTCTGCATGCTGAAGTAGGCTACCCATGTTTTCCGCACTCAAATCATTCCCAAATGAAGACTTTTTCCCGCTCATTCTTATTCATTTGGAGCATAAACATTTGCAATTTGAATCTTTCCCGCTCTACACTTAAAATGCCTTTGCATTTCCCGCACCAATTCCCGCACATGTTTTCATGGCCCGCACCCTACTTCCCGCACCAAGCCTGCCCGCACCAAGCCTGCCCGCACCAAGCCTGCCCACACCAAGCTTGCCCGCACCAACATTTGCCCGCATCAACATTTCCCCGCACCAAAATTGGATTGAGACCATTTGAAGATAAGATCAATATGGACATGTGGCGGACTCCATTGACACATGACGAAATGTGGTGTATCCTCTTCGACACATGGCGAACCGTGATGAATCTTCATCGACACGTGGCGAACTATATTGACATGTGGCAAAGGGTATTTTTGGTAAATGCCATTTCTTTTACCCTTTAAATACAAAATCAATGTGTGAAGAGAGGGGGACTTTTCCTGGGGGAGCTAGGTTTTCTTCTGCTACGGTAACCCAAAAGATCAATAAGAATTTCAACTTCCATTACCCGTGGATGTAGGTAAATCTTTGCCGAACCACGTTAATTCTTGTGTTGATTTTACTTTAGTTTTAGATTTTATTTCCATGTTAATTTTGTTTCTCTGTATCATTTCAAAGATTCATTTCTACTGTATCATTTTGACCATCAAAATGTCATGTCTAGTAAAATTAAGTTTTGGTTGTGATGATCATAAAAATGGTAATCACATATGGAATTCAAATTCATGTGTGATAAACAACAATACGATTTTCTTCCAAAAACAAAAACCAAACCAACGGGTGATCGGTGTACCGCAAAGGCGTAATAGGATGTTATAAATCTTTATCTAATAGAAGGAATGATGACTATTCAGATCAATGTTGACAGTATTATAAAGTACTTATTGTTTATGCCAAAATTCTCATTGACATTAACAACTAATGACTTAATGACAATACAGTAAACATAAGGATTTTAACTTACAATTTGATTCATAGAATCCTTTTTAAAACCAATGATTTGATAAACATTTTAACAATCCATTCATTTACAGATCATAAATCTGATCAAATTACAGTTACAGATCCAACATCTTTAAAATCAAGAAAATGAATCATGAAGGTGCACTCTCTCAATTCTAATCTTACACAGTATATACATACCTAATGATCTTTTTTCTTCTGCTTTGATAAATCTTCCTTAGCCTTTCTTCACTTCAATTTTCCGACCCCTTCTCTGTTGAATTCTCTCTACTATTTATAGATTTATTAGTGGGTCCCTCTTGTCCCGATACCTTCTTTCGTTCTCCTTATTATCTTTGGATCGGGATGATCATACGATTGACAGGTCATGCCTTTTGCTTTTTGGTCCGTTACCTTGTATGATTAACACGTGTTCTTCGTTCCTTAGGAATCAGCTTTGTCCCGATCATACATGTCATTCGTATGATAAAAGTAATTATCATCTCACTTTCTCGCTCCAAGCTCATCATTATTCTTACTTTCCCGCTCTACGCTCATCATTACTCCTACTTTCCCGTTCCCCGTTTATTAATATTCTTACTTTCCCGTTCGATACGCATTTAATGCTATCTGTTTCGATCAGTGTGATGTTACTTTCCCGATCCTAGGTGTCGATCATGCAGAGATTTACTCAGTCTTTCACATCTGTCCTATTTCGATCCTTCGATACGGTTTTGATTGTGTGCTTCTCATTCTTCTTAATTTCATTGTCTCCTTCTTTAATCGTTTTACACGTGTCGCTCTTCTTTTATTTCCCAACAACTTGCCCCCTTCTTCTTTTTTTTTTAAAAAACTTTTAACGGTTGATCCAAGGTTTTGAAAAAAGCAAAAGAACAATTATTACTTCCTGCTTTACCATTACTTCTTTTCACACGTTATGCGAACTGTTCGGAAGCAGTAACTTTTAATATCACGTTTGTGTCAGTTACCCTTTTTTCGAGGAAATCAAATCTTTGCCTTAATTAATGCCTTTTCAAATTGTGACGGTTTCTATTCTTCGCTTTAAATACGATGCAGTCTTTTCTACTTCTGTTTTTTACCTCTTAAAGTTGCTGCTCTTTATCTTCCTTGAAATTTTTAAATACTTTAGTTCTCCCAACTGTTCAGGAACTTTTAGCATCAATCACACTTATTTTACCTTTGATCAAGTAATTGGTTATCTTCTTTCTTCAGGTATGTTGAGGATTTTACTTTCAGTATCTTACTTTAATGTTTAATCATGATTAGCTTTTAACAGATATGATTGAATTGATTCCTTCGTATATTGATCCTTTGAAACTTTCTTTTCAGATAAAACATCATGTCTTCCAGGAATCCCAATGCTTCTGGTGATCATCAAGAATCTGGAAGGTCTTCAAGAGTTCCTTCTTCTAGGTATGCCTACCTCGGCCTGCTCGTAACCCAGCTCTTGAAGCTTCTACAGCCGCTAATCCCGCCTCAAGAAATAAGCGGTCTCATGCGTCTTATAGTTACCGGTCAATGAACATTGAGATTTTAAAGAAAAGACATGATCTTGAAGATTTTAAAGTCTCGTTCTATGACAGAAATTATGATGTGTTAACTTTAGGAGCGATGCAAAGCTTTAACTATTCTCCCAATAGTTTGTTAATTTCTGGTGGTGCATTAGAGGCCGGACTTCGTATCCCATTATACGAAGAAGAAAATCCCTTTCAATATGAAGTCCTTGCAACTCGTGGTGATTCTCCTCATGGACTTGCTCGATCCATTACTTAGTATAATGGAAATTGGTGGCGTATCCTTGATGAGTGTAGTCTCCGAAGCGAAGGGCGGACTAACCTTACTTGCTATGTTCCAGATTTTACAGAACGCAGCAGTTATACCGTTGAAAATTTTCATACTACATATGGAGATTGTATTACTAAGAAGAATTACGTGAA
The DNA here is from genome assembly GCA_023531435.1 of Papaver californicum. Lineage (NCBI taxonomy): Eukaryota > Viridiplantae > Streptophyta > Magnoliopsida > Ranunculales > Papaveraceae > Papaver > Papaver californicum. The sequence goes on from JAJJMC010014687.1 coordinate 8,834,389, forward strand.
GTGGAGCGTTAGCCCCGTTCGCAAATGTCTTTCGGGATTTCCCTTATTATATGAAGTCGATGATCCCAAAATCAAATATGTTCCCCATACCAAATTTGATTTTCCCACAAAAGAAAGAATTCGTCAGGATCATGACTATAAATGGTATCGCACTCCAATTATAATTGAAGGTCCTTGGATTTACGGTAACATCTCCAAAAATGAAATTCAAGGACTCTGAAATCGTTTCCCAAGCTATTACCCTTGGCGGTTAAATTTTGAGGACTATAAGTTTGATTATAAGGTTCGTATTATTCTTTATTTCAATATTGTCCCGAACTACTATTGAATTTTTTCTTACGGGACAAATATTTGTGTTTCAGGTTGAACCCAATTCTGAACTTCTCAACGATGTTCCTCCTCCTCCTCGTCGCCCAAGTCTTGGTATTCAAATCGTTGAAGGTAGGCAAAGAGTTGAGGAAGAAGTTATTGAAGCTAAGGGAAAACGAAAATTAGTTTTTCCTAAAGAAATGAAGAAGAAGAGAAAATTGAGAAGACCAATGTACCCTTCCAAAGTAGAGGAAGGGGAAATTAGAGATTATTTAGTTGAGGGGTCCAGCAGTTCCGCTCTTATCACCGCTATGGGACAGGACGCTGAAGGTTCGGTCCGTACAGAAGTGTCGGGACATCATATTATCGTAAATGTTGTTCCTGTTAGCGTGGGGGAACCAATTCTTTCTTCGGAGCAGCCTTCAATAACCCAATCCATTTCTGAAGATGTTCCTACCACCACTGCTCCCACCATCATCTATGATTCCTTTTCTCCCCTTCCTTTTACCTTTGACATAGAGCCCACTTCTCCATGTAGCGGTACAATAACAGTTTTTACAGGATTACCTCAAGAAGAAGCAGACGATATTGCTATTGAGGAAGAAAATATGGAAGAAGTGAATGAAGCTGTTGCCGTTGAAGAAAATATTGAAAACGAAAATGTTGTTGTGGATGTTGTTGTGGAGGAACAAAGAAATGAGATTTCTGAAGAGGCAAATGTTGAAAACATAGTTCCAAGCGCTTCAACTTTAGTTGTTCCTAATGTCCCGAGCCCCGTTGGGGATGAAAATGCTCCCGGAGTCATTCATGCATCAAATGCCCCCATCGGGACATTAGTTCAATCTGCCGCTCCTGCTGATGATAGCGATGATGAGATGCTAGATGCTGAACCCTCCATTCAATGGCCCTTCTCTGAAGAGGATGAGGGAATCACTCTTGCAGGCGAAGAAGATGAAGCCTTTCAATGGTTTGTTTCTAAAGGGTTTCTGAATACTTTCGCTCAGCACGATTCATCGAAATCCGATAGTGCTTCAATGGCTAGGCTGCGGACTTCATTCGGTGCTGCTTCACTGGATAATACTCGAGACGCTTGGTTCGAAAGCGAGTATTTTGATCAATCGTACTCGCTCAGACTTCCTTCTTTTTTGAATGAAGTTCTGACTGTTGCAGAAGGTCCGTCGTATTCTTTTCCACAGCAAGCTCTCGCTCAGCTTAAATATGGTACCGATTGTACATTTGCAGCGTACAAATTTTATAAGGCTCGGGCCGTAATGATGGAGCTGATGCTCAAGAATGAAGTAACAAAGGCAAAAAGCGGAAATGAAAATTTGCAGCGAGAAATTGAAAATCTCAAGCAGCAAAACAACAATCTTCAACAACAACAAGAACAACAACAACAACAACAACATCAACAGCAACAACTTCAAAATTTCGAGGATCAAAATCAAAAGCTTCAAGATCAGAATCAAGGTTCGCTCCTTGCCTCTTAGTTTGTGTTACATTTTGGGTTCGTACCTCTATAGGTTAGATCGTACTTATATTGGGTACGAACCTATAGTTCGTTCCTTTTTTTTTTTTTTTTTTTTTTTTTTG
>JAJJMC010014687.1:8837723-8881285 GCA_023531435.1 Papaver californicum
GCCAATCGTAGCGTTTTCCAGAATAAGATGTTCCTGGATTTGAATTTGATTGTAAGTATAAACTCACAAAGAATTTTATTGTTAGATAAAGGATTGGATAAAAACTTTAATACCTGTGTTGGCCACCATAGTTGTACTGTTAATTATGGATAATAAAGCTTTAAGTATTGTGCATTCCAAGGATGTTGTAAGGTGTCTCCTTCCATATTTCGGAGATAATACGATCCTTGTACCGCTGATGCTTGTATTATATACGGTCCGTCCCAAGTTGGTGCGAACTTTCCAGCACTTTTGTCCCGATGGTATTCTGGGATTTGTCGTAAAACATATTGTCCCTGGATAAAGTTTCGTGACTTGACCCTTTTGTGATAATCCCGTGCCAACCATTTTTGATAATTCTCCATTTTCTGAAATTCCGCTTCTCGTTTTTCTTCTAAATCATCCAACTTTTGTAACATTAAATCCGTATTTAAATTTTTCTCCCATGCTTCTGTTCTAGTCGTGGGTAGAATGACTTCTGTTGGTATGACTGCTTCTGTCCCGTATGGGAGAAGGAAAGGTGACTCTCCAGTGGATTCTTTTCTTGTGGTGCGATACGCCCATAATGTATTATGCAATTGTTTACACCAACGCTTGTGATATCCATCCAATGTCTTCTTCAGATTTATTGCAATTGTTTTATTTGCTGGATTCAGCTTGTCCATTACTTTGGGGATAGAATGGTGTGGACTTGTATTGCTGAATGTTATATGCTTCAAACAACATATCGATGTTATTTCCTTGAAATTGTTGTCCATTATCAGAAACTATGGCTGATGGGATCCCAAATCTGCATATGATATTTTCAAATAAAAATGTGAACACATCGGAATCTCTGATCCGAGCTAATGCTTTAGCCTCTACCCACTTGTTGAAATAATCAGTAGCCACTATTAAATATTTTCTCTTTTTGGTTCCTTCAACTAACGGACCAACAATATCTACCCCCCATTTTGTGAATGGCCACGGACTGAGTATAGAATTTAGCTCTGCGGCAGGTGCTTTGATTTTCTTTGCGAATCGTTGGCATTCTTCACACCTTCGTACCATGTTTTCTGAGTCCTTTTGCATGGATATCCAATAATAGCCTTGGGTTTTGGCTTTCAATGCAAGTGATCGCCTTCCACTGTGGTTTCCCGCATCTCCATAATGTATTTCTTTGAGTATCCGAATTCCTTCCTTTTGTGATAGGCATCGGGATAATGGCCCGGCGAATGATTTTCGATACAAAATTCTATCCCGAAGCTGGTAATTATCTGATTTGAGTTGAATTTTTCTTGCTTCTTGAGAATTGGAAGGTAATATGTTATCTTGTAGATATTGATGGATCGGAATCCTCCAATCTGATTCACTTGGTTGATCATGTATTTGTTGAGGCATAGATGGAGCATTTTGTATCGCGGGATTATTAATTTCTTTTGTCACATTTTCTTCTATGTTATGAAGTGCTGTTGTCTGGATGGATGGTTCATATATCCTTCTGACTTTTATTGCCGTAATATTAGGGTCGTTTACCATGGAGGAAATGAATGCCAAAGCATCAGCATGTCGGTTTTTGTCTCGGGATATATGCCGAAAAATAAGGTATGGGATTTGATTTGCTAGAATTTGAACAAGATCTTTATATTGTGCTAAATCTGCATCAAGTGTTTGATATTTTAATTCGACCTGTCGAATTACTAACTGTGAGTCACTTGTGAGTCGAACATTGCTGATTCCTAGTTCGATGATGAGTTTTAAAGCGTGAATTACAGCTTCATATTCTACTATTTTATTTGTATGTTCTTCAAATTCAAGACGAAACGAATGCGTCATTCGCCCTCCTATTGGTGCAGTAATCACAATGCCAATTCCTGCTCCTTCTTTGTTTCAGGACCCATCAACAAAGACTTCCCACCTTTGAGAGTTTGTTGAGTTCAGAATATCTTGTGGGTCCTCTTCCTCGCACCCTGGTAATCCTTGAATTTCATATTCTTCTTCAATCGGGAAATCTGCAAGGAAGTCAGCTAAAACTTGAGATTTTTGTGCGGTTTGCAACTCATAAATGATGTTGAATTGTTCTAGCTGGGCGTTCCATTTAGCGATCCTTCCCAATTTTCCTGTATTCTTCAATACTGATTGTAACGGTGCCTTGCTCGGGACATGAACATAATGTGTGAGGAAATAGGTACGTAACTTTTGAGTGGCAAAGACCAATGATAAGATGAGTTGTTCAATTTTAGTGTAATTTCTTTCTGCCGAATTAAGGGTTTTGCTGATATAATATATAGGTTTTTCTATCTTCTCATTAGTTCGTACCATCACTGCACTGATTGCATCTTCCGTTGCCGCTGTATATAAAGTTAATATCTCTTCTGGTTCCGGTTTCTGTAATGCTGACAACGTTGCTAGATGTTTTTTTATGATTTGGAAAGCTTGTTCACATTGATCGTTCCATTCAAATTTATTTTTCTTCTTGAGTATATCAAAGAAGGGTTTGCACCGTTCTGATGATCTGGCAATAAATCTGCTTAAAGCAGCCAGACATCCATTTAATTTCTGTACACTTTTAATACTGCTGGGTGATGGCATATCTGTTATTGCTTGGATCTTTGCTGGATCAACTTCAATTCCATTTTTTGTAGCCAAGTAACCCAAGAAACGTCCCGAAGTAACACCAAAAGTGCACTTATCCGGATTAACTTTCATCTTGTATTTCCGTAATGCACCAAAAATTTCAGCGAGGTCTTGAAGATGGTCGATAGATAATTTGCTTTTTACCAACATATCATCCACATAAACTTCTAATATTTGTCCGATCCAAGGTTTAAAAATTGCATCAACCAATCGTTGATATGTTGCTCCCGCGTTTCGTAATCCAAACGGCATCCTGGTATAGCAATACGACCCTCGGGGAGTGAAGAGCGTTGTGTGTTCCTGATCTGCTTCAGCAAGTGCAATCTGGTTGTATCCCGACTGACCATCCATAAAAGATAATGCCTCGTGGCCTTCTACAGCATCTACCAACTGATCAATGTTAGGAAGTGGATAACTATCTTTTGGGCATGCTTTATTTAAGTTGGTGAAGTCTATACAGATTCTTACTCCATCGTTCTTTTTTGGAACGATCACCATGTTAGAAATCCACGTTGGATATCGCACTTCTCGAATGAATCCTACACTCAGAAGCTTTGCTAATTCCTTTTCGACTGGATCGTGATATTCCGGTGCAACCTTTCGTATTCGTTGTCGAAATGGTATAGCATCGGGACGTATTTGTAATTAATGCTGTACAATACTCAGATCTATTCCGGGCATATCCTCCATTTCCCATGCAAATATATCTACAAAATCACGAAGTAACTTGATTAAACTTTGCTCAATGTCTTCTTTCATCAATGTTCCAATTCGCACTTTCTTAGGCCATTCTGAAGTTCCAATATTTACAATTTTAGTTTCTTCTATAGAAGTGAAAATTGGTTTTGGATTCCCGATCGAAGTTGGAGTTCCCTTTAATTGCTATGAGGGTCCTTCGAACTGCTGACTTGTTGAATTTTCTTGAATCTTGCTGCTTTCTCCTAACTCATTTGTTGATTTTTGTTCGGTGTTTCTTTGCAAATATTGATTTATCTCCTCTTCCTTTGCTTCGGTCTTACGGTTTTTCTTCCTTTCACGCTGTTGTTGTTCCTGCTCTTCATACATTCTTACCTCCGCCATTATACAAAACTTCGCATCATCTTGATCTCCCTTGATCTCCATTTCTCATTGTGGTGTTGGAAATCGCAAATATTGATGATAAGTAGAAATTACACCTTTCAACTGGTGTACCCAACGTCTCCCAATTATCGCATTGTACGGAGATGGAGCATCTACTACACTGAATCTTGTTGAAATGTTAATTGGTCCAACTGATAATTGCAAGTCTATATCTCCTTCTGGTCTTGAGGCCATTCCATTGAACCCATAAATAACATACCGGGATGGGATTAATTGATCTTTTGCGAGTCCCATTTTGCAAAACGTGTCATGAAACAATACGTTCAAGGAACTGCCCCCATCCATAAGAATTTTTCTAACATTCCATCCTGACATTGACAATGTAAGGACTAAGGGATCATTGTGCATCTCAATTTCTTGATTTACTTCCCGTGCTGAGAAAGTTAAAGGGGATGAAATCCAGTCTTCCCAGGCTTCCGTTATCCTTCCCGATACCTTAAAAATTTCATGATCTCGAATCCTTTTACACAACTTTTTATTAATTGCAGCGTTCATATCTGTATCTCGTTTCTCTAAGAAGGATATCATATTAATGGTGTGTTCTTTATATGGAATATGCACTGCTTTTCCTTTGTCGGGTCTGGCTATTAGTTCGGTCCTTTGAATATATTCTTTCAACTCTCCCGCATCTATTATTTTTTGTACCATCATAATAAAATTCCTGCAATTTTCTGTTGCGTGCCCTTTATAACAGTGGTACTCACAATAATCTTTTGAACGTTGCGTGAACTCAGGCTGATTTCCTTTTGATGATGGCCATTGAAAATCTGGTTTAGCTTTTGTGATTTTGAATAATTCAGTATATGAGATATTGAGTTTTGTAAACACTCTTTCTTGAAATCGCTGCACAAAAGTCTTATTATCCCCTTGCCGTGGGCGCTTTGATTCTTTTGGTTCTGACTTATGAGGGAATTTCTTTTGTTGTTTTGGTGATATACCTCAATTGAATTTGTCCTTTTCATGTTTCCTTGATTTCGTGAACTACTTCTCGGTCCTTGTTCCTGCACATCTTGCAATCTTGCACATGTTTCTATTATCTCTCTGAGCTGTCCCTCGGTCTTGGGATTGTTACGATGAATTTCAATAAAAAGCTGACATCTCCGGTCAGCGATTCCCCACTTATAATGATTTTATTGCTGTACTTGAGTCAACATCTCTAATTGCTTGACAAACCGTATGCCATCGGGCTGTATAAGACCGGATCGTTTCTTCTGGCCATGATGTGAGGGAATATAATCTATCTATTCCCGAATCAACGGGTTTGTTGTACATGTAAGCTTCAAGAAATTTCCCCACTAATTGTGAATAGCATTTAATGGAACTCTCAGGCAATCTATCATACCATAACAATGCTGAACCTGTTAAACTCGAAGTGAAACATCGGCACATTATTGCTTCATGTCCGTCCCATCGTGACATCACTCGATTGTAATACTTTAAATGTGAGGTCGGGTCCTTCGTACCATCATAACATTCAAATACAGGGATACTGTACTCTCTTGGAAATGGAACACACGTCAACCGCTGAGCCAGCGGTGTGCGCTTAGCCTCAACACCTCTTCTATTCTTCCCCCATCTTTATTTTTTAGTCCTTTTATCTCTTCTTTCATTTGCTCCATCACTTCCATACATTTTTGCCATTATGCACGTTGAATTTCATGATTTTCCCGTTGCCTCCTGGCTCGTGATGATGATCCTACTAATACCATTCTCTGATCTTGATTTTCCCTTTCATTTCTGGGTGCACGCCTTCCAGAAATTGTTTCTTGACTTCGTGATCCAGTTACATCCTGTCTCTGTTCACGTTGAATTGTATTTTTTAATGCTTGATTTTCTCTGGTTAATAATTCAATTTTATCATGACTGGCCCTCTGTTCTCTTCTTATTTCATTCATTTCTCTCATCAGATTTTGAAGATAATTTACATCATTTCTTGAGTTCTCATGATGTGACAGCTGATTTTGTGATATGGCATTTGGTGTTAATTCATGGATAGGTGAATGATTTCCTATATCACTCTGTTGTTGTTCTGGATCACTCTCAACTTCCCTTCGTCTGTAACTTTGCCTATCGTTACTGTCTTGGTTCCCAGAGCCTGCTTCTTGAGACATATTTCTTCTGGATTTGTTGATTATTTGCTTTCTTCTTTTGAATTCTAATGATCTTTTTAAAAGTTAGCCAAATAATCTCTCAACAGATTATTAAAAAAGAAAATGACAGAAACTAGCTTTCTGATCTTCTAAAAATATGTTTATGATCAAACATTTAAACAGACTCATTTAAACCTAAAAGTTTTTCCTTTTCAATAAGATACCATTTCCATTTTTCATATCACATAAAGGTTATTATGCGAAAAAAAATCACTTGCTGGGTAAAGTTAAATTAAGCCAGAATGCTGCTTAAAACCACCAAATTCTTTTTACTAAATTTCTTTACCTTTAAAATACACCAATAATAGAAAAATCCATTTTTCATGAACAGGTAGGATTAATCCTTTAACCCAGTCCCTGTTTCTAGCGCCAAATTGTTTATGCCAAAATTCTCATTGACATTAAAAACCAATGATTTAATGACAATACAGTAAACATAAGGATTTTAACTTACAATTTGATTCATAGAATCCTTTTTAAAACCAATGATTTGATAAACATTTTAACAATCCATTCATTTACAGATCATAAATCTGATCAAATTACAGTTACAAATCCAACATCTTTAAAATCAAAAAAATGAATCATGAAGGTGCACTCTCTCAATTCTAATCTTACACAGTATATACATACCTAATGATCTTTTTTCTTCTACTTTGATAAATCTTCCTTAGCCTTTCTTCACTTCAATTTTCCGACCCCTTCTATGTTGAATGCTCTCTACTATTTATAGATTTATTAGTGGGTCCCTCTTGTCCCGATACCTTCTTTCGTTCTCCTTATTATCTTTGGATCGGGATGATCATACGATTGACAGGTCATGCCTTTTGCTTTTTAGTCCGTTACCTTGTATGATTAACACGTGTTCTTCGTTCCTTGGGAATCAGCTTTGTCCCGATCATACGTGTCATTCGTATGATAAAAGTAATTATCATCTCACTTTCCCGCTCCAAGCTCATTATTTTTCTTACTTTCCCGCTCTACGCTCATCATTAATCCTACTTTCCCGTTCCCCGTTTATTAATATTCTTACTTTACCGTTCGATACGCATTTAATGCTATCTGTTTCGATCAGTGTGATGTTACTTTCCCGATCCTAGGTGTCGATCATGCAGAGATTTACTCAGTCTTTCACATCTGTCCTATTTCGATCATTCGATACGGTTTTGATTGTATGCTTCTCATTTTTCTTAATCTCACTTTCCTTCTTGAATCGTTTTAAACGTGTCGTTCTTCTTTTATTTCCCAACACTTATAATGCTAAAATAGATTTTAGGTGTAATAACAGAAATCCCATACACAAAAATAGAGATAATGATGCAAATAAAAACCAATGCCAGAATGTTTATTTTTTAATATTATGTAGAAATCCCTTACCTCTAATCGTTTAACTCCGAAATATTATTGAATTCCAAAACATTAGATTTTTCTAGCGTACATATGCTACCAGTGCACCATGTCCAAAACAGACAAATAAATTCCTTCGTTGTTCTTCAAATACGGCAAATAAAATAGGTTGATGCGGATCATGGGTTACCCAGGTGTTTGTGTTAATGGTAAATATGAAAATGAATACTAATATTTGGAACCACCACTATAGAACCATTTTAGTATATTTCGGGTATGATCGCAGAGATAAAGTAAGGAATTCGATAAATGCCTCTTGCACTGTTCAATATAATAATAGAGAAGGAAATCAGGTAACTGATGATGGACTTACCAATTATGTTGCAGATGGAAATCAGACAAAAAAATTATTAACAACAATCTGAGAACAGACAATCTCAACTTTTATTCATTAAATTATTTTAAATGACTCTATATGTATCAACAATTTGAGAACAGACAATCCTAACTTTTATTCATTAAATTATTTTAAATGACTCTATAGGTATCACTTAATATCTGTTTAGCCTTCTTACATACAAATCTTTGTTTCAAGAAAAATAAAATGAAAATGAAGTATTAAGAACAAAGAAAATGGGGAGGCCACATTAGTTTTCGAAAGCTGCTAGGTTTTGGTTTTCTACAGTTTTTTTCTTTTTTTTTCATGATTATAATAATAATATAAAATGTTAGAAGAAGTCTACTAGGGAGCTTATCAGGTTTAAACCCTAGTGCCATACACGTGACATATATAGTGAATGAAAAGACCATTTGCTAATGCCAACCAACCATGCTGATATGGGCTAATTTATATGCTATAAACGCCATAATTTTTTAAGGGACTGCCCATTTGTTAACTAGAAATAAAATCAAGCTTTTGGCACGCATCCACCCTTTTTATGCGCTAAGGTAAACCAGCTATATACTAAAGCTACCCATTAAAAATGACCATAAAAAACATTTTGGTTCTACGTGCTAATTACTTTGCAAGTACATTTTAAGTTGAACTATATGCACCTACAAACAATTACTAAACCATACTATTTTAACTAGGATTTGTACGTCCAAAATGTACAATCATCACATCCCACAGAGCTAAGTATCATCCTTTTTATTTATTAGAAATTCATATTTAGTTATGAATACCTAAAAATTTGGAATAAGCGCTCAACAACTAAATGAGTTGGGTTTTAAGTTCGAAAACCACGATTCAAAAACACGGGGCCTCCCAAATAGTTATTTCTACAATAAACTCCAAGCTAACAATATCTGTAATTAACAGATGCAAGAACAACCATAAATAACTCATTAGGTTACCAGTGGCTTGGATACTCGAACGACATGGTGAAAACATGGACATGAATAATTAAATTCATCCAAAGAATACAAACTAACTATAAATTGCTGCTCATTTCAAGTATACTTTGAAATAACAAAACTCAGTAAGGAACCCAAGGAAACAAATTAACAGGATTATAACTACATGAATCTCGAAACCAACAGTATGGGAACTAAAATGATTATGATTAGAAAAAATCCACAAAACACATAGGCATATAGTGAAAAATTTGATATTTGTCTGACATAAACATGAGCTAAAAGACCAAACATTCCAACCTATACTTGTTAGACAGAGCATTTACAACTAAAATCAAGGCAAACCTATTAAAACCAAATGATTTGTAGACTCAAAGATCAAACTCATGTAATACCTGGTGGAGTTGATTAAAACAAGAAGGATTAACATCATGTTATGTTTGTGTGGAGCTTGATAGTCGACCCGGTTTGCACTTGACCCGATCCGACTGGCGGCCCGTTGGGAAATTAGATGAAACTTTTTGGTAGTATCTATATATAGAGAGTTTCCCTATCTAGGGTTTCTATTAAGATTATTATCATCATTGTATTCCTCTGGGACTCTGTTTTTGAGATCATAGTGAAAACTGCAGCCTCTCCTTGGACGTAGCCTAATTTGGGTGAACCAAGTAAATCTTGTGTGTTCTTGTTTTTCGTTTTGTTTTCTTTATAGCATCGATCCTAACAACTGGTATCAGAGCTAGATTCGTGAAGAATTTTAGGAAGAATCGATGGAAGGAGGAGAAGACGACAGAACGACAGAGAAAGGGGAGTCGGCATCATCTACGATAGGGTTCGGATATGCAAACGCAATCGAAAAATTTGATGGGTCAGATTTCGCGTACTGGAGAATGTAGATTGAAGATTATCTCTATGGGAAAAATTTGCAACAACCTCTATTGGATTCAACGAAGCCAGATGGGATGTCCGAGGAAGATTGGAAACTCCTGGATCGACAGGTTCTAGGGGTTGTTCAATTAATCCTAGCCAAGTCAGTTGCACACAGTGTTGTGAAAGAAAAGACCACTGCTGGTCTGATGGCGTCCTTGACGATTCTGTATGAAAATCCGTCGGCGAACAACAAGGTGCATCTGATGAAGAAGTTGTTCAGATTGTACATGGCAGAGGGCGCTTCAGTTACAAAGCAGTTGAATGATTTCAGTGAAATTGTGAATGCTCTATCATCTGTCGAGATCAAATTTGATGATGAAATTCGTTCCATAATCCTTTTGGCTTCTATACCCAACAGTTGGGAAGTTGTGAGAACTTCCATAAGTAATTCCGTCGGCAAAGAGAAGCTAAAGTATAATGACATACGCGATCTGATTCTGGGTGAAGAAGTTCGAAGGAAAGATTCTGGTGAGTATTCGAATAATGATGCTTCCTTTAACGTCGAATCAAGAGGCAGATCCTCTCAGAAAAATTCAGTACAGGGGAAGATATAAATCAAGAATAGGACGAAGCAGGGGCCAGTCTAGAGGTCCACGGGGTCCGACTGGATGCTGGAACTGCGTCCAGATGGGCCACATGCAGAAGTGGTGCAAAGAACCTAATAATATGGGGAATGAAAGTGCGAAAGTTGTTACAGAAACCGTGCAAGATGCCTTACTGCTTTCTGTTGAAAGTCCCATGGACTCTTGGGTTCTCGACTCAGGAGCTTCTTGGCATACCACTTCAATTCTAGAACTTTTTGTTAACTATACTGCAGGTAACTACGGGATTGTCTATTTAGATGATAATAGACCACTTCAGGTAGTAGGCATTGGAGAGATCAAGCTTAAGCAGGAAAATGGATCAGTCTGGATAATCCACAAGGTTAGACATATTCCACAGTTAAAGAGGAATCTGATTTCTATTGGGCAGCTTGATGACGAAGGGCATGGTGTCTATTTTGGATGTGGTAGATGGAAGGTGACTAAGGGAGCTATGGTAGTATCTTGTAGTTACAAGACGAGTACTCTTTATATGTATTCAAGTCCGAGAGACTTGTTTATTGTTGGCACGGCAGCAGTAGATACATGTGCAGTAGATACAATTGAAGTTGTTGAATCTAGTGATCATCTATGGCACCAAAGGCTTGGGCATATGAGTGAGAAAAGCATGAAGGTACTTCAGTCGAACGAGAAACTACCGGAATTGAAGACCATTGATGTTGGTATGTGTGAGAGTTGCATCCTTGGGAAGAAGAAGAAAGTCAGCTTCGTCAAATGCAGTAGAGCTCCAAAACCAGAAAATTTAGAATTGGTGCATACTGATTTGTGGGGACCATCTCCAGTTCCATCACTTGGTGACTCATTATACTACATCACATTTATTGATGACTCGACCAGAAAGGTATGAATTTATTTTCTGAAAAATAAAAGTGATGTATTTGATGTATTTAAGAAATGGAAGGCTTTGGTAGAAAATGAGACAGGTTTGAAACTGAAGTGCCTAAGATCATATAATGGGGGTGAGTATATTGATGGTAGGTTCAGAGAGTATTGTGCTACAAATGGAATCAGAATGGAGAAGACCATCCCAGGGACACCACAACAGAATGGTGTAGCTGAGCGCATGAATCAGACCCTAAATGAACGTGCTAGAAGCATGAGGTTGCATGCTGGGTTGCCAAAAGTTTTTTGGGATGATGTAACCAACACTGCAGCTTATCTGATCAATAGAGGACCATCAGTTCCGTTGAATTTCAAATTGCCAGAGGAGGTATGGAGTGTAAGGAGGTAAATCTTTCTTTTTTGAAAGTATTTGGTTGCTTTTATATGTACATGTTGATGCCAATGCTAGAAAAAAACTTGATCCCAAATCCAAGAAATGTTTCTTTATTGGCTAAGGAGATGATGCTTTTGGTTTTTGGATGCATAAAATCGGAAAATTATCAGAACCAGGAATGTCATCTTCAATGAGAAGGTTATGTACAAGGAAAAATCAAATGCAGTTGAAGAACCAGAGGCACCAGAGGTAAAAAATTCTGTTTATGTTGATTTGGGTGAGATTTCTAAAATCAGTGTACATGAGAAGGTTGTCCAGAACCAGGAAAACAAAGTGCCTGAGATAGAGAAGGGTAGTCCAGTTTCTCCAAACCCCAGTACCCCGGTTCCCACTTTTAGGAGAAGCAGTAGGGTACCCAAGGCAATGGATCGTTATTCACCCTCTCTTCAGCACATCTTGTTGTCAGATGGAGGTGAGCCTGAAAATTATGCTGAAGCTTTGCAAGTTGAGAATTCGAGCAAGTGGAAGTTAGGTACGAAAAATGAGATGGATTCTTTGCTCAAGAATCATACTTGGAAGCTAACCGAGCTACCAGAAGGGAAGAAGGCTTTGCATAACAAATGGGTTTACAGGGTAAAAGAAGAACATGATGAGAGCACACGTTACAAGGACATGCTTGTTGTGAAGGTTTTTCAGCAAAAGGAAGCTGTAGACTACACTGATAGTTTCTTTTCAGTTGTGAAGCTAAATATAATCAGATTGGTTTTGGAAATTGTGGCTGCACAGAACTTATATCTTGAGCAGTTAGATGTGAAGACTGCATTCCTTCACGGTGATTTGAAGGAAGACATTTATATGATGCAACCACAGGGCTTCGTAACACAGGGAAAAGAGAATCTGGTTTGCAAATTGAATAAAAACTTGTATGGTTTGAAACAAGTTCCAAGGCAGTGGTATATGAAGTTTGACAGTTTTATGGGTACCACCGGCTTCACTAAGAGCGAATCAGATCATTGTTGCTACATAAAGAGGTCTGAAAACACTTTTATGATTTTGCTGCTATATGTGGATGATATGCTTATTGCAGGGCCTAGCAGTGAGGAAATAAATGATCTAAAGAAGAAACTGTCAAAGCAGTTTGCAATAAAAGAGTTAAGAGCTGCAAAGAAAATTCTTGGTATGAGGATCACAAGAGATAGCAATCATGGTACATTGAAGTTATCGCAGTCAGAATATGTGAACAAGATTCTGAAAAGGTTTAACATGGAGAGTGCCAAACCAGTGAGCACGCCTTTGGGTAGGCACTTTAAGCTAACCAAAGACTAGTCACCTAAGACAACAGAAGATGAGGCTTATATGAAGAAGATTCTTTATGCATCGGCGATTGGGAGTCTTATGTATTCCATGGTTTGCACCAGACCAGATACTTCACATGCAGTGGGAGCTGTGAGAAGGTACATGAGTAATCCAGGAAAGCAACATTGGGAGGAAGTCAAATGGTTACTTCGGTATTTAAATGGTACTGCAGATACATCACTGTGTTTCACAGGTTCTAGTATGAAGTTGCAGGGTTATGTTGATGCTGACTTGGCTGGAGATGTTGATAGTAGAAAGATTACCACTGGGTATGTGTATACTTTGGGTGGTACTGTTGTGAGTTGGGGTTCTAATTTACAGAAGATAATAGCCTTGTCTACTACAGAGTCATAATATGTTGCTGCTACTGAGGCGAGCAAGGAGATGATATGGTTACAGGGTGTTTTGGATGAATTGGGTATGAATAAAGGAAATTGAGTTTTACATAATCATAGTCAGAGTGTTCTTAGCAAAAATCCAGCATACCATTCCAGAACCAAGCACGTGGATATTAAATATCATTTCATTCGATCTTTGATAGAAGATGGTCAGTTGACACTTGAGAAGATTGATGGAGCAAAGAATCCAGCAGACATGTTGACAAAACCAGTGACCCTTGAGAAACTGAAGCTGTGTGCAGATTTAGTGGGTCTTCGAGCTTGATGATTGGTTAAGAGAGTTGATGCGGTGATCGATGTGTTTTGAAGTTTGTTCAGAGTGGAGTTAGGGCGCGTTGTGTTGTGACCAGTCCTCAAGTGGGAGATTGTTATGTTTGTCTGGAGCCTGGTAGTGCATGACCCAGTTTCGCACTTGACCCGATCCGACTGGTGGCCCGTTGGGAAATTAGATGAAACTTTTTGGTAGTCTCTATATATAGAGAGTTTCCCTATCTAGGGTTTGTATGAGGATTGTTATCATCATTGTATTCCTCTGGAACTCTGTTTTTGATATCATAGTGAAAACTGCAGCCTCTCCTTGGACGTAGCCTAATTTGGGTGAACCAAGTAAATCTTGTGTGTTCTTGTTTTTCGTTTTGTTTTCTTTATAACATCGATCCTAACACATCATGTCCAAGGTTTTTGATCTGGTGGTGAGGTTCAACCTTTTCTTTATGGTGATGCAGTTGCTGCTGTTGTTGTTTAAAACAATTTCCTTTCCCTATTCTTTTACCAAATAAAATTTGATTTAACTCCCAAAGGTCTGCACCAAGTTTTCTTGTAGAAATATGATCAGAAGTAGTAGAAGATGAGATATTATATGTGTTTCCTTTGTTATTATCATCATCATCAATAGAAAATTTCCATGTTGGTGATGGAGTAATATAAGGTCTAACAGCAGCATCACCACCACCACCATAAACACCACTTCTCTGTTGTTGATTTTGTTGATAAATCTCTTTTTTTAACTTTACTGTCAAAGCTTCCTTATTTTTTGCTGCTGACCTTGTTGTTGTTGCTCCACTCCCACCACCACTCTTCTTCTGCATAGAGGAAAAACAACAAAAAAAAATGAATGAGTAAAGATTAACCCCATCATAAGAGGTTATATGGTACCAAAAAAAAAACCATCATAAGAATGCAAAATTTGATCTAAGCTTTATGTCAACATCAAAGTTTTGAATTTGTTTTTTAATTAAAAAAACCACAAATAATATGATGATTTATTTACCAAAAATGTAATCTTTTTTATCAAATTCAATATTAAAAATTGAAGCAAAAAACCTAACGGATAAGATGAAGATGATGAAGTACCTTGCTATGGTGGCTTTGTATAATTTTTTCTAGCAATCAGTGGTGGTCGCTTTCGCGGTAGTACATTTCATGGTGGATCAGTGGAGGTGAGGGTGATTCAGACGAGAAAAATGAAATGAGAAAAGTAGTAGATGTAAAAAAGATGACAGAATATATGTAAAACGAAAGAACGACTTTGGGAGAAGGATAGTTCTGGAAGTTTTTCCTATTAAAAATGAAAGTAACTTTTTTGCTAGAATGAAAATTAAAATAGAAAGCAACTCTTTTCCTGAACCGGAAGGAGTATAAAATAACCTTAAAAAAATTAACATAACAAAATATATATACTAGGTATTAATCGGTCCGTAAGTCCGGAAGTAAAGCCTATAATTAGCCTGGGCATGAGGTCCCGGTGTTTTGTTGGCTGGGACAATGAACATGAAAATCTTGGATCAAATATAGTTCCCATATTCAAATATAATTAAATGTGATTAGGCTGAAAAATATAGGAGGTTGAGCCTATAAGAAAGCCAAGACCTACGGTCCCGATGTTTTGTTGGTCTGATCAAATTGGCTGGAGCCTACAGCCCGGCCGTAGCCCGTTTATTTCTTTTCGAATAATGAATAATAATAAACCATATTGGCTCATTTTTTCACACATGTATTTTTATCACCGAGAAGAATTGTTTCTAATTACCTTGTTTGAAACTAAGTTGATAAAAAAAAAAAAGGTCTCGACTACTTAACCAAATAAGCCAAAAGTTCAGGTACATCCAACGGCGGCACTTCCCATAACAGAGAGATAGACGACTTAGTAGGTGTTTTAGCTACATACTACTTACCAAATTTCAAACCAAATTCTTGGACATGTAAAATAATTTACGAAGAGTAAAAAACATATCAATTGTGTTTATTAGGTAGGTTTTATTCGGTAAACTTCTAAACATATTATTGTTCTTCGTTTAATTTATTTTATGAAATTAAATTGGATTAAAATATCTAATTATATTAAGAAACATAGTCACGATAAATCTAAAGTTAGTGATGGTTATGTTTAGTAGTCAGGCAAGAAGTATTTTTGGTCCGCGTCAGGATATAATCTTTGTGGTCATTGTATTTTAAAAATAAAGATTAATGCTCAGATTTATCCCAAAGATAAATTATCGAATCTACCAATAAAGTTAAATTTGTCCCAAAATAAGAGGCCAATTTTTTTTATAAATACCTCTCTCTGTATAAGATCGATAGCACCAGCTAACCAAGATTAAAATGGAGATATAACCTTCTTGCAAATCTCTGTTTGGTTATAATTATAATATTAAAGCAATCAAATATTCCAGGTGGTTCAGCACCAAACAGACACCGACTTTTAATAAAAACTTACCCCCAAAGCCCATGAGACTAGCTACCGCCAACAGCATGCATCCTAACCGAGGTCGAGTTTTAGGATAGGTCTGACAATTAATTTCGGCCAAACAATATTATTGTTCTTCATTCAATTTTTTTTTAGGAAATTGAATAGATGGTACTTTTTTGAACATTACAGTATCTATTTGCACACTATATCATAAGTTATGAAAGATGATGTTAATAGGCTATTGTTTATTAAACCGTTAATATTAAACTATAAAACTAATATAGGAGTTATGCCAAGGTACACCCTTGGCATACACAACGGTTTAATATTAGTTATGCCATCTATTGGTGGACTATATATCAGCTATTGTTCAATAGCTGTCAATAATAGGGTTTTACAAAACACTAATTATTTACGTGATCCTAATAATATTAGAAAACCAAGGAAATCTGATATTCGAAAGTATATCTTAATATATCTCGCCTATCTATCATTTCCTGCCGTAAGATATCGATTTGGAATAGGATTAGATTATGGTAGTTGAATATCATAACTTATCGAATAATCTTTGAGGATACAAGACATCTACGAGGACTTCATCAACAAAGGTATGTGAAAACTGACTAACCTATTTACTCAATAATTCTACCATTTTATTTTTAGTATAATTGATGAATTGTGAAGAGAAGTTTCGAGTTCAAGCTTGTACTAGACAAATTTCGAAACATGAATTAAAGCAATGGATGCTCATAGTTTTATCGCTTTTGAGGTTGAGAATAGTTTATTGTTCAAAACACTATGTCTGTGAAAGTATAAACCTAAAAACATCTACCAAAGTACAAAAAGGTGTTTCACCTAATTAAATTACTCCTATCTCTTTAACAAGTTGGATTTTCCACACTCAACAGAAGATGTGTTATGGGATGAGTTTGTAAGAATACAAGACTCATTATTATAGTATTATGACCAAGACACTGATTGGAAATACATATTTACTAATTTCGAAAATTCTCAAAATATGTAATAATAATATATTTCTAAAATTGGAAAATACCAGGCAATATCCAACTCATAATCGATTTCCCTCATAGTATGACAACTAAGATTACCTAACACATAACATGTACTTTGCTAATGTAGCTCACTAGAGATATGAATACCTATGAGAATAGATAGCATATAATTCGATACCAAATATGGTATAGAAAAGTCGATATCTTGTGATCTTTCCTTGAGTATCAAAGGTATATACTTGGACATTAAGAAATTAGAGTTTAACACATGTTCAAATCATTATGTCGACATTTTTATGAACTTTCCAATCTAAATCATATATTTTTCGATATCTGCAAAAACCCATGAAGATTAACAAACCAATAGAAAAAGTAAAAGTGGAAGTTAGATTCAGTTGGTCCTGACCTGGGGATTGGTCCTGAATCCTTATTTTGACTTTGAAAGAAGTTTCGTAAGTCTACTTCCTTAAACTATGTTTCTGAAAATTGCTTTCAAAAATATTTATTAAGGTTTGGATTCATTCGGAAGTTCAACATGCTAAATAATAACAAGTTACAAATTAGTGCAATGTGATAAACTCGAAGTCTATAGATAAACTATACTTCGTAACTCTATGTTAAGTTGTCGAAGAAACTAATGTGTACCTTTTCTTTTGATACTTTGATTACTATATAATGAACAAGACACCAATGCTAAATTCATTGTAATGAATGTAACTTCGTATGTTATGTTTTCAATGAATAAAGACTTACATGAACAACAGATAAAAGTTTAATAAGTCAAGTATAAACCTACTAACCTCAAACCGAAGGATGATGTCTTCGTTTTGTCTTCGATATGTCTTTAGGTATTCATGAGTAATTAGAGTTAGTATCAACATTTCTATGTTCCTAGCTAATCTAACGAAGTTGAGTTTAGTAATCTACTCAAGCGACTTCAATTTTTGGAACTAAACCCGACAACCAAACTTGACATACCAACGTTTGGTAGATTCAACCGAGAAGTTCTCTAACATGCTTGAAGAAGGTTATTCCAAACATCGATCGTTGGTTCTTGCTCGTACCTCATTATAATATTACTATCACGGATCATGGAGCCAACAACGCACATAACTATTTTAGCAGAGAGTTCGACGAGGAAAGGAAATTATGAACCCTGTTGGATGAAACAATGGTCCATTGTAGCCTAACAAATCTTTAAAGACACGGGCATCGTCTTTATTTCGTTGAGCTTCAAATAAGGGTCAAAACTACATCTTCAGCTGTCTAACTATCTAATTTCTTACCCAACTCAACCATCTTATCTTCTTTGTCTTTTATTGAAAACCCGTGAAGGAGAACTTCTCTCATGTAGGACTGGTATATTCCTCATCCCAACTTGGAGATAGAAAAGCTCTTGTAGCGGGAAAGTGGTCATACACCCTTGACTGTGTGAAAAGTACAAACTCTAGATAAGAGAATGCACCAAAACTAACATAAAGAGTACAACTTAAAACATAAATTATATGGAGAAGACCAACATTCACGGTAATTTGAGTAGCTTCAACCATTGAGTCTTTTCTAGGGTTCTCAAGTAAATAAGCGAGGGTGGATGGTAGACACATTTTTGTATCTTATTTGATCTCATTTTTAGATTGTTAGTACTTAGTATTTGTACAAATATTTTTATTTTCTTTATTCGTAGGTGTATTGTGGAATTATCCCTCGTGAAAATTTAGATTAAAATTGATAAATGCACTTAAACTTTGGTTAAAGGAACCCATTTTTTGGATTAAGGGCACCCAACTTCTTCCCATTTCAAATAGAATTTTAGCGGGAAAATTTCTTCTCTCAACTACGCGACTTTGTTAACAAGAATTTTAGAGATTCTGAAGAGTTTTAAGCCGAGAATTATCTTCTTGCCCTATAAAGATGAATTTATACATGTTGGGAGACTTGAAAATCAAAATAAGATCTTGTAAATTTTTTTCTTCTCAAAAAAAAAAGAAAGAAAAAGATAAAAGATAAAAAAAATTATCTCGGGAAACTTAGGATTTTTTTTCCTATTTTCATGACTTTGTTCAATACTGTTTAAGATAAATAAGCAACCGAGAAAGAATCACCAAGATTTTATGTTAATGAGAAAAATTATTTCCCGAGATAATTTTCTTAATTATTTAACGTTCAATTTGACAGGTTATGCTTATATTAAGTTATTTGATAACCTGTGCTTAATGAATACATGTAATTTTTGAGAGTTTGAATAAAAGGGACTTTAATGGTGATTAGAATAGATATAAATGGGACTTCAATGATGATTATAATAGATATAATCTTTATAATTTTGATAATTCAATCGTGAGTAGTAGTGGAATCCATAGCACAATATAGTAAACCTCGGAAGAGGTGGCCAAGATATCGCCGATATTACTGGTTTCGGAACTTACCCGAGACGAGACTGGCTATATCGCCGAAACAGTATTTGACCGATAATCTCGGCCGAGATGGACCGAGATGAGTACACCGAGATAGCCAATATTAGGGTAGGGGTTCAAAGAAAAAAAAAACCAAAAAAATAAATAAATGAATTTCCTGATTCTAAGGTTTCCAATTGTTGCTCATGTTTTATGGGTCTCATCTCATTTTCATGTATCAATGCCCAATTTCCATGTTTATATATAATTATCGTTTCATGTTCAATAATCGATGATATGATAGCAATTATCTTAGGTTTGAGCTTTGCAATTTTGATTTTGTTTGTGGATTTTATCTGTTTCATACAAAAATTGAGTTTCTGATGATATCATGAGTTTGTTTGGTGGTACTTTAGAAAAATGAGCACTAGTTTGATATCTTAATAGGTGCAATATGTGAAAAATGTTTGATATAATAATTATAGTTATAAAATTTGGAACCGATATTTCATAAATATTCCAATGATAATCTCCCCAATACAAAGTTGTACCAGTGTTTCGGTCTCGACCCAGACAAACCAAAATCCAATATTGACTACATGGCCATGATCAAAGTTGCCTTTAATCTTGTTATCCTCCTTTGTGTAAATCTGCTAGTTTAGAATTAAAATTTAGTCTAAAACATGTTTTCACGATTCTCGTGGAACAAACTTAATTTTATTACTTTATTAAAACTAACATTGACAGTGCCCCATTCAGTACTCTTTAGTCTTCTCGAGATTCTTCAACAATTATATAGATTATGAGCATTAACCTTATTTCCCGAGAGGTCGGGGAATATTAGAGTGCCAAGGGCATACAACAAGTATGTTATGGTTGTGAGATGATGTGTTTTAGAAATACTGGTAAAAGATTCGATACTCAGACTTGTAAATATTTGATTTTTAAACCTAATTTTTAATACTAAAAAATAAAGAAAATTAAAGTAGAATTGAATTCAGATTATGGAAAGAATGGAGACTAAGGATTCCACCATTAGCCAATTTTTCAAGTGATTTAGCATTAATAATTATTTTGCAACTCACGCTTTCAATTAATTCTAAATATTGCCAAAGTTAGATTTTTTAAAATAATAGTTGTAAATCAAAAGCATGAGACATCAATAGCTCTAAACTAAGCATGACCCATCAAAAGAAAACACAACTAATTGTTAAATATCATTTTTTCAAATTTAATTCAAAGCAAATAATCATAAAAGAATTGCAAAAGAATTGCAAAAAAAATTAATAAGATAAAAATATACCACTTTATTATTGGAAAAATGGCTTCCTCGGTCTCCTCAGCAACAAGGTCTAGATCATCATGCTCAACACACTCTCAAAATATGGTACATGGATCAAAAGTGCTTGAGAAGAAGAAAAGAAGCTAAAAAAAAAAAAACAGGAAATCTGCAACGTTTTCTGGGCGTTACAGATTAACTGTTGCAATGAAGCTGAAGATAAATATTGCAAAGCTGAAGATAAACGTTGTTGATGGGTTGAAGAAACCGTTGCAGCTGAAGATAAACGTTGCAAAGATGAAGATAAACGTTGCAGAACGGTTGAAGAAACCGTTGCCTTTTCTCTGTTCTTCGTGTTCTTCAGCAACAGCAGCAACAGAGAATTTTCCTGAAATGATTTTTTTCCCTCTGTTTAGCTTCCTAAGCTCGACCCAACCTTCTAACCTATTTTGTGAATTGATACAACCTTTTTTACACCACATGAGCAAGGAATCTCTAAGAAAATTCCTCCATCCAATTTTCCGGTCGTGGCTCTCCTCCTCCTTGATGGCTTTATTTCTTCATTCTGTTTTGCTTATATTGGTGTAGGAAACCCTAACTAGTCCTCCCTAGTCGATAAGGACTCAAAACACAATCCAAATCAAACTTTGAATCGTGTTTATCCAAAATTAGGGTGAAACCTTTTTCCGGCTGTGGCTGGAATTTCAGCCTGTTACGCTCAGAACTGACGTGTCTTGGTCCCTAGTTGTTTCTGTTTCAATTTGACAAGCTTTGAACCTCCTTAAATCCCAAAATAATCGAGTTTGAAAAACTCAGTATTCACGCGTCAAATATATCTTCTCCTGCCATTTGCGTAGATTTGAAACAAAGAAGGGGGTGCCCTCAATCCAAAAGTGGGGTGCCTTTAACAACTTTCCTTGGATGCCTTTAGTAATTTTTATGGGGTGCTTTTATCACTTTTTGAGACGATTTTTTCACAAATGTTTATCTCCCAAAAATACCTACAAACACATAAAATCACACAATAAGTATAAAATCGAGCACTAATATTATAGAGAATTAGGAAAAAATTAGACGAAAATATGTGTCTATCAATACCCCCAAACTTATTATTTGCTAGTACTCGAGCAAATCTAATCTAAAAATAAAATAAAATCCTAACTCACTTTCGCAGGAATCGCGACTACATTTAGCATTTGTAATAAGCCTTAAACCCCTAGGTGTCCCTAGTGGACGAGTTTTGTCTCGTGAGGGTTCACAAGAGGTATACCCATAAAAACTTTACTCCAAACCCTAGCTACCTGTGAACGATTGAGGGTAAACACTAAATAAGCTATTTAGTTGGCATACGAAATTCTTCGGCTATGTAAATCATTACCCTATATGAGTCCAATTGTTGTACAACAGTTTGCACTCAGCATAATAAAATTCATATATAAGAAAACAAAGCTCTACTTTGTTAGTCATTCAACCACGATACTCAGAATCTATCAAAGTTCAATCACATGAAAAGATTTAGAAGATGGATATTGACAAAATGAAGTTTGCGCATGTTGACTAAGGTGAACGATGTTTCCCATATTTGTCTGAAGGTCAGTGCCAGCATGAATCCTAATGGATTGAGATACACTCCCATTGGTCTTACTCATTATACTAATACCGACTCAACTGGTATACACAAGGGTCCCAGCGACCGATTTATTAAAAATAAATAAGTATTTATTATTTAAATATACTGACAACATGGTTGGATCAAATGAATCAAGCGCATGATCCTTATCGGCATCTTACATGATAGTTCTCATGGATCCTGCGTTCCACGCTTGCTTAGGCGACAGAGACAGGGAGAACACACACGTATTGATATCAAACTGTCAATACTCAAAAAAAAAAATCCAACTATAGCCTAAATATTCTCAAACATTCTACTCCATCATGGCGGTGATAACAATTCGATATTGGTGCCCCACCAAATCACTTAGAGAAACAAAAAATTGCAAAAATAAAAACAGAAGGTGATATGGTCGAGATACACTCTGAGATATGCTGACGACTATCATGTTATTTCTAACACCTGAACTCTGTCCTTTTATGAATAGACCATTTAACTGGGCACACCAATTCCTATAGAAAAAGAGCTAAGTTTCCATCTACCTAGAAAGGATAGTGTCATCCTGAATTGTTCACAAGTTTCTAGACTTTGGAGTTTCATATTTCAACTTAAAATTTTCTCCATTATCCCCAAACTTAAATCTAACATTGTCCTCAATGTTCTAAAGATGAATGATTAAAACCATGAACAAGGAAAAACTGTTACCAATCGAAGGAAAGGAGTTAAGGAAAGATATTATCGTGTCGCATGAGCATGGGTTACCTCCCAAGAAGTCTAAGTTTAAAGTCTTCAACTAGACTAAGAAAGAATTAGTCACCTCATAAAATCATATAGAAATAGTCGGAACAACTGTGGGTCATCTGAATAAAATAGTGTTATCACAAATAAAAGGAAACTGCAATAAGCCAAGAAAACGAACAAACTGAGCACACCCTTAGCTAGTTTTCTGTTTAAGACAACTACTTCTAGTTGTGGTTCAGGTTCAAGCTCTATAAAAGGGTGTAGATAAAATATTTTTATGGGCTGGATTTCCTCGTAGGCAGGATCAAAAGAATCAGGTTGTAGAGTCTGGAAAAACTCAACCAGGAACTTAGAAGCACATAATAATAACCTGAATAATTGTGGATCCTCAAAGTCAATCAGATTTGACCCACACAATTGACTACAATGAAGGTGGTCATTCTTAAACAAATGTGTCGATTCTAATTCCCTAAAGTAATTAGGATTAGTTTCAAAACTTAATAATTGACACGTTTGAAATTCGTACGTTCCCACATCTGGAAGAAAAAAATTTGGTGTGAAGACAAAATCAATCTTGGTATTATTTCCTAGGTAAACCATATCGACCAGAGGATGGGTTTCTAACAACTGAACTTCTTTCTGGACATCAACAGGATCAGAATATATAATTTGAAGACGATCTTGTAAAATGGTAGAGGTGCAAATGTCAAGCTCCAATTGAGGGACCTTTTTAAGAGTCAAAGATAAAACTCAGGGAGAATGATAGTCACCCCCAAACTTAGAGTTTTCAGTGTCACTAGATAGACTAATCACGATTTTCCTAATTTATAGATCGTCAGATTCCTGAAAATGGTCAATTGCTTCTTCTAGGTTATAATTTGGTGGTGCATCCTCACTCATATTTAAAATCTCTACGGGTCTATCTTTGTTATCTAAGACTATTTTTTCTAAATCGTTGGACTCTAAAACAGTATTATCAGGATAAACCGTTCCTCTAGACCATAATCGACTCCAAAACAATAAAATTCTACATCGTCTAAAACAGTGGTATCTCTAGTCAAATCCTCTTCCTTTTGAATAGGTGAATAATCATTAAAATTATTTGAATTTGAACCAGAAATAACACTATCATCATGAAGCATAATTGGAGTGATAATTTCCTGATCACTCTGCCTGTATATTTCAAATTCTTCACCAATATTATCCTCATCATCATAATAATATGAAGATATTTGAACCTCGTCTAAATAAGTAGTGTTACCAATTCTATCCTCGTCCTCTTGAATAGGTGAATAATTATCAAGGGTAGCACTATGTTGGCAATTAAGATCATTTTGAGCAAGACTTTCACTCACACTTAATCCAAACCTTTTTGTATTCTTAGTCAACTCCTTGAGAGATTCTTCTAGAAAAACAAAAGGATCATAAGGAGTACTAGATCGCAACTTCTCGTGTGATTCTTCTAGAGAAGGAGTTGGACTACTATTTGTTCCTCTCACACTTAATCCAAACCTATGTGTCATCTCAGATATCTTCTTGAGTGATTCTTTTAGAGGCATAATAGGTTCATGATGAGTACTAAATCGTAACTACTTTAAGGCATCCCTCCAAGACAAAGAAATCGAATTTTTCTTATTTTCATGTTCATATGATGGGTGTGTATATGAATAGTAATTGGGATCACCCTGGTATAGCAATAACCTCCAAAAGGTTGATGGTGATCCTGACTACTATCTACACCATGTTTATAGTACGGATAATGTTGATTCTGAAATTCAGTCGGATATTCATTGTATTGGTCCTCATAATACGAGTTCGACATTTTCTGACAAAAACTTCCTAATATATTTACAAAAATAAACTCTAAAAATAAATCCTAATTGGAAGGGAATTCTAAACAAACACAAGCAAGACTGACTCAACCAAATCAAACCTACTGAATCTAGAAAACAAAAAGCATGATGGTTTCACTTAGATTGTTTCTAGACCAGCTTCTATTCTTTAAAAAGGAAACTAGTTAAGTTTTAGCAAACCTCTTAGAACGATCTGAATTAGATTAAGTCGAACATAAAAAGGATAAGATCTAAGGAGCTTTGATAACCCTGTCTCTTTGGCAACGTTTCCTTGGGTGACAAGGCGGCTCTAATCAACTTAAAATAATCTTCTTGAACTTTGAGTTAGGCTAACAGAGTAACCAATACAGTCCTTTTGAATGACTTTCCTATAAGCTCGTTACCCTATCGGTCTCTTTCTAGTCAAAATTTTAAGCTTAGGTTCGCGTTTGTAACGTGTTCCTAAAGCAAGCAAGAAGGAAACGGTGATGAAATTTGAGTCCTTATCTTGTATGGCCAGTTCTTGCCCTTTACTAGAAAATAATTCCGTATTCAGTTCCTCAACATATATGCATACGAAGGAATACAGTAAACCCACTTGCAGGGGATTCTTGGGTTGATCGAGTCTTACCTCACGTACCAGACAGGGGATAAATTGGTTGTAGTCGCCTCGGGCCACCGAGTCCTGTGTCAGTGTACGAACCCGAGGGGCCGAGACAATATAGTAATTGTCATCCTTCCCTGTTGCAGTTTATATTTAAATTACCCTTCCATAGGGTTTAAAAATAATAATAATGTCCAAAGTCTCAAAATAAAGTCCAAAAGTGTCCAAAAATAAAAGAAAAATTACAGAAATAATAAAAGATTTTCTAATACAATTTTCTAAAAAGAGAAACAAATAAAATCTAAAAAATAAAACTCTTTGTCTTTTTTTTCGTTCTTTTAGCTTTAACTTTAAGTGCAAGTCTTTAATCACCAAAGTATTTGGCTCAGTTTCCTTTTAATCCACAATCTAAAACCTGTAGCAAAAAGATATATACCCAAAGAAACGTAAAAAAGAACAAAGTAAAAATAATACTAAAAAAAAAACCTAAAAATAAATCTAAAACTCTAAACCTAAAGAAAAGTCCGCGTCGGAGGCGCCAAAAATTGATGTGTTTTAGAAATAGTGGTAAAATATTCGATACTCGGACTTTTAAAGATTTTATTTTTAAACCTGATTTTTAATACTAAAAATAAAGAAAATTAAAGTAGAATTGAATTCAGATAATGGACAGAACTGAGACTAATGATTCCACCATTAGCCAATTTTTCAAGCGATTTAGCATTAACAATTATTTTGCAACTCACACTTTCAATTGATTCTAAATATTGTCAAAGTTAGATTTTTTTAAAATAATTGTTGTAAATCAAAAGCATGAGACATCAATAGCTCTAAACTAAGCATGACACATCAAAAGAAAACACAACTAATTGATAAAAATTATTTTTTCAAATTTAATTCAAAGCAAATAATCATAAAAGAATTGCAAAAAAAAAATTAATAAGATAAAAATATACCACTTTAATTGGAAAAATGGCTTCCTTCGTCGCCTCAGCAATAGGGTCTAGCTCATCATGCTCAACACTCTCTCAAAATATGGTACATGGCTCAAAAGTACTTGAGAAGAAGAAACTAAAAAAATGATAAAACATAAAATCTGTAACTTTTTTGTAGGCGTTACAGATTAACTGTTGCAATGAAGCTGAAGATAAATGTTGCAAAAATGAAGATAAATGTTGTTGATGGGTTGAAGAAACCGTTGCAGCTGAAGATAAACGTTGCAAAGATGAAGATAAACGTTGCAGAACGGTTGAAGAAACTGTTGCCTTTCTTCTCCTCTTCGTGTTCTTCAGCAGCAGCAGCAACAGAGAATTTTCCTGAATTGATTTTTCTTTGCTCTGTTTAGCTTCCTAAGCTCGACCCAACCCTCCTAACCTATTTTTTGACTTGATACAACCTTTTTTACACCACAGGAGCAAGGAATCTCTAATAAAATTCCTCCCTCCAATTTTTCGGTCGTGGCTCTCCTCCTCCCTGATGGCTTTATTTCTTCATTTTGCTTTGCTTATATAGGTGTAGGAAACCCTAACTAGTCCTCCCATGTCGATAAGGACTCAAAACACAATCCAAATCAAACTATGAATCGTGTTTATCCAAAATCAGGGTGAAACCTTTTTCCGGTTGTGGCTGGAATTTCATTCTGTTTTCTCGGCCTGTTACACTCAGAATTGACGTGTCTTGCTCCCTAGTTGTTTCTGTTTCAATTTGACAAGCCTTGAACCTCCTTAATTCCCCAAAAAATCGAGTTTGAAAAACTCAGTATTCACGCGTCAAATATATCTTCTCCCGCCATTTGCGTAGATTTGAAATAAAGAAGGGGGTGCCCCCAATCCAAAAGTGGGGTGCCTTTAACAACTTTCCTTGGGTGCCTTTAGTAATTTTTCTCGAGTGCTTTTATCACATTTTGAGCCAATTTTTTCCACAAATGTTTATCTCCCAAAAATTCATACAAACACATAAAATCACACAATAAATATAAAATCGAGCACTAATAATTCAAAGAATTAGGAACAAATTAGACACAAAAATGTGTCTATCATGAGCTTAGATTTCGTTTCATCTACCACCTTTCCTTCCCTTTCCTTATTGGCCGTGCCTCCAAACTTGGTCTTCAAATTACACAAAAATATCTTTCTAGTGATAGGTATACCTACATCCTTTCTTACTTCCCCCGGTTTACCTCCAACAGACATTTGAAGCTCCAACTTATGGAAATTTGGGGAATTTGGTTGTTTAAAAATAATTGATTAAAGAAAACTAAGTTGAAAATGTTTAAGAAAATATCAGAAAAAAAGTCGGTTAAGGAATTCGTCGTCCGTCACTATACATGTTACTCAATTAAGCATCAATATTTTTATCACTCTCTCATGTTACCAATAACCATAAAGTATCCTCAGTCGGTGTTAACACTTCGTTACGTCTCCAAAACTCAACAAATATTGTAATCGCTAATATATAAATTATTTTTCAACAAATAACCTAGTGCTTTATCGCTAGAAAAACTTTAAATCCTATGAGACGGATTATTTATATGTAATATAAAACACAATCGCGGTATATTCAACCTAGATCAAGTTTTACTTGTGATTTCCTTCACGATTCGCACCGCTAGTAGTCACAAGTTACTACTAATTATCATAATTCTTGATAAAATTACCTAATATTTATAATTAGTTGTAGAGAAGTTAATTCATGACTTAAATATGAGAAATAACTAATTGTATTACATGAACAGAATCATATAATTTTTTATGTGTCGTAAAACATGAGCGATAAGAATGAGA
The DNA here is from genome assembly GCA_023531435.1 of Papaver californicum. Taxonomy (NCBI): domain Eukaryota; kingdom Viridiplantae; phylum Streptophyta; class Magnoliopsida; order Ranunculales; family Papaveraceae; genus Papaver; species Papaver californicum. The sequence goes on from JAJJMC010014687.1 coordinate 8,865,820, forward strand.
GTGAATAAAAACCAATGCATTAATCAAAATAATATGTTTGTAATTTTAGGTTACTTCCCTAACCAATTAAATAAACTAGCTACTCATAATGTAATTGATAAAAATGAAACCAATGCATTAATCGAACCTCAATCTTTAGGTTTTCATCCCTCCATAATCGAATTTGATAACCAACAACAACTCTAAACCTTTACAAACACTAAAGCGCGCTTGATTCCTAACCGTTCATCTCCAAAACCAATGGCTAAATGGTCACTCAGAGCTTTATAGGCTTGAGTTCATTCCAAATCCAATCCACACTCCAAAATCCTCTAAATTTTCTCACAAGTTATCGAGTTTGATAAAAACCCAAATTTCCTGACCGCCTTAAACTCATATTAGCACCTCTCAATCGTAGCCATTCATCAATGAGGATTAATGGCAGAAGACAACACTCTCCCTGTATTTTCGTTATAAAACTCTGCCAAGACCACACCAACTCGAGCTCGAGTTTGCTTTTCATCTTAAATTCTTACCATTTCATAACCTCCACCTGTTTTCTCGTGAACCCAATTTTGATTACTTATTCTTCATATATTCTCGCAGCTCAACAACGTCACCATCTTTCTATCTTTGCAAATTTGTCTCGCTGTTTAACTTCTCTCATCCACATTATCTCTTCCTGTTTCGATTCGTCTTAGAACTCAACAGCTCCTAAAAGAACTAGACCAACACCTTATAATTCAGACCCAAGAAGCATCCACCAGTAGATACGATTCATTTTTCTCCTTCTTTTTTCCGCTCTCAACACCCGACAACAACTATAGACTCGTTCTTGAAGTCATAATATACTTTTCTTTAAACTCAGAGCCCATTATGTTTCTCGCTGGCAACTCATCCTAACCCAAACTTCCATCTATTCTCGTTTGCTCATCCATCATCATTCATCACTATCAACCATCACGGGTAACAACAACAACCTTCATCTTCACAGACTCACTCCATCACCAAACTCGAGCCAGCCAACAATATTCCAACAATCACCTCACTGCCCACAAGACTCAACCTTCATCTTCACGTCAACAACCTCCATCAACCTTTCTTATCATTGCAATTGTGGTTACCAAAAAATCTGATCTTTGGATCACAACCATCAAAATCAGAAACATAGTTAAGTCAAATCTCTTAAAATGAAATCATAACATATTAACAAATTGTACAAGGAATTAATACAAGTATCAACACAATGATTTAACGTGGTTCGATAATCAGATTGTCTACATCCACGAGTGGTAAAGATTTAGATCATTTTTATTCATGTTTGTATGTTACAAGATTATATCATATACATAATTAAAGTTAAACTAATCAAAGAACAATTGAACTATCAAATTAACACAAGTCTCATACCTAAACTCTTTGCTCTGATCCTATTCCTTATGTCCAATTTTTCTCCAATTTTTTCCCGTCCTTATTCCTGTTTAAGAGTTTGGTATTTATAGAAAATTTCATGGGTCCCTCCAATCTAACTTTCCACCTATTTGTTCTTATCCAGTCTTTGGAGCGAAGTGTATCCCGCAAGACTTATTTGTATTTCCTGCAAGACTTGATTTACGTACTTTGTATTTCCCTTAGTTTCTCGCTTTGTATGTCGTACTTCCTCTGCAGAATTGTACTCAAGTTGTGGTTTTTGGATTTGGATGAACGTTGCGGTCTTATTAGAATTATTGCATGTCTGACATGTGGCTATTGAAAGTGACTTGTCATGCTTCAGTTTCTTTTGTTCCGCAACTTGTACAGTTGAGACGTGTCTCTCATGCATCGATATTTGTCAGCTCCATTTACTGTGTCAGGCTTTCCCGCAACTTGTGTGTCAATCATGCAACAAAGCTATCTGTTTCGAGCAGTGTGCCATGCTTTCCCGCAACCCACGTGTCGATCATGCATCAAAGCTGTCTGTTTCAGTACTTATCAAGGAGTTTTGTTTTGGTGCTTCTTGTTCCATCATAATCCGATACTCGTTCCACTTTATTTGAACATGTGTAGTTAGGGATTTTATACCCACACAATTTGCCCCTTTTTCCTTTTAGATTTTGGTATATGGTAAAAATTTGAAAAAAAGAAAAATATTTATTACTCTTCCGATCTTTGCGTCAGTAATCAATTTTCTTCCCACGTCTAGCTTTTCTTTTCCCGATTTTCACGCCAGTAATAAATTCTCTCCCACTTTTCTGTCAGTTTGCGGTTATATCTCTGATAAAGTTTCTTTATCTTTCACTTTTCGACGATTTCGTCAGTTTCATTCTTCTTATAGTTAATGTTAGTCACATCTCTCATCTCATTCTTTATATCAAAATGTTTTTTTCTTCTTAAAGTTTTTGTGTTATTCATTCTTCTGAACTTTTCAAAGATTCCTCAGTGCCTTTTCGTTCTTCTGAATTTTTGTGATTAAGGATTTTTGCATCGGGATCAAGTCTTCTTTTCATTCAATCATCGGATTTTCCTTCTGTCTTTTACTTCATTATAGGTAATCCTTTTAACTTTCTCCTTAATGTATTTGTTTATTTATCAGTTTCTTTGACTGAATCAGTGATGATAATAATGTTGATGATGTTCTTGTTTAACTTTTTATTATTTGTTGGAGTGAATGGTGGCCATGATGACGATGATGATACTTTTGTTTTGGTGTGTGGATGTTCTATCATGATCCTTTTCTTTCCTTGATCAGAAAATTGTTTAATGATCTGTATTTTGATTCAATGAACATCTTGTTGTTCTTCTGCTTTGTAACATTTCTGTTTTGTTCTTGCTTTTGATCATGGTGTACTTATCTTCTCTTATTTTCATATGCAAATAAAGATTTATCATGACTGGAAAGAATGATAACAAAGTTGTTGGTGGTGCTTCTCATCAGGATGATTATCCTTTAGATAAGAAGTCATCCTGCTATACTGTGATAAAGAAGAAAGGGGTAGATGAATCTGGTGGCTCAAGAGTTCAACCTTCCAACTTAATAAAGTCCACAGATGTATTTGTTGCGGCCAGCAAACCAGCTTCTAAGAATAAGCGGTCAAACGAAAACTTGAATTTTAGGTCGATGAACCTTGCGGAATTTAAAAGGAAGCACAATCTTCAGCAATTCAAATTTTCCCTCTACGGTCATGCTGAAGGAGATGAAATTATATTGTAAATGATGGAGGAGTTTAAGTATAACAACAACAGGCTGTTAATACCCGCGGGAGCATTGGATGCGGGCTTGCAACTTCCTCTGTACCAGAGAATGAATTCTTTCTAATTTGAGGTTCTCGCAAGCCGTAAAAAGTCTCAGCACGGTTTAGCCTGATCCGTTACCCAATATAACGGGAATTGGTGGCGCGTTTTGGATGAATATAATATGCGTAACAAGGGAAAAACCAACTTCAAATAAACACTATACAGTGGATATCTTCCATGCTACATATGCATACAACATAGCTATGAAGAATTATAAGAGATGGAGTGTCGGTCCGGGTCGCAGAGGTGGTGACAGGATTCCGTTTGCTATGGGAGATTGATAATTCCAAGCTGAAATTCATTCCTGGGACGCGGGATCCTTTAAAGGAAAAAATCCGCGATGATCATGATTTTAGATGGTACCGCACTCGTCTGATCATCGAAGGTCCATGGGTCTTCGGGTTCATCCAAGAAAGCGTGGTTTACAACCTTCTAACGCGTTCTTATGCTTACTGCCCTTGGCGGTTGAACTTTGAAGGCTTCATTTTTTCGCTTGTCAATGTGGTACGTAAATTCTCTTCATATTTTTATATCATGCATTAAACATTGTTTAATTGTTTTTTCTTCTTTTTTATAGCCGTAAACCGTAGGGGGCGCAAAAGGTGATTCGGGGGTTAAGCGCAAAGCCGCAACCCCAGCAGAAAAGGTACTAACTTATCTGAATGAATTCTTATGATCTTTGTGAATTTTATTTAATGAGTTCTTACGATATATTGACAGGATCGGAAGAAAGCTAAGGCTACGCCCCGTGCTTCTACTGAAAGGGAAGAAGGAGAAATCCGTAATTCTTCCCCTAATCCATTAACATCAAGAGCTGTGGGTAGCTCTGTTCCAGAGAGACATGAAGAAGAACAGAATATGCCAATTCAGATGATAAATTTTGAGTCTGTGGAACGACTTAGTGCTGCGGTGGAAAATTCAGATGTTGCGGTCAATTTTCCGCACCAAACTGCTGACCCTGAACCTTCTTTCCTTTCTCAACTCTCTCCCTTATTCGGTGATGACCTTCTTGAACCTTCTACAAGTGAAGATGGTTCATTCGAGAAGGAGGATCTCCCCCTTCAGGATGAGTCGGAATATATCGTAGCTGAAGAGGGCGAGCAGGCTAACGCTGCAGTATCAGACGTGTCGGCCAGTACTAGAGCAGTAGAAGGTGAACCGACAAATATTATGGTAAAAACTGCTCCTACCGTTGATAACGTTGCAAGTGTGGCTGATGCAGCGGATAATAAAGAAAAGAATGAAAAGAAAGGTTTTGTTCAGGCTTCAAATATTCTTAGGAATATCGACTATGAACAACGATAATTATTTAGACTTCGGTTTCCCGACTGTAAACAATAATCGATTAAACTTGAACAAGTTTAAGAAAATAATTCTTATTAATCAAATTCAACTGTATAAAATAATACATGGAAGACTCTTTTATAGACTTGGGAAAAACCCTAACTTGCTAGAAAGGATGAAAAAAAAACCCTAAACCGACTCAAACTCTAATTTTCGTTTTTGGAGCTCCTTGTATAGATAACTCCTACTAAACAAACCCTAAACTTATCAAAAACCTATAAACTTGTTTCCCAAGGTATCTACTACCTTTAGGAAACTTTCCTAACTTATTAAAACTCTTAAAATAAACTTCTAAGCTCTTATAAAATTACCTTAAATAATAAATCCGAAAATAAATTATTTTTTACTAAAAATAACATTAATAAAATATAAATAATAATAATAAAGTAATAAATTTATTTTCCATAAATCTCGCTCCATCATTACTGATGCAGCGGATAATAAAGTAAAGAATGAAAAGAGAGGTTTTGTTCAGACTTCAAATATTCCTAGGAATATCGACTATGAACAACGATAATTGTTTAGACTTCGGTTTCCCGAATGTAAACAATAATCGATTAAACTTGAACAAGTTTAAGAAAATAATTCTTGTTAATCAAATTCAACTGTATAAAATAATACATGGAGGACTCTTTTATAGACTTGGGAAAAACCCTAACTTGCTAGTCAAGAAAGGATGAAAAAACCCCTGAACCGACTCAAACTCTAATTTTCGTTTTTGGAGCTCCTTGTATAGATAACTCCTACTAAACAAACCCTAAACTTATGAAAAACCTATAAACTTGTTTCCCAAGGTATCTACTACCTTTAGGCAACTTTCCTAACTTATTAAAACTCTTAAAATAAACTTCTATACTCTTATAAAATTACCCTAAATAATAAATCCGAAAATAAATTATTTTTTACTAAAAATAACATTGATAAAATATAAATAATAATAATAAAATAATAAATTTATTTTCCATAAATCTCGCTCCATCAGTGGATGTCGTTGATGCAGTGCAAATAAATGAAGAAATCCCGCAGAAGAATAAAGGCAAAGGAGTTGCGGGAGATTCAAATCTCCTAGACGTGGAGGAAGAGGCCTTCCGTTGGTTTATGTCAAATAAGTTACTATTTGTTCCATACGATTCTCTGCCGGTGGTATCAGATAGTCCTACGGTCGCTAACTTGCGGGAGCACATGCGGTCCGTACCGTATGACGCAGTAAAAGATGCCTGGCTAAGAGGCCAAGGCCAACCCGTCGACCCCTCCTTCTACATAAATCAACCTTCTTCTCTTGCGGAGATAGTTGCGCTTGCAAATGGTGAAGTGTATTTTTTCCCGCAACAAGCTCTCTTGCAGGTATTCTTACTGTTTTAATAATATTAGATTTCATTTTATTTTTATTTATTTATAACTTTAATCCTGCAAATTGCATCTTGCCCGGGGTCAAAATGCTGCACATACCTTTTATAAATTTTATAAGGGACGATCCATGAAGATGGAGACCCAATTTAGGGATGTAGAAGAAGAAGTTGCAGGATTGAAGCGGGAAAATAATGCGCTTCGTCAACAGTTAATTGATATTCAAAATCAAGGTTTAATACTTTCCCTCTCGTCATTTTTTTTTTTATTATTTATATGTTTTCTGAATTATTTTATGAGATCAGCGGAGGATTCAAACCTTGTGGCTAGGCTGCAACATAGAGAGATGCGTCTGAAAGAACACGTGTTGAAAATTAATGATGAAAATGTGGAAATCAAGAGAAAAATTAATAACCTGGTGGATAAGTTAAATGATTCAGAATCAAAGCACCGGCTTTTATATGGAAATTTCATCCGCAAGAAGATAGAGTACTATGCTATTTTGTTATGGGCCAAGGATTGTCTTCTTGAAGCGCGGGCACAATCAGAGAAGTTGGAAGAAGAAAATCGCAAGCTTTGTGTGGAGCGTCAGAATATCCTTGCGGGATTTTCTCGTTTCGGTTCACATCACAACTTACAGCTTTCTTCTTACATTGCGAAACTGATTAAAGATAGAGACAATTCAGCTTCAGATGCCTTTGTCAAAGGGAACACACTTGTGGATGCTCAAGCAAAAATCCGCAGTTTATTCGATTCCGTTCTTTATAGTGAGAGTGACATTTTCCGCTTGCATAGAGAGTTAGAAAAGTATACAAGCGAATCAAATTAGTTGTGGGTTAATGATTTATCGAAGCAAGTGGAATTAAACCAGTGTCGTCAAGATCTTCAGCAACTCACTGCCAATTATCATAAGCTTTCAGGAGAATACGATTTTCTTGATGTTTCCAGAGATGCAATGGCCCATGAACTAAAAGAGTTTGAATCCCTCGCAAGAGGTATCTTATTTTTCTGCGTACTTGAAATTGAATATTACTTCCATATTGATTAACCTGTTGTTTTTGTTTCAGATTTTGAAGGAAAATTCAAGGATACGGCCGCAAGAGCTGCTAAAGATGAAGGAGAGCTTGGTGCTACCAGTGCTAAAGTGGAAGAACTCAAAGGGCATCTGGAGCTTGCTTCTGTCGAATCTAATAAACCACAAAATCAGCTGGATATCCTATCTTCTAGAACTAAAGAGGTGGAGGACAAATGGAAGCAAGAAACTCTGAAGGCTGAAAGCTTAGCTCGAGACTTGTCTTCGGAGGGGGGAAAATAGTTTTTTGGAAGGAGGGTGTCGAAAAATCTGCTGCCAAGGCAAATAAGTGCAAGAAAGAACTTGAAGACACAAAAGCTTATATTTCTTGGTTGAGGGTGGAAGCTCGAGTTGGAATTGCAAAAGCGGTCAACAACACTCTTGATAGAGTGAAGGCCGACGGATTTTCCAAAATCTATAGACGCAAATAAGTCCATCAAAACCCTCCTTTTAATGCAAAGCCTCCCGCACCTTAGTTTTTCCATTTGTTTAGCTTTTCCTTCTTTCAAATTTTACTTGCACTTTCATTTTGCCTTGTATTTTTGCCCCAGTAAAACAATTTTTGAATATATATATATATTGATTGTTAGTGCATTGAATGAATGTGTATTGATTCACCGTAAGGCAATTTTGTACCTTGAGTTACTTTGAGGGTTGTAGCGCATGTCTAACTTCTCTCTGGCCAGGAAGAAATTAAGATGCGGTCCCTAGAGCACCTCTTGAAATGGAGAGTACCTGATACAATAATTAATGTCATGTTAGGCATCCCTGTGGCGAAAGATCCAACAGTCATACACTCCTAGACATTTACATGGACTTTCTAGAGAGATTGCATTTGTTCTGCTTTACCTAGTATGAAGCCAAATTATTGCATGATTGCATTGATGGTTTAGGGATAATATGGTTTGAGATATTGTATGTTCCAAGGATGCCGTAAAATTTCTCCATCCATATTCCGCAAGTGGTATGAACCTTGTCCCACAATATCTTGTATAATATAAGGTCCTCCCATGTAGGTGCAAATTTTCTTGCTTTTTATCCCTTGGTATTCCGGGATTCGCCTTAGAACATATTGTCCTTCCACAAAGTTCCGCAACTTCATTTTTTTATTGTATTCTCTTGCCAATCTTCTTTGATAATTTTCCATCCTTTGAAGCGTAATCTCTCTTCTTTCTTCTAAGTCATCCAACTTTTCAAGCATTAGGTCTGAGTTCAAATTCTTTTCCCACGCTTCTGTCCTTGTTGTGGGTAAAATGGTTTTTGTTGGAATAACTGCTTCCGCTCCATAAGTAACAAGAAATGGTGACTCTCCAGTGGTCTCTCTTCTTGTTGTGCGATATGCCCATAAAATATTATGAAGTTGTTCACACCATCGTTTATGATGACCATCTAAAGTCTTTTTCAGATTCATGGCAATTGTCTTATTTGTTGTTTCGGCTTGTCCGTTACTTTGAGGATAGAGTGGAGTGGACTTGTTCTTTTGAATATTAAATACTTTGAAAAGCATATCGATATTTTCCCTTGTAATTATTGTCCATTATCCGAAACTATGGCTACCGGAATTCCAAATCTGCAAATTATATTTTCGAATAAAAACTTGAAAAAATCCGTATCTCTGATATGAGCAAGAGCTTTGGCCTCAACCCATTTAGTGAAATAATCTGTGACTACAATCAAATATTTTCTTTTTTGAGTGCCTTCCACTAATGGCCCAACAATGTCTACTCCCTATTTTGCAAAGGGTTTATTTAACTTTGGTACCTGGGTTTTGTCCAGATTTTGTGTTCTTACCGACATTTGTCCAACCTTAGACTTTAGTACCTGGAATTACTGTTCACCCGTTAAGACCCGTGAAATGATGACGTGTCATTTTTTTCCGTCAATTAAATTTAAATTACTAAAAAAAAAATTTTTTGCTAACAATGACAAACCAAGTCCCTAACAGTTAAGATCTACGGTTTATATTAGATCTTGTTCCATCTCAAAGATGAACGGTTAAGATATAACTAACTAATATAACTAACTAAAATTGTACGAATGCCCTAATTTGTTCTCTCTTTCTTCTTTTTCTTTATTTCTCTCACTTATCCGCCTTCTCCTCCCTGTTCTTAGTCTGTCGAGTGGGCTAGATTTCTTAGTTGGTATTGAAGATTTTTCTTTCCGCTGTGTAAATCTTTCGCAACTAGGTTTGAGATCTAGACATGCATCGTTCATCAGGAGTTGATGTCGGCAGTGAGTTCTGAGATACATTTGAAGTTTACTGGGCTAGATTTCAGTTAGGGTTTTAAAGTATGGATCATCTGGGTCTCAATTATGGTTTGAATTGAAACCCTATGTTCCATTCTGCATAAACCCTAATTAAAAGATATCGTTTAATCGGTTTTGGAATTGAGAAGACAGCAAAGACAATTAAACCTAGGGTTAATTGGTGGAGGTAGTGTTTATTATTCTTTTTGTATTTATTTTTGCAGGAATTTTAATTTTAATGAAACTAAAATTGGGTCACAGTGGCTTGGTTTTTCTTTCTGTTGACTAGGTTATCTTTAGATTTTGTGTTAATTGATTGGGTGGTTAATAGAGAAAGTGAAATCAACAGAAGATTACAATTCGTTTGCACTACTAACTAGAATGGGTTTCAATTGGGTGATTTACTAATGAACACAGGAAGAGACTAATCAGCTCTACAATGATCATAAAGTATGTATGCCTAAATCATCTTCTCCTTAATTTTATTTACACCCTTATAAGTTGATTTTAATTAGTTGTCTTTGAGAAGCATGGCTTACTAAGATTGTTTTTCGATTTTTTTCTTTTCACAATTTAAAAGAGAGTAAAAGATGTGGTTGTTTAAGAGAAAAAGTCAATCTGGTTTCTCATACTCAAACACAACTGAAGATGTAACTCATTGGATTGATGGAAATGGACTTACTGCAATTGTTACTGGTAAGTAAATTAACTAAATTTCTCATCTGGGTTCTATTACTTAAGTGTTTTCTTTACTGGTTTCATTTTGATTTTGCTTAAAAACACTAAATTGATGAATTTGTTAGTTATGGTAATAGTATTTGATGAAATGCATGAGAGAAACAAGTATTTTGGTTGTTTTAGGAGAGATCTTATTTGAGTTTTATTGATTCTTACCTGAAATAAAATCATTTTGAATGGGTATTGGTTGATATAGGATTTGATGCATTTTACTTGTTTAGGTGCTTCAAGTGGTATTGGTGCCGAGACTGCTCGTGTTCTTGCTATGCATGGAGTTTATGTAGTCATGGGAGTTAGGAATATGGCTGCAGGTAAAGATGTTAAGGAAACAGTACTAAAGGAAAACTCTTCAGCTAAAGTTTTATGTGCTTGATACCATAAGGGTTTTTGTTGCTAGTGTGTATCACCTCTGTGAACAACACAATCTGGAGTTGCGTCAGAGGATGACAGCAAACCGGGATTTGGAGAGAAGAGTGAAGGCTATTGAGAGGGAGGAGCAGAAGATGCACAGGGCATTACAGGTAGTTGACTAGCAGATGGCATTGTTGTCTTGACAGGGAAAAGAAACATGGCAAACTCCTTGACTGGATAGGGCAAACTCCTTGACTTAAGCCGGCAGATTCAAAGGGGATTGATTTCTGAGATGGGGTCTGATTGTGAGATGGACAGTCAAAGAAACAGGAAGGACAAGGTGGTCGTTGTTGAAATCAGTGGAGAAGGTTTCGTTGTTGATTTTTGAGGATGAACCGATGCCATTGATCATGGGTGATTATTAATAGAGAAGAATGGGTTTGATTTTATGAACCTGGGATGTAGAAGCAACATAATTAAGATAGGTTCGAGTGGATCTGAGTTGATGGCCGGAAAAGCAAGAACTGTTGTTGCCAAGTGATTGAAGGTTCAGTGGTAAGTTGTGGATGGAAAAGTAGAGACGAAGAGCAGAAATAGGAGATGGGTTTTAGTTGAGCTCGAGTCTGCTGGTGGGATTTGTATAGAAATTGAAATTACAGGGAAGATGGTAGTGTTGTGAGTTGAAAGATGGGTGTGAAATGTTGCCGTGATTGAATGAGAATTTGGGTTCTTGTTGTGAGATGAAAACATGGATGAGACGGGTACATTTCAGGTTGAGATTTGGACCAAGCTTCAAGGGTCAGGGTCAAGGCCAGGTTCAGGAACAATGCAGGTATGCTAGATGTCTCTCATATTTGAATTTGTGTTTTTTCATTTTATAGTTTATCCTGTAATAGACAAGTAACTTCAAATTTTAAAAAAAAAGTGGAATTTGTATATACATGTGATAGAACACCAAGCTTCGATGGTATGACACGACAAAGAAAAGTCTGAGGAGAACTTTATTGTTGCCATGGGTTTTATGAGTTAATTGTGGATGAATGATGTATGTTTGAATGAAAATTTGCATGGAATGATTTTGGAATGGTCGGAATTACGGCCGGATTGTTGCCTGAAACACCACCAGGTTGATAGTTGTGGTGTTCATATTCATATGTGTAAGCCTGTGTGAATTAATGTCTTCAAATACGACCATTGGATCTGAAGAATCATAGCCTTAGGATGTATAAGAAGGCATGTGAGTTATAAAAAGTGTTAACGGCGTTAAGTATTAAAAAAAAAAAAACTAAATGGAAGTCAGTACTTTAACTTTGCCATCCATGGTGAACAGTGATTCCAGGTACTAATGGTCTAAGGTTGGACAAATATCGGTAAGAACACAAAATCTGGACAAAACCCAAGTACCAAAGTCAAATAAACCCTTTTGCAAATGGTCAAGGGCTGAGTATGGAATTGAGTTCTGTTGTGGGAGCCTTGATTTTTTTCGCAAAGCGTTGACATTCTTCACACCTTTTTACCAAATTCTCCGCATTTATATGCATAAATGGCCAGTAATAGCCTTGTGTTTTTGCTTTTAGTGCGAGTGATCGTCTTCCGCTATGATTTCCCGCATCTCCATAATGAATATCAACGAGAATACGTTGCCCTTCCTTTTGTGATAAGCATCGAAGTAACGGTCCCAAAAAAGACCTGCGGTATAAACTTTTATCCCGTAATTGATAATTTGCAGATTTTGATTGCACTTTCCTTGCCTCTTTAGTACCTGCAGGCAATATTCCATTTTGTAAGTATTGATGTATTGAGATTCTCCAATCATCTTCAGATAATTCATCTTCTGATTTTTGTGGAAAATTTGCATCATCTCTAACGGCTGCATCTTCAATATCTTCACCAACTTCTTCTTCCATGTTTTCGACTGCCCATACTTTATTGACGGCTCGTAGATGCGTCCAATTTTGACTACTGATGTATTCTGATCTTTTATCATTGAAGAAATAAATGCTAATGCATCAGCATGACGATTCTTATCTCTGGATAAATGTCGAAAAATTATATTTGGAATTTGGGATGTCAATTTTTGAACAAGATTCTTGTATTCAATCAGGTCTTCATCAAGTGCTTGATATTTCAACTCGACCTGTCGAATTATCAATTGTGAATCACTTATTAGCCGCACATCACTTATTTCCAATTCAATGATGAGCAGTAGGACATGAACCACGACCTTATATTATCAATTTTGTAGCGCGGGTAATATGGAGAGATAAGATTTGATATTTTGGAAGGCTTGCTTACAATTTTCGTTCACAAAAATTTACTTTTCTTTTTCAAGGTGTCAAAAAAGGGCTTACATCTGTCTGATGATCTGGCAATGAATCTGCTAAGTACGGCCAAACAACCATTTAATTTCTGGACCTCTTTTACATTCCTTGGTGATAGCATGTTGATAATTGCTTTTATTTTTGCCGGATCAACTTCAATCCCTTTTTTGGTGACCAAATACCCCAAAAACTTTCCTGACGTAACTCCGAAAATGCATTTGTCTGGATTGACTTTCATTTTGTATTTTCGTAAGGCCTCATATATTTCTCTCAAGTCTTGTAGATGATCCTTTGAAAGTTTACTTTTTATCAGCATATCATCTACATAGACTTTCAGGGTGCGGCCTATCCATGGTTTAAAAATTGCGTCTACCAAATCGCTGATAAGTTGCTCTCGCATTCCTTAATCCAAATGGCATTCTTGTATAACAGTATAAACCATGTGGAGTGAAAAAGGCATTGTGTTCTTGATCTTCTTCAGCTAGAGAAATATGAATATACCCTAAATTCCCATCCATGAAGGATAAAGCCTCATGTCCTTCAACTGCGTCCACCAACTGATCAATGCTGGGAAGCGGATAACTATCTTTTGGGCATGCCTTGTTTATGTTGGTGAAGTCTATACAAATTCTTACTCCCCCATTCTTTTATGGTAAATTCACCATGTTAGATATCCAAGTTGGGTATCGCACCTCTCGAATAAATCCCGCATCCATGAGCTTCTTTAATTCTTTTTCAACTGGAAAATGATATTCGGGTGCTGCTTTGCGTATTCGTTGCCGAAAGGGTGTAGTTCCCGGATGTATATGTAACTCATGACGAACAATACTCGGATCAATGCCTGGCATATCTTCCATTTTCCATGCAAAAATATCCATATAATCTTTGAGTAAGGTAACCAAACCATGTTCCCTTTCTGTTTTCATTAATGTTCCAATCTTAATTATTCTTGGGAACTCTTTTATTCCTATATTTACATTCTTGGTTTCTTCGACTGTAGAAAAAGTGGATTTGGGAGCTCCTAGTAGTGTGGGAGCTCCCTTTAATTTATATTCTGGGATACTACCCCTTTCTTTAATTTTGATATGCTCGCTTCTGAGGAGGTGTTTTCATTTGTCTCATTTACCGATTCTTTAGCTGCAGTCTCAATCAAATATTGATTTATCTCTTCTTCTTTGGCTTTCATCTTTCGTTCTTTGTTTCTGTTTTGTTGCTTCTGAACTCGTTCCTCATTCATGCGAATTTCTACGAGGATACAAGATTTTGCAACATTCTGATCTCCTTTTATCTCCATCTCCCCTTGCGGTATTGGAATTCGCAAGTACTGGTGATAGATTGAGGTCACTGATAGGTGCATTATTTGCACTATTTGGATACTCTAATTCATTGATTTCTTGTTAGTTTTCATATCATTATGCTTTGAATTTGTTTTTTTATAAGTTTCTTAGGAGTTTTGAAGTATATTCAACTAAAGAAGAGGAAAGGAGTTCATTCCGGCATAAAAAGAAGAGGTTAAAGGATGGAAACACAACTTTAAAACAAGAGTTCCAGGAAGATTTACGGTTGGGAAAGTACCCCAAAACCCAATCATAAAAGAAGTTGATTTTGAAGGCAAATTCCAGAAAGATTTACGGTTGGGTCTAGACTCTCAAACTCAACCGTAAAATTGGTTGAAAAATCATGAAGATTTTGTCACTTCCATCTTGTAGATAATTGAAAGACGAAGGCAACCCAAAAAGAATAAGGTCAATCGGACATCGGATGAGGGAGATATGATCAAAATAGTGAAGTACAAAAAAGTATCCAGGAGGAATTACGGTTGGGTTTCTTGGCTCGAACCCAACCGTATACCTGGGGAAGTTTGAAGCGAATTTTTGTGACAGAGTTACTGTTGGGTTTCTTGGCTCGAACCCAACCGTAAAACTGGGTTTTTTTGGGTGATATTTTTGTGCCAGAGTTACGGTTGGGTTATTGGCTCGAACCCAACCGTAAAATGGGGAGTTTTGGCACGTGTGTGGGCTTCTAAAACATGGAAAACATGGTCCCGGAAGCATTAAAAACCTAGATTTCTTGGATACTATATAAAGAGACATCCAAGACATTAAGAATACATCTTTACACTTGATGAACACAAGGAGAACGGCTTGGAGAGCAATTGATCATCACAATACCGAGGGTTTGCTTTACTTGCTTTATTGCTTATTTTTCATGGATTTTGAGAAATCCATGATGAACTAAACCTTTCTTATTGGTTAGGTATGTAGTCCTAAGTTGGAAAACATGTTTATCAATTGAATGGCTCATTCTCATATGTTCATAATCTCTTCAATATCGCTCATGTTCTACCGTTTATAACGCTTTGTATGATGGATTGCTTGTTTGTTTAAGTCGCGAATTAGATGAGCATGCATGTATATCTATAGCTAAACTAGGGTTTGAGATCCGGAATTTTCAAAAGACCCTTGTTACAATTAGTATAACATAGTTGTTAACGATGGGATATTGCCATGCAATTATTTGTAGAAGCGTGACCTAGGTTAAATCCGAGTGGCTCTTGCGCCGGGTTGCTTAGAATAACCTCAACTCACAAAGACCATTTCTTTCATTGGGTTAAACTTGATTGTCTCTTGCGCCAAGTTATTCGGTGAAAAGGATTCAAAGGGTGGCTCTTTCACCTTTGATGATAATAAGAGTTTTGCCGGAGTAAGCCTGCGGTAGGATGCTTTAGGGTTATTGATACTGAGAGCGCATGAATGTTGAGTATGATTTGGTTGATAACATATTGGAAGATGGA